>NW_010577423.1:1223009-1263075 GCF_000705375.1 Tinamus guttatus | reverse complement strand
GTAATGGCCACAAACTGAAGCACCAAAAGTTCCACAGGAACTTAAGGGAAAATTTCTTAACAGTGAGGGTGACAAAGCACTGGAACAGGCTGCCCAGAGAGGTTGTGGAGTCTCCTTCTCTGGAGATCTTCAAAACCCGCCTGGATGCCACCCTGTGCCACGTGCTCTAGGTGACCCTGCATGTGCAGGGGGGTTGGACTAGATGATCTCTAGAGGTCCCTTCCAACCTTAACCATTCTGTGATTCTGTGATCCGAAGTGTGAACTCAAGGTTTTGGTGTAGGCATAAAAGCCACCTAGCTACCAGAGGCTCAGTTATATGGAGCAGGAGGTAATAATGATCAGATATGAATGTGAGGCACATTGGTCTCCTGCTGGCTGTTGCCTCTTGAATCTGCTGGCCTGTTGCTTTGGGATCCCCAGTCTGCTTTTTATCCTACATATTTGGGCAGTTCTTCTTTTGGAAAAATCCATGGCTGCAGAGTACCAGCTGCTCTATGTATAAACCCTGATGCAGTTTAATTCCTTGGCTCTTATGTGCTTTAGAAACTTCTGCCACGCATGTAATATAACTTATCAGTTTAAGTATATTAGTCAACAGGTCCTGACGCAGTAAATGCAGCTGATAACAAAAGAAAAAAAAACAGCACAGGTATAAGATGATTTTGTTTTGAGGGTTGTGGTAATCCAGCAGAACTGCCTTCTATAGGCACAAACCCTATCTATAAAGGGACTGTTTGCCTGCAAACCCTCTTCAGAGCAGACTAGGTCTCAGACTGGCTACTCTTAGGGGCCTGAATTGTGTCTCCTTTCAGCCCTAGCACAATAGAGCCCTATCAAGGCTGTGGTTAGAAGAGTCTTCAATCTGATTAGTCAGACCACAACTTGGGTTTCTTCCATGTGAGCACTTAATTAGATTGAACTCTGCTAATTTAAGAGATAACAAGATAAGCTTAGCCCAGTTAAGTGTACGTGGTAGTTTTGTCTTTTATCAGCCGTAGGCTTCTCTTGCCTTTTTTTTTCTGTTGCAAGTGTTTAACCTCAGAGGGTTTTATCATCACCCGCCCGGGATAAAAGGCATTGGGAGCTCCCAATGTGCATGGAAGGGGCAGGCCTGGAGAGAAGGCCCTACAGAATGGGCCAGAAAAGCAGCACTTTGCAGCCCTTTGCAGGGCAACAATGGCCATTGTTTAAAGCCAGGCGGGGGCTCATTGCTGTGCAAATTGTGTTTACAGCCCGCCACACACACACAGAGCCCATAGCACCCAACTGCAAGATTAAGATGAAGCCTGTTCCGTTCTTAAATGATCATTCAAGGACAGTTTATCAGAAGTAACCTTCCAGGAATAATAATAATAAAAAAACCTCTGTATACATGCGTATGTGCAATTATATGTAAGCACATATATCTGTACATAGCCTCGAGGCTGATGTGCTTCACCTGAAGGTGCTCTTTGTACAAATTTCCCCATAATTACAGCTGCTTGACTTGTTTGACTTGGAAGTTTTGTTGGTTTCATAATTTCTAACCTCAAACACCCCCAAATAATGAATCAGACCTCGAAATTGTTATTTGGGCTCTTAAACATGCAAAGAACTTTGGGGCTTATTTGTCCTCACTCCTATGAGCCTTTGTTGTCATATTGCAAACTCTTTCAGTGGAGATGAAAAAAAAAAAAGATTTAATGAAAGTTGGGATTCCCATCTAATTGGTTGTTTCCAGGAACGAGAGACTTAAGATAATTACACAATAAAGCGAAATCATGTTATAAAATTGCTGGCTGGAGGCACAGGAGTTGTGTATTCTGCATTTCCCAGGGAGGAGCAGTTCCACAGGCTTGTGTCTCACTTCGGAGCAGCCCCCTGCTCCGACTCCTGCTTTGGGAGCACCGTGCCAGGATGCTGCAGCGCAGCCTGGGGCCTCTCGGCCTCTGCTCTGCTGACCGGGCGGCTGCTCTGCTCAGCCAGGAGCGCTGGCTCCACACAGCTGTCATTTGCACCTGAATCAGCCTCAAAGGAGCAACCAAAGTTTCCTCTAGAAGCTGGAGACGCTACCTGATGGCCAGGATTGCTCTGACGCTACCTGATGGCCAGGATTGCTCTGACGTTGAAATGGCAGAGGCAGCCCTCAAGAAATCAGGGCAAACAAGTGCTTGAATCTACTGGTTATGGCCCCATTGCATTTGAGGACTGGTAGCAGAGCTGCAGTTGGAAGACGAGCATCTCTCTGCAGGAACTGGGTTCAACCTGTGTGCTGGTTTTGCAGCCAGAAGAGAGGGTAGGGATATGTAGCTCACACAGGGCTGTTCCTGTGTCTTGTTCAGTGCAACACAGAAGGGAAGAATCAGCAGAAAGGAGGCAAAAGCTATCCTTGTTTGGTTGTCCCTACTGTTATCATCATCATTGTCGAAGTTGTCATCAGCATCACCGGGCTGAGAAACCAAAGGTCCCTCTGTTTCATGTGCCTGAAATAATACCTGGGAATGGCTGCTTCTGATCCAAGTATAAAGAGAAAGCTATCCAGGGAAAACTTTTTGCTGTTGGTTGTGCAATATATCATAAGAGTGCAAGAGCTTAGCCTCCTTTAAGCCTGGTACTAAATTGCCTGCTAACTGTATGGAAGCAGTCTCAGCCCTGAAGTGCCTGTAGCCTGTGTATAAGGTGCCAGTCCCGAGGAAATAGGACACTGTTTTGAAAGTCTCCCAGTATGGCTTTATTTCAAGCACCACATTCAGCTAAATGCTTGCATTTTATTTTATTACACTTCTGGATTTAATTCAATTTAATTTCCAGTCTCTCATCATGCTGTGATTCACACGGGGTTCTCAGCTCGTTTAGAAATTAGTCCTATCTAAGGTCAACCCATGTACAGAAATAGCCATCTGCCAAATGTTACCAGCCCAGCTTGCAGCATCACCTTATTTGCAGATCACTGATGTATACGTAGCACCTCCATGTTCATTTTGTCACTCTGAAACACACTATTTATTTCTACTCCAATCTGTCTGTGTACACTTTGCATGTGTATATAAAAAACACATTTATACTGTAATGATTCATTAATCTCATCTTCGTTGTTTCTTGAAGCTCATAGACTTTTTCACATATGGCAGAGTGAGGCCTTTCCCTCTGAAACCGGCCACTTATTACCAGCTGATGCATATGCTCTTTAGCTATGCAGCCCGCGTCTTACTCCTCCCTTTTAAATATAGCAGTTGAACTCTATTTCTGATGATTTTAAAACTGATTTTAATCATAAGAAACAGCCAAGTGATTGTTCACCCAGCAGCCACAGTTGTGACAACTTCCACAAATAGCAGCAGCCTAGTGGGGCTAGGGGCAGTGTATGTGCATGTCACTTTGTCACTGCCACATTTAGCTAATAATAATTAGCTATCCATAGTGCTGTATTTCTTAATTTGTTAGTAACTGAAGCTGCACTGATAAGTAACATCATCCTTTTTAAAAAAATCTTTATTAATTAATTATTTTTTTTTAGCTAGGGAACGGGTTTTAAAGCGGATCACAAGGCCTGTGTTTGGGATGAGGATATTTTAACTGAGGAAAAAAAAAAAGAAGAAAAGAAAGAAAGAAACAAAGCCATGCTGTAATCTGGCAGTGTGAGCCCAAAGAAATGCTCCATCTGCTTATCTGTCTTCTCTTTGTCTGCACTGAATGGCACCAGCACCATCACGGCAGCCGGTGCCCACGCGAAACAGGCAGAACCTTTCTGTACTTGCAGCACTGTGACATGCTGAAAATAAATGTTTGTCATATCCTACAGGTCCTACTAAGCTGCAGATGAGAAGCAAATAAATTCAGTTTCACGCACTAGAGAAATTAGTACTGCAAAGAGTCTTTTCCATATTTATCCATCAAATCCCCCATCTAATTTTCATGGCAGTTTCCAGCATATTCCACTGATATATGAGAAAGGAGGTCAATAAATATTAAATATTAACCTAGTAGCTGTGTACTAATGTCTGACCTTATCACTGTTCTAAAATTGGATACTTAATAAACACTATGAGACAGGGAAATCTCTTCCAATAGCATCATGAATCTTTTAAGTGTGGCTTCCACCACTCTGTTTTGCACAGTGAGCTCTCTCCTTGGCCTCTGCTGATATTTTTTAAAAGATTGAACTTCATACCAGTTCTCTTGACTCCTTTTCGTACTGTTTGCAACACAGATTTCATCGCATTAGGCACTCTTTGTCATCTTTTTTTTTTTTTTTTTGTGATATCCATTCTTTCCCATTCTTTCTTTCCTTTCCTTGTAGGAGCAGCCTGGTCTTGCCTGTCAGCTTTTTCTGGAGTTCCTGGACTCAAGGAACTCACTCATGGACGCTCAAGGAGCAAGTCGATGCAGAGTTTTCTCCCTGCCTTGAGCTCCCCGTATCCACATGGTTTGTGGGAGAATATTTCTAGCTCTGGGCAGTCTGATCTGGGCAGTAACACTTCAACACAGTATTTGCAGAAGTAAGTGAGGTTCCTTCCTTCCTTCCTTCCTTCCTTCCTTCCTTCCTTCCTTCCTTCCTTCCTTCCTTCCTTCCTTCCTTCCTTCCTTCCTTCCTTCCTTCCTTCCTTCCTTCCTTCCTTTTCCTTCCTCCCTCCCTCTCTCCCTCCCTCCCTCCCTTCCTTTTCCTTCCTCCCTTCCTCTCTTCCCTCCCTCCTTCCCTAATCAGTGTGGACAAGAGATGAAACTAGTGTTTCAAATCATCATCCCTTCCCATTCCGCTCACCAGTCCTCTGGCATGCTTATCTTGTTCCCTTTCTGAGATCCTGTTGCATGTTTTACTACCAAGTTGATCTCAAAGTGGAAGAAGGCAAACGTGGGTGAGACATGGTCCTGGTGAAGACCTGCCATGGCAGGCAATGACAGCACCAGTTTTCTAGAAACCTGCACAAACGCGACAGGGTCCACACAATGCGCAAGTGCACAGTGCTCAGAAGTGTGTGGCTTTTGCTCTGTGAAAAGTCAGTCTGTTTTTCATTAGGGGAAAGAAATGAGAATTCATATATTTTTCAGGCAGGCTGCATTGATTGCTGCCAATTGCCACTGATAAGTCACTGGAGGGAGATCAACTGTTGGAGCTACGTTAATGGAGAATTATACTAATACATGACAAATTTCATTGCATGATTAAGGCCTGCTGACCTCCTCATGAGGTTATTGATGGCTTTGCTTGTGTGTAACCTGATGAAATCATATTTCAGCAACTTCTCCCCTGTACCATGTCTCAGAGTTTATCAGTAGAAATGGGCATTTTCCTATTATGAACCACAGTCCTGTTGTAGTCTTAACAATATTAATGTTGCTTGCCTGAGAAAAGCATCAGTTCTCATTTCCTCCCCTTCATGGAAAAGGGCTGACCTAGCTGGCATGATCAGCAATCTGTGAATAAGGAGCATCAGCAAACCTTGCCTAGGAGAGCCTGCTTACCATCTTCTAACCTGGATGATGGAACCCTTGCCAAGGATTTTACTCAAATCTTAATAGAAAGTAGCCGCTTAGGTATAGGAGGACAGTGGAGACTGCAAAGGCTCAGTGTGGGTGGAAGGCTCGAGGTGAGGATTAGTGCGTGCGACTCATGCCAATAAATCCCATCTGGTCCATAATAAGGGCTATGCCGTAAGTAAGTTTTCTCTGCGTGGTTTCTAAGTCACCTTCATGCCCTTTGCTTAACACGGCACTGCATAGGGGCCCAGTTACGGTCTTGTTCTCTTCAGTGCTCCTCTCAAATGCCCGTTCCCGCAGCTGGGATCGTGCGGCTCCCGGGATCACCTCCTGTCCAGGCGGGTCTGGGTGTCAGCACAAGGCAGAGGTCCCGGGCGACGGAGGAGACCACGAGGCACCTGCGTTTGCGCCAGCGCGTGCACGGCCACGCGGGGACCTCAGTCACCGTGACCGAGGAGCGGGCAGGCGCACAGGCCAGCACGGCCGCTCACACACGGCGCGGAGGCCAAGCGGGAAGGCAAGCGGAGACGGCTCCAGCAGACGTGGACACAGCAGATTACTGCACCATAACTTGTCTGGAGCAAAAGCTACAGGCGATTGTAAGAGGAGGAGTCCGCAGTAGTAATCCAGTTATGTCCCAGGAAGGAACTGCATGTGGAGCTTTAGACAGGGATGCCACCAATCTGGAGTGGGCAATGCATCCCTTTAAATAACTCCTTGAAATCCAGGCTAGTGTAGTTCCACCTGGCTGTCTCTCTTTAAAATGCTGCAAGAGTGGTTCTAAAAATACCACGTGCAGTTGCTCAGGAATAAACTGAAGTTAAGACTTCCATTATGTTCTTGCAAATTGACTCACTGTTTGAGAGGTGAGCACCAGTCCACTCACAGAAAGGAAAGAAAATCCCTTCTCTGCTCTCAAGATTGGATAAAGAAAGACTGCAGACGCATTCACACATCCCACTATTCAAAAAGAGAGCTGCACATAAACTGTGGGGTTTGGGGAAGGAAAATGAGATCAGTAGCAGTTGTCAGGTATGAGTCACCCCTTCCCAGTTTTTTGGACCATGGGAGTGAGCAGCGCGTTCCGAGCAATATGCTTACTGGAGTAAAAAATTCCGTCACCACAACCTATTTACATCAAACAATATTATTGTGGCTGCAGCCTCCAGGGAAAAACTGAGCTGAATCCGTAATGAAACTTCAGATAGCAAATAGGAGTAAATATAAAGAGTGGGAGGAAAGCTAATTTAATGAATGCGGTTTATTTAAATATTTATGGGATAAATCCCGCTCCAGTGTGCATTCAGAGGAACTGAAAGCATAACCTGGCTCTCCCCTCTTTAGAGTATGGGGTGGGTAATAATTAATTTAAAACAAAATTGCTTGTTTTTAGATACTCTAAGATTGCATTGCAGTGTCTAATGTCTAGATGGCCAGCCTTTTTTGCTGAGGTCCACAGTGCCTACCAAAGCTTCCTTCGCAGAGAGTCAGGAAAAAAAGAGAGGCAAGCAGAAAAGGGTTCACAGAAAAATGTAGTCTTGTTCAGGTCAGTGGCAAGTTATTGTGAACCCGTGGCTTTGGTCTTCCCACGCCTCATGCAGAGCAGACTTTGCTTCAGTTAGTCTGAATTTAATCTGTTATTTCAAGTATTTGCCCATATCTCTGTTAGCTATCTAGTTCATGATTAGTTCATTTGAAACAAATCACCCAGCTGTCCCCATGTAGCACACTTTGGTTCATGTGCTGGAGCAGGCTCAGCATCCATAAGTGAGTTCAGTTCATGGGACCAAACTGAACCTCATCTTAAGTACTGGCCTGAAAGGCCAGTAACTTAGCATCAGGATATTTAGCACCAACTCTTTCGCCCTGCAAAACTGCTCATGCTATGTTGCATTACTGGTGATGCAGAGAGCACCCTTTTCTCAGGTCGTTGCAGACTGCTAGCTCTCAATTTCATCAGCCTCTGCAGAAATCATCAAATGACTGTGTACACACATGTACACATACGATTAAATCCATTTTTGTAAACTAGAAATGAAATATTACCAGATAGATGTCAGTTGGTGAATAATAGATCTCCTAGCTATGGAAAAGCATTTGAGATTAGCTGTTTATTGATTGATAAGAAAAACATCTTAAGAAGTTTGATGTCTGCTTCACTTCCCCTTAGCTGCATAATCACCAGCCCTTAAAACTCTGTCAGCAAGCTGATAACACAAGAATACTTGGAAGAGCATCATGTTTCCAGCAAATACAAATTACCTTGTGCCAGTAGGGTCAGGCATTTTTTTGAATACCTGTAAAAGATTAGCAGTATCAATACACTATATAACCAAATGTCTCCACTTAATGCAAACAGTCAGAGTAACATATGTAATTTTGAGCTCAAAGTGTTTATCTTGTCTAGCTTGGCAAGTCGTTCCTTCCATCTCTGTCCCAGTTACTCTCCTATGTGCAGAGAAATGTGCTCTGAAGGAGGAGTGGGAATGCCTTTTGTGCAGCTGATCCTGCAGGCATGTGAGGCACCCTCCGAGCAGATGGTGTCCCTTGCACGGTATGGGTCTGAGGAACCCGGCTTCTCAAGCCCAGGCACTTCAGTTTTAGGTGGGTGCAAAGCTTCTCACCCTATCGAGGCTGAACTGTGTCAGGGCATGCTCAGAGGCAGCCCTGAGGTGCCTGTTGCAAGAGAAAGCAGGCAGAAAAAAAAAATTGAGGCAACTCCTGAAATTAGGAATCTCCTCACTTAGGAGGAGCTGAGGAGGCAGGGCAGGTTGCAGCCTTGAATTCCACTTGAATATGACTTTAGGCACCTGCAATTTCAAAATTGAATAAACTTCTTTGAACTTGCTGCATGTGAAGAGCTACACAGAAGGAAACTTCAGGAAAATTAATATGCAGCAAATACACAGCTCTTATTTCACACCAATTTTCCATTTTAAACTTTCTTATGAGTTCTTCTGTTAGTTCTGACCTTTAATTACTATTTACAGAGGTCACTAGAACTAGTTCTTACTATTCTAATAGGGGTCATTTCAATAAGCTCTCTACGGATAGAAAGCACAGACCACGCCAAAAGCACAGATCACATTAAAACTGATGTGTAAGCTGTGTATGGCTTCTCCAAGTTAAATGTAAAGAAAAAAATACGTCTCTGAGGCCCAGGATAACTAGAATTTACATAATACAAGGCATAGAAGGAGTAATAGGAACCAAAGCATGGGCTGCTAAAATGAGTTGCAAATGCTGAAGAAAGGAGTTTGGCTATTGGAAGTAAATTAGAGGCTGGAAGCCAGGAAAAAACAGAAGAAAAAAAAAAAAAGTAATGGAGAGAGTTGTACTGAGGCAGAGCTCCTGGAGACAGAAATTTTGGGCAAGGAGAGCTGAGTGGAAAAGCAGTCCTGGAAAGGGTGAGCAGTGCAGCTGTGTGCTGTGTGTTTCCAGGTTGTTTGGGGACACAGGCGTGCTGGCCCTCTCAGCAAAGAAACAGCACCGAAAAACCAAGAGTCACCCTAGTCGTGTAATAATTTCTCCTCTTGCTAGAATTATATCCACAGCACCACTGAATATTGTCTGATGCAAACAAAATTGTTGTACAACAGAAGTAGGCTAGAAAACTGTTTCCTACTGTTTCAGCCTTACGTGATATTTGAGCCCCAAGCACCTGATCAGGTGAAGGTGGATTCCTTAGTAGTTATGCTGAGAAAATGATCAATCCATCTTTAAGCAGCACATTAGCTCAGGAACTGGTAGCTTTTGGTTGCACGTGCAGGTCCAGGTCCATCTTTGGTGAGCAGTAAACAGCCAAGCAGGAAGCCTGAAACATCAGTACTACATTTCCAGAGTCAACTATTGGCTGCTCTTCCCTCTACGTCTCAGGAGGTCTGCTGCCTTGCAAGTCAAGTATGTGTTTCTGGTGTGTGTCATTGACCTTAGTGACTTGGAGTGAGGCCAACGGAGTAACTTTCTATGACCATGATCCTCCTTGAAGATGACGTATTGCTCTGGGCAAGCAGGATGCTGGAGGCACAGCCCATCTGAATGTAACATTTAGCAGGCTGTGGGAGATGCCCAGAATTTCCTGTTGAAAGTTGATTTATAACTTTTTTTTTTCTTCTTCTTTTTCTTTCTTTTTTTTTGGTGGGGAGGTGCATGACATTTAACATATTTTACAGCAGTGCTTTACTACAGAAGGGTGGGAACTGAGATCTAGGTAATTTAGGAGTAAGCTTGCTAAATTTGTATAAGGACTTATATGATGTGGTTACTATGATAGCAGAGGGCTGGACTCAGGCTGTTTATAGCATCCCCATGATCCTTCTCCTGCGGTGTCTTTGGGCGGCTTTTACTGTTCTCTGACTGCCTACAGGCTCTTTAAGACCACGTGCATGACCTATAAGACCACTTGCAGGGGAATATATCCCTCTTCACGGCACAGGTGATACGCTGGGTTCCTGCCCACAGAGCTCACCTCCTTGCTTCACTAACAGTAGTGTATAATGCAGGCTGATAATAGGCTGCCTGACAGGAGGCCTCTTGTGGGCCAGAGAACCTCATGCTTTGACATCATGGAAAAGCTCTAGGATGTGCTTTCTGCAGGGTGTAACTCAGTCCTGCGCAGTGATGAGCAGAAGACTCTCCAGTGAGCAACACACTCACAGCATTTGTAGCTTGTGTCTCCTCTTTGGCTTTTGAACACTTTGTGCCTTTCCTTGCTTAAAGGTCCTGCTCCAGCACCAGCCACTAAGCTCCAAAATGTTGATTGTCTGTAGATGGCTGGCGGACAGATCTGTGCTCTGTTAGTGCTTGGTGTTGACACCAAACAGCTAGATGACTATCGTTGTGTGCTTCCATGGGCTTCATTACATTTCATCCTTCAGCATCTCTCACAGGAAGGCCTGTGCCTGCTCAGCCATTTCCTCCAGCTTTTCTTCCTGTTTTCTGTCCAAGAAGGGATATAGCACGTCCTGTCCCTTCTTTTTTGTACAGGCACCAGCATAGCCCTGAACCAGTGTTCCCAAACATACAGTGCACAGGCAAAGGAGACCTTGGCAATAGGGCTCTTGTCTACTAACCATTGGCTGTGGTAGGTAGATCCTGCTTTCCTAGCCCACATGTCCAGCCCCTGGCTCAGTCCTCAATCCCTACCAGATCCAAAGCTCCTGGGTTAGTCCCACATCACCTACCTGGAGTTGCCTGATCCCCATGCCAGGCACCGCCCAGCTTTCTGCATATTCACTTGCTGCTGTATGGAGCTGCCAGGACATTCAGGTTTTGTGGAAGGCTGCAGATCCAAACATCATCACACAGACTCCCTACAGGGGACTGTATTGCTGAACTGTGGTACTGGCACAGGCCAGCTGTCCACCCTTGCACAGTGGCATCACTTACTGCTCATGGTATGAAAAAGCCTGGCGGAAAGGATGGGGCTAGAAGGACCTTGGTGGGCAGCCTGAAAAGACTTACGGGAAAGATGTTGCGCCTTTAAGGTGTAAAAGATTGTGGGGTGTACTCAGGGTCTCCAGTGGGTGCATAAGTTCAGTGCTTCTTCACACAGCACAAAGCAGGTGTCTCAGCACCACAGACACGGCCACGACTCTTCACAACACTGTTCATTAGCAAGAGGTTTCCTTGGGTGCGCTTGCATCTTGCTCTGTAGATCTGTCAAGGTCTTGGTATTCAGAAAACACGCAGAAGTTAAAACTTTGTTTAAAGCTAGAGACAAAAGCTATACATGCTAAATAGTCATCTAGCTCAGGTTATTTCAGAGGCCATGGTACAAAGCATATGCTTTGCCATAGCTCTCCTGACAAACCCCAGGCAAGTATGTGGAGATTTTAGTCTGTGATTCTGCAAGCCATTACAGACATAAATCATTCATAACACAACATGCTCTAAAGGACTATTGCTGCCTGTTCACTTTTAGTATAATGCTAAATATAACCCTTGTGATTTGGCCATGAAGAGGTTATCTTGGGAAAATCCCAGCTGTTCCAAAGAAAATTAGAAGTTGCAGCCACATGATATAATACTTTGAAATGAGATAAAACAGCTTTGACTTAGGAAGTTTTACCTGGGTCCAGGTCAGGGTAGTTTCTTCTCAAGACCAGATGTTCATTTTCACATAGATGTCCCAAGGCAGCTATTTCCAGACTTTTATCTCCTGTCAACGCCAGCCATGTAGTTACAGACCTAAAAGCAAAGGCCAGGCTCCTCTCAGGTGTGCTTCAGCTGACTCAAATTCAGCCCTTTTATGGTCAAACCTTTGCGTGATGCTTTCAACTTTTGTGTTCTTCTTCCTTGGCCGGTGTCAGTGCAATGGAGGAGTGCAATCAGTAACAACTCTGGACCTCCTTTTTTTTTTTTTCTTTTTTGATGAAAACTGCATTTTAGGTTTCTATGCAATGTGTGTTGCATAGAAAGCCTGACTTGCTATATAGCAACTTTTGTTCTGCATCTCGCTATTAGGGTTCTCTTAATAATGTGTATTCCTGAAGACAAATCTGCTTAAAATACTGTTACTGTAAATCCTTGAAATGTAGATGATATTTCTGAAAGTATGCAAATTATGTGAACACAGAACACTACAGAACACCAAAATGAACAAGACACAGTGAGAAAACAAAGCTAATGCTTCACTTTGCTGGAAACTGCTAATCACACAATCAGGTAACTTGGTAAACAGTGATAGTACCTCATACTTTGAATTTTTCCGAAACTTTATTTTTAATTTTTGGCACATAACAAGTTGCTTAATAGCAACTTTTTACAAGACGACGCACTTTTTTATTTTCTTTTTTTTTTCTTCCTGCACATTAACATCTCACAAATACTGTAGCACAGAGATTCCTTCTAAAATTTCTACCTGAAAGAGAACAAGCAAAAATCATTCAACTAAAGACAATGGTGAGCCTAACACCAAAGATTAAGGAACAACAGGAAATAAATTAAACACTGGGTCAACATATTCCATGGAGGTGGTGCGGTACAGTGCAACTGTGTCATAGTAACCTTGACCTTAGCATTTGTCAGGGTTCTTGCTGCTTTGTCGTATAGTCCAGGGTGATATTTGCTAGTAATGCATTAACAGAACTCACATTCCCAACGCATGGAAACATTTTCTTTTTTAGTTCCCAACATTATGGACATATCTTGAATCAATAGAGCTGGAACGTACTGCGATAGTCAGAAGCACCGTGGAAGGTAATTGTTTCACAGCAAATGACATTACATAATTTGATGACTGCTAGGTCCCAAACATTATTCTTTTTGTTAATTCATTGTGATTTATTGACCATTTCTAGCCTCCTTATCATCACATTACTGTTCCAGGGTTCTTCTTGATCTTGGTTTACAGGGCCCAGTTGCATGTTTTGTTGCTGGTAGTTTCTGGAAAAAAAAAAAAAAAAAAGGACAGTTTGAATGTCACTTAAATGCTGTGTCCAAACAACATATTTCACTTGTAGTATACCTGGAGGCCTTCCTGGATGGTCGCTAAATTATCTTTCCTATGTTTCAATCTCGTGGTAAGTCAATGGGAGTAGGTAAGTTTCATTCTCCTCTCTGAACTAGTAGTGAATTGATTTTACTGCATTTCCCAGCCTGGCTCATCTTAGAGCATGTAGAGCTGACATTTAATGAATGTGTGTCAGAATATTCTGGTAATATTTTATTATTCACTGCTTGTGCTTTCCATGCTTCTGAAGTTTTAAGGGTCATCAGATATGACTGCTTTTGGAGAGGGGATAAGGATAGTGCTAGCAGACCAGTGTTTCTTTCCATGGCATTTTCCATGGCGTTTTCATTCTGCTCGTATTTCCCAAATGAGAGTTATGCTTTGGAGATTCAGGCTGGAGCTCTGAAGTCCTGCTCTGGGAGAGGAGAGGGAAAAATGTCCACCTTCCTTCATGCCTTGGCCAAAGATGAAGGCAAAGAAGTGGACTCTGTCCACACCTCTGGAGAGCAGGCAGCAAAGCTCCAAAAAGACCCCTCTGCACATGGCTTGCTGCCCAGGACTCCCTTGGCACATCGCTTTTGTGCCATGGGAATGGGGCCCTCGCAGAAACAACCTGAAGGGTCAGCACAGGCCACCTGCTGAGGACCTTGTGGGCAACGGGACCCCCCGCCAGCTGCGCGGCCCCCTCAAAGCTCGTTTAGGTGAAAGGGGAGCATCCTTGAACGTGTTTTAGGGAGGAAAGGGGAAGGCCCTCGCTCCTTCTCCAGCCTCCGGCTTCATCTGTCCTCCTTCCATGCACTGAGCAGACTTGGGTTGTCTCCTACCATAAAATCCTGCCCCACTTCATGCCTTGCTTATCACTACTGTGTTTGTTGGTAGGGATGCAGACAAATGATATATACAATAAATGTAGTAAGGCTGGGAAACTCTGCAATTGTTGAGATTATTCTGGATGAAAAAAAAAATGGTGTAACTCATTTTTGTTTGGAAAATTAGTAGCAGCTATGCTGACAAGATAACTCTTTCAATAATTTCTTGCCTTACATTACAATAATTCCTTACATGAGAAGGGACTTTCTAGCCTAGGAAAGCTAACAGTGCTAGCACAGCAAACTGTTCAAAAATAGAGGAAGCCAAAGTATGGTCTGAATAAAACTGGCGGCCCTTGGAGCTGGTCTGTGGAGGAGGACCAGGTGGATTCAGGGTGGATCTCCCAAAGTAGCTGGAGGCATCCAATGCTGCCTTCCCTCTCCTTCAGCCCAAAGTCTCTGGAAAGCACAGCATGGTGGTATCAGGCATGCCTGTGATCCCGCTTAAAAAGAGAATTTCCAACAAACAAACTGTACATAAAACCAACTTGAAGTTGATCATTTACACCAGGCCAGTAAGGGAACAGTGCAGATCCCTGTGCAGTCCTAGTCTAGCACTTCCTTCACAGGCCTTGGGATTAAACTGGAGAAGACTATGCTGATGTTGCAGATAACCCATGAAGACCCATGATCCCACGCATAGGGATCTGCAAGCAAAGAGGCAGTTTCTAGTCCCTGGGTGCTCATATGGGTGAACCCATGCTACACCCTTACTTAGGACTTATGTGTTTCTAAAGGGATATGACTCTGATTTTGCTCTCAAAGGCACAGTCTGACCCCAAAGAGAAGGTGTGGGATTTGTCCTCTTGTTTTGACCCATAAAAATGAAAATGTACTGGACAAGCATTTCTGTTGCTAGGACCAGAGTTCAGCCATTAGAAAGGTTGGAATTAAAAGCCAAGCTTTCTAATAAAAGGCAAGGCTTTCTAATAAAAACGTTATTGTGCCCATCTGCTGCAGGGTCCCAAAAGTCACAAAGTCAAAGCCATTAAAATGTTGCACAAACAGAAGATAAAACCCACACCAGCAAATAAAGTTAAACCATTGTGCCAGGCCTAAAGCCCCAGCAAACACAGACATACGAGAGGGTTTCTCTAGGTTCAGAGAACTGAAAGTGCGGAAGTTCTCATGAAAAATACAGCCCAACTTCAACTATAGATATTGTTTCACGGAAGCCCTAGGCCAAACAAGTCAACCTTTAAACTATATCCCACATCCGAGTTTTTAAAACCTGAGTACACTGCAGCTTGGCAAGCTATGGACTGTAACTTAGGTCTTCTTTAACCTTCCCCTCCGGTTTCTGTAGTGAATCCAGTGCTTTGTATTCACAATATTTCTAAAAGTTTCTCTTTCCATAATTGCCAACTTTAAGATGGAATACCGGGAGATGAGGAGTGAAAAGCTGATAGAAACAACTGCTTGGCAGGATTTGTAAATGAAATACAGCTTCACCAGAAGCATTGTACCTCCATGGCTATGGCTGAAGGTGTAAAACTAAAGCAAACTCAAATAACCTATTAATTGACATACTTACTTTGCAAACAGTTCAGTGTAGGCTTACACAACAGCAACAAAATTTATCCTGCCTGTACGGTTTGGTGGGGAAATTGGCAGTAGCTATACCAATGAAATAGCACTTTTGATATTTAACCTGCATCTTTACTAATCTTTCCCAGAGGAGCAGATTAATTTTGTTTGCAGAGAAAAAAAATACTGTGGTTTTAGGAAAAAATAGCCAAGGAAAGGATGTTGTTAAGAAGAAAAAACATTTGGAGTTGATATGCGACTGATGGAAGAGAAGAACAAATCAGACAAGGGAAAAGAGATAAAGAAGAGCAGAGGCGTTTTTTGTTTTTTTTTATATATATTCTTTTAGGAAATAAAATTTTGACTTGCTGTCCATGACCCTGGAGCAACCTGTTCTGAGACGTTCAGACCCTCCTTTGAGAAGGAGTCCTGAAAGGGTCAAAACACAGAGCTCTGCAGGAGTAAGTGTCAAAATCCCCCCTCTCTTCAGTCCAAATTCATTATTTGGAAGGCAGGGACAGAGACGGCTGGGGGGGGCTCATGGCTGGGGGGCCCTCAGGGCTGGGGCAACTTTTTCCTGTCATCCTCTCTGAGCTTTTCAATTCTTTTGCTGCTTTTAACATAGCTTTTTAATTTCCTTCCTTCCTTCCTTCCTTCCTTCCTTCCTTCCTTCCTTCCTAGTTTTTTCGATCCTTGTGAATGTATCATACACACAAGATAACCCTTCCTGAATCAGGAATTAAACTGGCACATACATGTGCACGGGTTTGTTTGCTCCCAGGGGCACTTCCAGCTTCCTTGATGCTCCTGGGAGAAAAACACTAGTTTTCTTTCCAGACTTGGTGCTAAGATGGGTGCTGGAGGTGGTTTTATCCTAATGACACTTTAGCTCATTTGCTTTTCAGTGTGTCCCTGCCTGTCTCGGTTTCTCCCTCTGCAGGGTTTTGTTCTCATGGGTTCTCAGAGGGTCCTCTTAGTGCAATGCTTTGCGGCCATGGGGCTCCTCTGCATATGTGGGACTCCTTATGGCCATGGGGCACCTCTGGGGCCATAGGTATTCTCATTGCAGTGGGTTTCCTTGGCAGCCCTGGGGCTCCTCCATGGCCATAGGGCCCTTCTGTGGCCATGGGACTCCTCACAGTGCCGGGAGGCAGGAATGTGGCCCCAGTGCATTCCCAGGGCGGCCAAGCCCCCCCGCCTCCTGGGGCTGGGAGAAACCTTTATAGCCAGTTATGGAAATTTTACACTGCGATGGTTTTCATGGGAAGGGTGGGTTAATTAGCTCACTAAATACTTTCTTATCTCTGGCAGACAAAATTAGGGAGTCACCTTTACTGGAAGTGTTTCAAAGAAAAAGAATTTCAATTCTGTTTTCTCCTGCTTTTTCTTTCATGTGAAGGCCAGCCTGTTAAGCTGCTGATTGTTTGAAGCTTTAAAATAGCTCGTATCTCTTTTTGATATTTCTTGTGGTTAATCATCTCGATTCTGCCTTAATATTTTGGGACCTACTCTAATTTACTACTTTTCTCCTCTGCTACTGCATATGTTATCAGGCACACATAATTATAATTCTGGTTTCTTTTGTCTACTCTACAAAACACATGCAATGCAATGTTTACCCGTGCAATGCAAACAATTATGAACAATTAAAAAAATGACTCAAATGGAACCTACTGCCATAATTTGAAGACTTTGTTTTTTTTCCCCAGTAAACACTTCTGGGAAGTGGTGGTGACTGAAACCAGTGCTGGTCTAGTGCTTTTTTTTCAAAAGGAACTGAGCCCTGCTGGGTGAGTAGTATGCAGGACTGAGCTGAAACTGCTAAAAAGACTTTCCAAAGAAGGCCCAATTAAAAAGATTTCAACAGTATTCTCTAAAAAAGGAAAATATTGTTCTATATAATGGCAGAGCTTACTGAGTTTTTATTGGTTTGGAATGACATTCAGCACTTAGAATACATATTCTTAGAATTATATCATGGACTGTTGGGCACATTTAAATGTCTGTATGTTTTCCTTCACTATTTCATAAAATATTTCTTACTTTTATTATTTTGAATAAGAACTCTTGGAAAAGTATAAAATCATTTTCAATCAGAATTGGCAAACTTCTTTATTTTAAGTTCAAGTACGCTGTGGCTGAACCCAAAAGCCTTTAAGTTTTGCTCCCAATGATTGATATGTAAATCTGGAGGGCTAGAATATTGGGTCTTCTTCTGAGTATGGAATTAAAAAACAAAAAAACCTCTAGGGTTGAGGCTTCGTATTTTGAGATGTTCTCCCTCAAGTATTGAGGAGAATTGTCTTTAAAATCTTATTCTAAAGCAAAAGCTTAAATTCCTCAGAACCAAATAATTTCTGGAAGCTGAGCTTTAAAGAAAACATTAGATTTGGAACACATTCTATAGCATTCCAAAAATGTGAAACAAATGTTGTTGGTTTAAGCAAAAAATATCTATATCTACATCTGCTCCTTGGAAGAAAATAAGAAAAAAAAAAAAAAAAAAAGGATGGACCTGGAAATGTCCCAGCTGACTCAGACAACAGCGATATTATTTAATGCAGCTATTGATCTGCATGGGATAACTCGAAGTCTGGGCGCTGTGCAGTGAAATTCATCAGATGCTTTGAAGTCTCCCCCTCCATTATGTTTCAGATATAAATTGTAATACTTGGGTATGATATTGCTAGCTTTTGATTATGCATTCTTGTCTGCTCTGATGTTTGCGTTCTTTAAACATAATAAAAGCTCACATGGTTAAAACGTAGACCCTTTTATAAAGACAGTCTGCTGGGTAACTCCGTGGGTTTTTGTTTGCCTGGCTGTTTGCTTGTTCGGGTGGCTGTCTTCAGCTGAAGTTGCCCGACCTCCTTTATTGCAATTAAATGGTACAATTGGGAAAAAAAAAGGGAAAATATGTCTTTGTTTGTTTGTTCAGGAGGAAACGTTTCATTTAGTTTAATGGATTATATTCTTAGGAAAAAAAAAGAAGAACAAAAAAGGGAACAGGAGCAAAAATAGACACTGAGCCAAATCCTGCCCTGAGCTACACCTTGGGATCTCCTCAGCAGAGCAGTGCTGAGGAGCAGGTCCCTGCGACACCGGGCAGGGGTTTGTGAGCGCTCCGCAGAGCTGGAGGGAGACCAAACCACCTCCATGTGACGGCTAGCAGCCCCGGCCTTCCCTCTGCCCGCCTGGCAGCCACGGGCTCCGCGGCGCCGCGGGAGAAGCCAGGGATGGGCTCTGCCCCCGGCCCCCCCAGGAGAAGCCAGGGATGGGCTCTGCCCCCGGCCCCCCCAGGAGAAGCCAGGGATGGGCTCTGCCCCCGGCCCCCCCAGGAGAAGCCAGGGATGGGCTCTGCCCCCGGCCCCCCCAGGAGAAGCCAGGGATGGGCTCTGCCCCCGGCCCCCCCAGGAGAAGCCAGGGATGGGCTCTGCCCCCGGCCCCCCCAGGAGAAGCCAGGGATGGGCTCTGCCCCCGGCCCCCCCAGGAGAAGCCAGGGATGGGCTCTGCCCCCGGCCCCCCCAGGAGAAGCCAGGGATGGGCTCTGCCCCCGGCCCCCCCAGGAGAAGCCAGGGATGGGCTCTGCCCCCGGCCCCCCCAGGAGAAGCCAGGGATGGGCTCTGCCCCCGGCCCCCCCAGGAGAAGCCAGGGATGGGCTCTGCCCCCGGCCCCCCCAGGAGAAGCCAGGGATGGGCTCTGCCCCCGGCCCCCCCAGGAGAAGCCAGGGATGGGCTCTGCCCCCGGCCCCCCCAGGAGAAGCCAGGGATGGGCTCTGCCCCTGGCACCCCCGGCAGGGAGCAGCCGGGCCCATCACCAACCGGCTGCCTGGGCAGCCTCCGCTCCAGGCCCCAGCAGGGAAGGGTGCAGTGACCTCCAGCGTGAGCCTTTTCTTCCCTCCTCCTCCTACCCCCCACAAATATATTTTTAAATTATCTGGATTCATAGCTCTATATTCCAGGAAATTAGGACATTTCGGTCATTAACTGAGGAATAAAAAGAGGGAAAAGTAAGGAATTCACGGTGTTCATCATCTGTTATGCAATGCCGTGAGTCAGCTTTTCTCTGGGCTGTGCAGGGGGGAGGTGAGTGATGGGGGGAGAGAGCGTTTAATTTTGGTAGGAGGGGGCACCAGCCCTTCCTGAAGAGGAACCCAACAGCCGTGGCCGGGGGAAGGCAGCGGCCGGGGCCAGGCGCCCAGCGGGAGCAGCAGCTGCTGTTGAGGACACTCCTGCTCTGCAGCCCAGCCACTGGGAAGGTTTGACCCTTCCACCCTCAGCTGCACCCTTCCTTTCTTCCCCACCAGAAGTAAAGCACAGATTTTGGCAGATATCTAGGGAGGAATATAAGAACAGGAAAAATACAGAGATACTGCATCAAAGTGCTTTCCTGGCCTGCAGCCATTTGTAGCTTGGGGCTAATTTTAAGTGATCACTTATATTTAACACTGTTTGGGTTTTTTTTTTCTGTGGGGGGGAGCGTTGTGCAATTGCATTTTGAACTTCTATGAACTGTTGGCACTCAGAGTGTCCTGTGACAAGGAGTTCCACAGCTTAACTCTGTGATGCGTTGAGAAATATTTTCCTGTTTTGAACTTTTTTGCCTCATTTGATGCCATTTGGCATTGCAAGAAAAAAGTTGTTCCCCCTTTGAGTTTTCCATATCACCTATGCTTATAGCAGCTTCTGCCATAGGTTTGCTGCACTCTCAATTTCTTTTCAATGACCAATATGTGAACTGAAAAATAAAAGGTCATGGAAACGTTTCATGAACATTTAACATACATTTAAAGGAGAGCTGAGAACTATCTGCCCATAAGAGTAAAAGCAACAAGCTTAATCTGCACTCTGAAGTTTTCTTTCTTGAGGGAATGTCTTTGCAGAGAATTAACACCCAAATTTGAGCCCTAAGAGCAAGTCCTTGAGCTTCTGCCAGTCTAGTTAAACCAGCTCTGCAAGCAGTATAAACCCTCCACTGGCACTCTGTCACTGGGCAAGGGTTTTGAACCTCTGCCCGTAATGCTGAATCACAAGCAGGAACAAATCCCCCGTGTCCCATTCCCATGCCTGCTTTGGTGACAGGGTTAAAGCCTGCAAAATTAAACGATTGCTTCCAAGGCTTTAAGATAAAGACTCTGCTGCAGGAAAGCATT
The DNA here is from genome assembly GCF_000705375.1 of Tinamus guttatus. The sequence goes on along the minus strand of NW_010577423.1, from coordinate 1,242,615 downwards.
TGTAATACTTGCAGACAGTGTTTCCTCTCTTCAGTTCTTTTGTCTTTAATGTTGGTTGTGGCAGGTTTCTTGGACCACAGCTGCCCTCGGGCTTCAGGGGCTGCGTTTGGCAGCTGCCTTTACCCTACACAGGGATTGGAGGGAGTCGCAGGGTTCTGATGCTGCAGGGAATGGCTCTACTACTCCATCTGCAGGCCTGGGGCTTATCTCCAAACGCACTTTGGACGGGGCCAACTCTTCCATGCTTCAGAGGGAGAGCGATGTTTCGACAGCATGCATGTCCTCACATCAGCGGGGCTGGAGAGCTGGCAAGAGATTTTATTGTTACTAGGTCTGAGAAGAATTTTACGCTGGAGAGAGTGAACAAATGTATCTGGCACCTGTAAAGCACAATATTTTGTTTGACTACCAGTCGTTTTCCTCTATCACTTTGCAGCAAGGAGGCCCATCTGGTTACATCTGGAAGCGCCTGAGACAGTTCTGCAAAAGGGCCCCCGGCTGTGTTACAAGAGCAAACTAGCGCTCCCAGCCCGAAGCAGGACTTTGGCATGAGGCACGGGGTGGAATCTCACTTATCTCAGACAGAGATGAGAAACTCAAGGGCAGAAAGGAGGATGAGACCAGCTGGGAAACGCAAAGCAAACCCGCCTGAACACCCACACCTCCTTCTACCCAAATGACCTTGAAATGAGTTTACTGACAAGAGCGCTGTGAATTGTGTTGTTTGTCTGTGCTGGGAATTAACGTAGGAAATCAGGGCTGCTTTGTTATCTTCATAAATCTTCAGAAGTCGTTTGTGCTAAAAAGCTTTTGACAGCAGAGCCTTTCCAATGCGGCACTGGGTTTACTCTGTGCCTTCTTTTGGTAACATGCAACACGCAAGTGAAGAGCCCATTGCAAAGCACAAATCTCAAACTCCATGGCCCCTTGCAAAACAGGATGGGAAGGATGAGGAATCTGACCACAGCTACAGGGGAGAGGAAATGGTATTTCAGGCCCAGAGAGGCTTAACTAGGTGGTCTCGTTGCTGTTCCCATCTCCCTTTTTGCTAGGTCAGAAAAGGAGCCTGGCTCCCCATTGGCAGCACACTGGCAAGAAGCACGATGAACAGCAGCACCCCACCGTGCTTGGCTCTGGCAGCAATTTAGAAGTGCACTTTCTTTGCTACCTTTTACGTGGTTCAGAGTATGGTGTCTGAGAGGCAAGGAAGTTTGCAGGGCTTAAATGTCTAACACCCATTTGCCCATCTTCATGAGCAATTCTCACCCAGCAGATGCCTTAGACCTCCCACCCTTATCCTGCTAATTAAGCGTCTAGACCCAGGGCCTCAGAACCAATGCAGCCTCTGCCAAAACTAGATAAAATGAAAAGCAGCAGGCAACTGGTATGAAGCCCATTAGACACCAGATGCTCAAGCCAGGCTGCTTTCCTGCATCAAGAAACCTGATAGGAATGCCTGAAAAGGACTCCCTGCCTCCAGGGTCTTCCAGACCTGCGGCAGCATCCTTGGGTCATGGCTTTCCAGCACCGGATGTGATGTGATTTTGTCTTTGTTACCATAGAAACTAAAGCACCTGGAATGAGCCCACTCCTGTCAGCCCTCTGCCCTGGGCAGCTCCAGGCAGAGGAGATCCCTGCACAGCCGCAAAGTGCCAAAGCTGCTCCTTGCACCTGTGAGCCCCCTCCCACACTTCCATGGTCGCAGTATAAATCACTTTTATCCATTAGTTTAAGCGTGTCCATTTCCACAGTTCTGCATATTATCAGTGCTTGCACATTTACTACTGCTTATTCTTTTAATATTTGCACTTGGGAGTTACTAAATTTCTGTTTAAACATAAGAATATTTTCAGCCATTACTGTGAACTATTTGGGTTTCCAAAACAAGATCCATAAGGCATGCACACAACAGCCTATGTACAGGTAATAAACGTACCCTGGCCTGTACCCCAATACTCGCTATTACTGGGGCACCAAAAACACAGCAGGCACCACTGAGGTTCATGCACACAACCTCATGCTGGGCATCACCATAGCATGACCTGATAGAGCAAACAAGATTTTTGTCTGCCTATTCCAAGCATGGGCTTTTGCTCTTAGAGTAGCCCATGCACAAAACGCCCCAAATAACGTGTCCCAAGTGGTCGCCTTAACCTTCCTGCTGGTAGCTGCCACCTAGTGCTCTGTTTCCCAGGAACTTCAGTCTCAGCTTCAGAAGGGAGATAAACACGTTTTTCTCCATGATTCAGCAGCAGGTTTTGTGGGTTGCGGCAGGAGGCTGGAACGCGGTGCCTCAGGATAGGAGTGGGAAGGCTGGATCCCAGCGGGAGGAGCGGCTGTGGTGCTGCAGCGCCCACGCAGCCGCGCTGCCCAGCGTGTCACGGGTTCACAGGAACCCGCGGCCGTGCAGCTACGTCTGCCCACTGTGTGCGGCATCAGTTCACGCTTCTCCATCGGAGAAAACACCCGAGAGAGCCGGGGACACGAGCGATGGCATCTACTGCCCGAGGAGCATCACAGCATGGAGGCCTGCCCAGTCCTTAGCCTGCTCCATAATACGAAGCTGAAGGAAGTAATTCCAAAATTCACCCAGGCAGACATGTGAGGCAGAGGGGATCTAAATATCCGGCTTGCTCTGGGAGCTGTTTTTCCCTGCAGATGCCTCAATAACTAACCTCGTGGGGAGGAGGCACACGGGGCAGGAGGGATGGCGAGGCAGCAACCCCCTCTCCAGCACTCTCAGCAAGCGCAGTTCTGCAGGAGAGGTGCAAAATCTCTGCAGTCGCTTCTTGGTAGTTAAAAAAGAAAAGAGGAGAGAAGGGGGAGAGGCAGCCGCGTCCCTTCCACCCTGGCTAATGTTTGCACAGGAGCAGACAGAGGCAGGGGGTGAGGGGGGGTGCTGGAGAATCATTAACTGTCCCTGCGAGGCTGTGTGGCCACAAGGTCGCAGAGGCAGTGGCGCCTGTAGCAAAACAGGCTCAGCAAAGGCAGAGCTCTGCTGCAGCCGGGACCTGCGGAGCTGCAGCAGGTCTGGCTCCGGGTTCGGCAGCCCTGGTGCTAGCAAAACACAGGGGTGCTGAAAGCTGTAGCTATTTTTTTTTTTTAATTGCAGCTGCAGGGATAAAATTAGCCCTAGGTGTCTAATTGTAGTTAACACCTGCTAAATTTTTGATATCCTGGTCTAACTGCCTCTTCTTCAAGGTCTTCTCTTCCTCTGAGAGGACAGTCTGCTCCCTGCTTAGTACCTGTGTCTCCGTATGAGATTCAGGTTTTTTGACCCTATTTCTCACTTGGCAGCCCAGGTGGAGATAAGGAGTGTGTATGTGTGTGGAGTGGGGGTGGTGGGCATGCTCCCCCCCAGACTGTCTGTCCCAAAGCCATTGTGCTTCCTCGCGCCCCTCGTCCTCCTCCCACTCATCCTCCAAGCCCACCCGCTGCCCCAGACCTCTCTGTCCCACAGTCAGCAGGCTGAGAGCTCGCAATCTTCTTATTTAAAGACTTTTAAGTCAATGCAATACTGGGCACAGCCAGGAAAACACACTAGCCTCTCTAGAAGACTTACATATTAATGTTAATGCACCAAGTTTTTTTTTTTTTTTTTCAATGTAAGTGCTATGCTCCCTTTCTGAGGGCTGCTCTCACCTACTTCTATTACTGTTGCCAAGACCACGCGGGCAGAGGATGCAGCCAGTGTGCAAAGCCCTCGTACAATGTAATTAACGTTCTGGCCACTGGATGCTACTGTTGCTCCAAACATCTGCAAGGGAAGGCAGCGGAAGGGCTCGCGTGCAGCCGGTCTGCGGATTTGTTAGCCTCGCTACGGGCTAAGGTCGACCTGTGCTGCGTGGCTGCCATCCATGGAGCGTCTGCCCATCCGCTGGGAAAGAGCAGCAGAAAGTCGTTAATCCGAGGAAAGGCAACGTCTGCAACCAGCAGCACCCATGGCGCTCCTTAAACCAATGGTACTGAACTGAGCCTTTAGTAATGATGAAGCACGTGATCTCCAGACCTTTAGATTTGGGGATTTTAGAGCATTTCCCAAGACTATGAAGTGGCACTGTATACACCATACTAGTGGTACACAAAGTTTGGAAATAAGCCATACTTTTTAGGTACCTTTGACCACTTATTCTACCCACTAATCCACCTTCCCCACAACATTTAATAAGCTTTACATGCAAGCAGTCTTTTCTGTTGTTTTTACTAACCTAACCAGATGCAAACATTTATCCTTCACTTTTTTTTAACCCTTTCCCCCCCCCCTTTTTTTTTCTGTTAAAGAAAAAGAAAAAGGGGAAGGATAAATGTTTGGAAGGATAGATCTGAAAAAAAAAAGGTTTATAGTCACAGTCTGACACTGGATGAACATTGAAGATGGACTAGCAATAAATCTATGAACTGATTGGTCCCACCCTCCGAAAATGGGCCAAAACAAGTTAACTTATTTTTCTCTTTTTCTTCTTTCATCAACATTCTCTCCTTATTCCATTCCAGATGATGTCCCAGGTTACCAGGTTATTTCCACTTATTTCTATCTTGTTTTCCAGCTGATCTCTGTCTCTCTCAGATTTCCTCTCCTTTTTTTTTGATGCTCCCTCAAATCTCTAATTATTTTTGCTCACTACCTCATGTCTCTCCCCCAGCCTTTTTGTATAGATCCCTTGCAGTTTGTGCGTGCAGCTTTCACTGGTATATCCTAAAGCAAAAGCTTCCTATAGGATTAGCACAGTTGCTGTGATTGAGATGTGCCCAGAGCAATTCATCATTTATTGATTGGCACCACTTAGGAAATACTTCCTTTGTGTACAGAGTGCTGCAGCAGCTCCTGTTTCCATTTCCCCCAAACAAAGCAAAGAGATTTCTGTAAATGGTCGTGCAAATGTCCCCAAAAGCAACCAAATGTAACTGCCTTTGACTGCGGATGATGCAAGGTCAGTACATGGCTGCACAGCAGTAGTTCACCAAAAAAACCAACAACAACAACAACAATAAACCCTGCATTTTGGCATTTCGTTTTGATTCCTCAAGCACTGCAGGAAACATCCAAGAATCATCCCTACAGCAATGCAATATTTCATCAAAGCATCCTCTTATCTCCGCAGCCAGTAACTTATTTATACATTGAGAATATTTACTCTTCTTAGCGTGGTTGTTCCAGTTTCTGTATCTCTAAGCAGGCATGCTCGAGAGCAGCCTCTGCACACTACTCCCTTCTGAAACCCTCTGTGACTTCTGATGCTGATGCTCTGTGAAGACACATCTGGCTCAAAATCAGAGGGAAAGCTCCTGTCCAAGGAGTGAAAGGTATGAATGTTCACAGATACTACTCAGTCAGACTGATTATTAGCCCAAAGGAATTCACACTGCTTATTTTAGCTGCTTAATGTAAATGATTAATGCTTTGATTTATCATGTTTAGTTTTAGTAGTTCATTTAGGCTCTCTTGTAGTCATTCAGCGAGGAGAAAAATCCTCCTCCTCCGAGGTGAGTCCTATGATCTTGGGCAGAAGCCTAATTCATGAACATGTGAAACTTTTGATGGAGATGGTGGCTTCTGGCCATGGCAAAGGGAGCACTTCCTCACCGTGCCTGCTAATAATTGTGTTATTCAGGAAAAAGAAAAGAAAAAACTTTCTCTTTTTGACTTCATATTATCACTGAAAAAGTCACTGTCTGGCTATTTTCTTCTAAATCTACATTAACTTCTTTAGCTCATCATAAGAAATTCCTGGAGAGTTCATACTGAAAGCAGTTTCTTCATCAAAATTTCCCGCTCTGCATTTTGCATACGGCAGTTTCTGCCCTGTCCCTGAGAGACTGCTCCTGGGCTGATGTAAAAGTGTGCTCCTATCTGAACCTCCTAAATCTGACTCCCCTAGCTAGCATAGAACAGTCTAAACCCTTTGCTACGTGTCCACCGGTTGTCATGATAGGCTTGCGGGATTAACGTGAGGGATAATAAATTACCAAAATGGAGCTCCATAGCTGCAGAGCCCTCAGTGCTTTAAATTAGAAAGTGTCTGCTGTGAGCAGGAGAGTGATTGGTGCAGAACTTTGCCCTGCAGGCACATTTTTCACCACCCCATCTGTCACCCCAGATGCTAAGGATAGAAATGCCCCTGTTTCATTCTTTCTTCATTAAAAATGCCTTTTCCTTTTCTTTAAAAATATTTTAATTATATTTTTTCTCAAGAAACTATTATAAACTGCATATGAAGTAAAACCATTCAAACCAGGGCACAGAAGCGGAATGCATGATACAAGCTAGAGCAGTATAAAATATTCAAGGATGAATATGTGCATATTTAGGTCAGGTAAGAATGAGGGACCCCTGTAGTCTCTTCCTTTCTATAACTTTGTTACTTGTTAATAATTATTTGCCTGAGATGCCTTCTCCTTTCCATCCTTTTCCACTAAGGAGTTGGTGGCCAGCCATGTGGTTCATGGAGTCTTTTCCTACAGGATCCCTACTCCTCCTGAAATCTTCATTTCAATGCCTTGGAGAACCCCCACCAGCCTATTGTAATCTAGCGTAAGGCACATAGGATACTCAAAGAGGAATCTTTCAAGTTCAAAGCACTGCACTTTCCAGGTCCCATTGAACTTCAGTGGGAAAGGGTGCCTTGGCTCCTTTGCCAATCCCCACAGAACTGGGGACAGAGTACTGGGCTCGTGCCAGCTTCACATGGGAGGCGTGAAGAGGTGAGTCCAGCTGCAGTCAGGGCAGGATCTATGGCATAGCTGTGCTTTCCCTTCCCTTCCCCTTCTCTTCAGGGCAGCTGTTTCCTTCTTTGGGCTGGAATAACATTCTCCTGTTGTGTGAGAAGATAAAACCCTGGCATACAAATTACTGTGATTTTTGTTATTGTTTTTGTTCATATTGAACACATCTGAACTTCCACTCCACCCTTTCTATTATTTCTTCTCATTCTCTAACTGAATTTAAGTAGTGAGAAGTCTCTTTGCCACAACTGCATCTTGCTCAGATGACCAATAAATGAGAGTAAGAATGAGAAAAATCTCAACTGGCTCATTTCCCACAGTGAGTTACAAAGTCATGGAAAGAAAACTGTTACATCTCTAAATATATACAGCCAATTTTAAGTGTTTGTATAGAGAAATATGGGTCTAATGCAGTGAATGCCTAAAAACTGAAAGGTTGGGCACTCTCCTGCTAATCATTTCATGCTTTTTTTTTTAAGATAAATATTCTTGAAATATTTCTGAGCTGTAATGCTTTATAGTTAAAAGTTTTCAGTTACCGCTCACCTGGTGTGTATGGATCAAGTAGCTGTCACAGCTGAAGGGCTGTTGTAGGACGCGAATGTCAAATTGTCACGTTCAGGCTCTGCTTTGTGCCAGCTAGTGCTGGGAAAGAGCTGACAGTGGGGTCTATAGTGAGATGTTCAGAAACGCTTGGAAGGAGGATGGGGAAAACCCTGCAGCCTCTCTGACCTCCTATTCCAGTGCGAACTGCTGTCAAGAGCTGCAGGGACGGGCCCTGGGCCTTCAACGCCAGAGCAGGCTCATAGCTCTGGTGGGGCTGCTGCCCGTGGCGCTCCCTGATGCTCCTCCAGGGTCCCAGAGAGCTCCCCGCTGGGGTGCCCAGGGCCCATAAGTGCCTCTCCCCATGGCAAGGAGCAGGTGACAGATGTCACAATCCCCCATGCACGGTGGCTCCGGAGAGCGCTGTGGGCCTCCATCGCCGTGACGGCTGCTCTCTGCTCGCTCCTCCCAAGGCAGCCACTGCAGAAGAGGAGGAGGGAGCCCCTCTGCACCGAGGAGTCCTGTAAAACGTCAGCGTTAACCCCGGGTCAGGATTTTCCTGGCTCATTCTGCACACTTCCTAATTTCTTCTTGCTCCAGACCTAAGTCAACCTCCATCTCATTTACAGCATTTGACCTCTCCCCTTCAAAATGCCAATATTTAAATAAAAAGATAAGCATTGAAAAAAAAAGTGTATTTACTGCTGTAATTGGGCCATATGTTCTCTCTCCTTGTGCCTGTCCTCTTCTACATTTCTATTTCTCATCCCCACCAGAATCCTGATTTGATACACAGGTTCTGTAGGTCAGAGAGAATTTTTCTCTCCCCACTCCCATTTATGTCAGGACATAAATGAATCAAATCAAAGCATGGCACTAAGCCGAAGTTTTCTGCCTATTTCTACAGACACTCCTGTGTGCACAGAAGAAGGGACAGGGAGAACTTGCCCCAAATGCATTTCCATTTCGGCGCTCAGCAGTGCCCCTGGATCCAGCCCCAGCCCTATTGCACGGAGCTGTTCCCCAGGGTCCCCCAAGCAGGGAATCTCCAAGGGGCTGGGGCAGCCCATCCTCTTCAAACCCACCAGAAAGGCTTGTCCTGACTCAACATTAAAACCTCATTAAAAGCAAAGCCCCCTCCAAACAGTCCCCATCAACTGGCAGAGGTGTTTATTAGTGGGTGAAAATGTAATAGCATTTCGTCTTTTTTTTTTTTTTTAAAAAAAAACAACTCTAAATGGATTATTTTAATCTACAAGGGCAACCCCCAGGGTTTTCATGCTCTCTGCAAAGCCTGCCCATCTTTTCAGAAAATTGAACAGTGTGTTAAAGAGCTCTTTGAGGTAGCTTATCTAAACCTGTCTCACCCTAATCCCTCAATTTTAGTCTTGAAATTAAAACACGCTTTTCTTCCTTCCTCTTACCACCGAGTCCCTAAGCAGTTAGCCCGCAAAGCTGAAGATCCTGAAAACTTTTAATTGGCGCTAAGGAGATACAGCGCTCCAGGAGAGCAGGCAGAAAGGCCGCATTTCTGCGTGGGGATGATGATGATGATCATGATGATGGGGATGCAGCTATGTCCGCATCCTCATGCTCCCGGCTTGCCATCACCGGGCTTCCCATGGGACGTGCCGGGTCCCTTGCCGGCGAAGGCGCTGCGCCCGCCGCGCGCTCCAAGCCTCGGCGAGCCTGGACTGGACCTTTTCGGCCTGTGATGAAGTTGTTTCTCCCCAGCTCGTCCTCTCAAATGAGGAACGGCAGATCTGTCAGTATTTATACTGCATGCCAGCAAAAGGCAGTTGGTTTAAGCCGAGGTCAATATAAACTATGCTGATTCATGCTGGCTTAAAAATCTGTCCATGTCTTCTAAACAGTTCACTGAAGGTGAAGTCTCGGCACCTTTCAAACAGGAGGTTTCTTCGTGAGCATTAATGTCCTATATTAATATTTAGCCATTATACAGATCAGCTACTTGGGGAAATGGCATTAGCACTTTCCTTCAATGCCGTTTGCAGCCTTTGACAGCCTCCTGATGCTGATAGAGAGTGTTATGGAAAGCGGAGTCAGCGGGTTGGAGATGCTGAGTTATGTTTTTATTAAAGGTATTACTCGACTGTCAGACCATGTCAGATGTAAATATCCTCACGAGCCTCTAGCAGAGCAAACGGGCTCTGTTTACAGTGCTGCCTCCTTGGTGCCTGTGGCACAGAGCAGGAAGGGAAGGGGGTCCTGGCTCTCAATCTACTGCTCATGGTTCATGCAGGGGTACCTGACTTAGGAATTACCAAACCACCTGAGACACAGGTTACTTTCCAGTTTGATGTAACAAGTGCTGAACAAATCTTTAGATTTTTTACTGTGTGAGTCATAGTTTGTCAGGCTATTTTCCTCTATGTCCCCTTTTCTCTCAGTCCTCGGCTATGTATGGCACTCACCTCCTTTTGCTTCTTTTCTGTACTGTGCAGAACTAATGAAGCTGTTCTGATTCTTGCAGTGATCTAGATCAGGCAGCACAGCATCCTTAAAACCTACCAGGAGTCAGAAAGGAACCCAAGGACATGATCAGAGCATCTCTCATGCTTCTGAATCTGGGAGGTAAGTGGAAAAAATCAGTATCAAACATCATTTTTTAGTCTTTTCGATGATTTTGGAGACTCTATCTTGTCTCCAAGAGAGGCAACAGCAGAAAGGCTCTTCAGGCCATCTACCTTGCACTGCTTACTCCTCCAGCAGACACTATTACATTAAAGCCATTAAAGAATACATCCTTGCCAAGTTCTTTCAGTATTTATGGATCTGCTGCCCTGGAAGATGAAAGTATATGTAAAGAGCCATGTAAAAAGCCTCACAAGGAAAGGAAGACAGTGTTTTTTGGAGCTTTCTCTCTTCTCTCATTCTGTCACAGCCAGGTATTATGCACCTAGGGGTGCCCTCCTTTAGCTGCTGGGCTAAAGCTTTGTGGTTGGTCCTGGTTTGCTGCCCTCTCCTTCACTCCTGCCCTGCTCGGGGTGAGTGGTCCTTGTGGCATGTGGGCCGGCGGGGCTGGAAGCAATGAAAACTGGGCAGCAAAGGGCGATTTCCCTGTGCACAGGCCAGGCTGCTGTTCCAGAGCCCTTTGCACACTTACTACACGCTGCCTCGAGGCACTTTGGGAAGAAGATCATGAACATCACACTGGATGCACCCTGATTTCCCTTGGCTAAAAGTGTCTGTGCATCTCTAAAACAGTTTGCAATTGCTCTGAGACAGTGTAATCATAGTGTGATGGGTTGCTGGAATTGCTAAGCAAGTAGGAAGCTAATTCCGAGTGTAAGGAATTTGTGGATGACTAAGGAAGTCACTGGAATGTAAATCTACTTGTGCCCTAGTGCTTCATGACCATGCACACCTCCTCTTGCTGTGTTCTTGCTCACATGCAGCAAGATGGAGAGTGCAAACGGGGGAAGTATTTGTTCTGCCTTTTTTTTTTTTTTTTTTTTGGAGGGGAGGAAGTATCCATCCTCTTCAAATTTGAAGGATGTGACCACTTAAGGCCAGAGGAAGGAGGAAGCTTTGCTAAAAGGTCTGTCTTCTCCCGGCCTTATTTATTATTTAGTTCTTCAACTGACATATTTAATACTGCAAGGCACTTGGAGGCTCTGGATTGAAAGAAATATGCTGTACAAAACCAAGTTTCCTCACAGGGGCAGGAAGCTCATCTTCAGAAGTTAATTGCTCTTTTGCAATTAAATAAACCTCTTTATTATTGCTCAGCTCAACAATGAAAAAGAATGTGCAGCACATCTTTAATTTCATAAAGATGCATCTTTTGTGCCTGATTCATCTCTCATTTTCTGTTCTAATACTAATGAAATCTTCACTTCAGGGAGCTGATTCTGGCTTCACTATGGTATACACAAGATGAACACTGAGCTTCTTATCTGTAATACTTTCTCTGAATACTGAAATTGGCTGGAGACACTGAGACGTATATTGATTTATTTTATAAACCTCCAGGAGAAAGCAAAGAAGAGCTGAAAAGAAGCTATGGATTTTGTCATAAGCTGTTTTAAGTCGAAGGCAGCAGGTAATATATTATGGTGGAAAGCACACGAGCGACACCAGAAATACAAATACAGACTGTAGCTTTTAGAAAGGAGAGCTGCAAATACTAATTTTTGTTTGCCAAGGTAGGGCAGTACTGGTTACAGACTGAGCACCAAACCCATGTTGATGCCTGCTTCCTCCGGAGCAACACAAAACGTGCTCCATACAGCTGGTGGGAGGACCTCGATCGACTGGTCACCACGGATGTGCTTGGTGGTGGCTCCTTTCCGCAGCAGGAGGCCAGTGGCGGTAGGTGCAACCCATCACGAGCCCGTGATGAAAGCCCAGTGTACAACCACCTGGTTGGAGCCCTGGCCAAAGCCACAGCGCTGCTTTCCTTGGGCCTGAGAAGGAGAGAAATGAGGAAATCAGTGGGCTGGGAGGACCAAGTGTGTATGCTGATGAGAGTGGGACGGGGAGCCGCGTGCTGGTGGACATGCAAGGAGGGGGTGAAGCAGTGTGAACATGAGCGGCATCTGTGGGTGCTCGCCCTAGAGCAGGAAACAAGGAGGTCAAAGCAGCAAGACCATGGCCCTGTCCCCTCCTGCACTGCATGCCAGGCGTGCAGGAAAGAGCCCTGCATTATTTACCTTGCAGCCACGGTGAGGGAGCCGCCCTGCTAACCGCATGCCAGGAGCAGCCGACGACAGCTTCCACTATAAAGCACAGAGTCCTTAGTAAAACCAGATATTAACTGCATTAATGCCAAAGACTCAGTGGGGTTATTCAGTGAAGCAAGGGGAATGAAAAACAAGCCGTGCAGAAAGGCACCTTTGGGAGGGTAGGGGGGCTTTCCAGGCACAGAGGTTTCACAGCTCTGCACGCACCTTGCATCTATAGATCTGGGCAGCTGTCACTGCTGGGGTGAGAACTGAGTGTATGGAGTCCTCAGAGCATGAACCGTGCACACCTTGAGCTGAAAGAAGGAGCGGAGATACGTCAATTTGCTGTGGGGGCCTAAATGTCTATATAAGATCCAAAAAATGCTGCAGGAGGGTAGAGTATTACCCTAAGAAGCAGAAGTCCTCCTTTAGGCTATAAGTCAGGAAAATGCCTGTACACTGCTTACAGCTGGCCAGCAATATATATATATATATATTCACTTTATCATGGTTTGCACACACATGGCCATGAGATGTCCTTTCTATATGGACAGAAAGGAAGACGTTCGTGTTTTTATTTCGCTAATGAACGGTTGTATCATTCAAGCAAAAACATAAGCGTTTTTGTGAATGAAACAGCTGTCAGGAAACTCTCTCTGATGGGAGAAAAAAATACAAAAAAAAAAAAAAGTGCATTTAGGCAGGGCATCCAGGTGGGTCATTTTGCAGAACCACATGAGTGCCTTGTTGCTGTTGCTGAGGAGGGAAGGAGGTGGCCCACAGCAGAGAGCTTCTAGGGGAGGATGAGGTTCACAGAGAAGTCAAGTAATCTCTGTGCTGCTTTTGGACAAGGAGATTAAACAGAAATTAGATAGAAAAGGAATGGAGGAGGTTGAGTTTATCTGTTTAGCTTATTCTGCAATCAAAAGCATGATGTGCCTAACTTGAGGAGATTTTAAAGAGGGATTCTGTGAGGAGTTTCAAAATTGGCTTTGTAAGATCAGGTAGGAACTAAAGGTTTTTATGAGTTTTATGAAACTAAAGGTTTTTATTAGCATAATTGTCTTCACAATGGTCTGAAAGAGAAACTACTTCATACAAATTATGGGTCTTGTGAATCTTATGCAAATGTGTTGGAAATGTGCTTCTAATTGAGTTATGATCAAGCTGCCTACTGTAGCAGGAAGAGGCCAGCGTTAACTAATTAAAGATTAATAAGACAAATGAATTTTTAATCACAACATTTAAGGTCTGATCTGTTTGGATTTTCACTTCACACTGGCCAGCTCAGTGACATGTCTTATCAATGAAAATACCGATTTGCTTAGAATCAGGAAACAGAGATTGCCTCTTTTAAAAAGATGCAATATTACCAGGGAACTGTTAGGCTTGAATGTTTTTCTTTGCAAAGCAGGGAGGCAGAAGGTCTACAGGAAGAACTGCCAGGCTGGAGCTCATGCTATGCAAGGGTTAGGATTTTGTTGGATTTTTTTTTCCTGCTTGCAAAATCTGCAAACAATTGGGAACAGATCTGATGAATTGGGCCATTGCTCTTCATGTCCTTGTATCCTCTTAACTGGTTTACTGCATTCTAATTCTGGCTCTAGTACTGCTCTTTGTCTGTTTCTAACAAATTATTTATAACCTTGTGCTTTGGTTTACCTACTAATACAGAGGACCAGGTAGTACCTTGTAATCTCACAAGAGTATACTGAAAATTAACTACAATATCAAAGCAACCCTGGATCCTCTGGTTATTAATTACTATATATTAAGTGTACAGCACCACAGCTTTAAAAATAGCTTAATAATGAGTTACTGAAGATGTGACCTCATTATCAAATTCTAGAATGGGAAAATGTTTCATTGAATCCATTTTCTGGCCTGATGTATTTATAACTGACTCATTAGCAGCGGTTAGATGACACAGACATACAGTGTATTTACTGAAGCAATAAAGGTGCCTACAGCAGATGGCAATGCACATGGCAATGAAAGCGCTCCATTCCTCAAATAATATATTTATGACATAACTGGAAATATCTCGCAGGCTTGAGAGCATTTTATCACATTTGTCCAGGAGCTATAATGGAACAGAAACGGTATCAAAGGGAACTGTGGCACAAGAACAAGTAATTAGTGTGAAGTTAGAAACACTTTCTTCTTCTCACAAGAGGAAGAAAAGAAGGGGTGGCTGATGAAAAGGAGAAATACAGAGAATTTTCAGGATTTCATTACAGATGAATTTTCAGGAACTCTTGCAAAGAGAGGAAAAAGTACCAATGAGATAAAATTAATAGCAGCACTGTATCTTTCATGAGGTAAAGCTGACAGCATTTGTAATTCTCTGCTGAATTCTTTGTATCCCATGCAAAATGGAACTTAGTGAGCTTCGGGGTGCGGTGGGGGTTAATTAAATAAGCACATGAGTACTTTTCCTTCACTGGAAAACGGGGCAATGATCAGCAAGCCCTAGAAATCCCAGAGGACTGGGGTGCTCTACCGCTCCCTCTAGTGCCTTTGCAGCAGACTTCAGGGTTTTTTTTTTGATTTTTCCCCCCTTACGCCACCCTCCCCAGTGTCTATTTATCTCATACTCCCTCAATGCTGTACAGAGCAGGGCTCAAATGCTATTGGCAGGAATGGCAGGAATGTGGAGCTAGCAGCTCCATGCCTGCGGTTGGGTTATTTACCGGAAAGGGGCTTCATGTCGGTGGATGTCACAAAGCCCCGTGCTTTGATGGAAAGTTTAGTTCCCGCAGGGATTTGGGGATTTGTCCTTTCCAAGTAGCAGTTTTACAGCTAAATGGCCACTGTATAACATCAGGTGAAGCTTCACAGTGTTGGATTCAGGTCTATGGAGAGATGCCCCAAAATAACCTCGAGGTGTTCAGCTAGCCACCCTGCTCTAAACAGATTGACACCCAGCTGGTGAGAACTGTAGGGTAACTTTCTTCTAAAGCATTTAAGTAACTCAGGCACTTAAATCCCGTTTGCAAAAGCGAGCTTGGACTTGGAGACATTCAGGCATTTAGAGAGGCAGCAAGGCATCCATGGGGATTTTCAGCAGCATACAGAGCTCCCTTTTATCGAGAGCCAATGGAATTCTAAAATCCCACTAGGCATCTGCTTCTCTACCTCAGCACATACCCTACATGCATAGGGTCTTCGAGCTGACCTGTAGGCACTAACGGATGTGGGGGATTTATTTTCCACACGGGCTGATTAGCAGGCTATATGTACCAAGGTCCCAACGCTCTGACTGGCTGGGGGGAACCCTTAATGAAGCGCTCACCTGCCGAGTCCCTCTCCTTGACCTGGAGAGAAAACTGGCCACGAGGACTTCTGCTTTCGGGAATTTCCCAGAACGTCCCATGCCTCAGGCAGGACAGGCTGCCCGGGATGGCTGACCCAATGCACACCTCACTCAGACTTGATCAGCCAGGACTTTTGGTGCACCTTTTATAGGCAAGCGCTCTTTTTTCAAATATCTCAGTGATACTCTCCTAGGAAATGAGAAGTATTGAGTATCTACCTATACCTTAGTTACCCATGCCAGTGCTGGCTCAGTATTCACCTCCTTCTGCTGTTGAAGGGGTTTTGCATTGGCATTTTGCAGGAGATTGTCCAGCCCAGCAACAGGTTATGAGAAGGGGGCTACGAGGTAAATCCGAGAGCAGGGTGAACATTGCTGTGTCCCCAGCTACTGTGCGGGAAGAAGAAACCCCTGTGCCTGGCTCTGTCACACCGAGTATATAATAATGTGTTCGACGCCTCAAATGCATATATATATATATATATTCCACAGAACAGTTTCAGTTGGAGGGACTGAAGGCCATCCTACCCTAGTGCAGGATGCTTGGCACAAGCTAAGAGCTCATTCCTCCAAGATCCTCCAAGAAGAGGGAGCTGAGCAGAGGTTTGAGGTAGCAAAGTCTTGCAAGCCCAGCGGCTTGCTGTGAAGGAGCCAAGCTCTCTTGCTGTGCTTTGGAATAAAACACTGGACGTGTTCCCAACGTAGATTTCTCCCAGCAGATGACTCAAGGAGGTGAATGAACAGAGGATGTTTTTGTGCTAAATATTACAGTCTTGGAAAGAGCAAACACTCAGGAGAAACTTCTTTAGCACTTTCTCTTGGTTAGATGTCATGACTTCTGTGACTCAGTGAGCCCTTTGGGGGGCCCACGGGGAGGTACCCAACTCTCGCCCCTGCCATGTGGGGAACCTGAGTGGACAGTGTGAACCCAGCAAGCACAGCATGACACAAGAGCTTGTCTCCAAACTAGAGTTAAGTGGCCCCAAAACCTCCTCTGATGTCGGTCCAAAATGCTTTGGGGCTTAGCCCTCTCGGTACTCTCGGTCCTGCACAGCACCCTTGTATTCATCTGGGCGTGTTTGTACGTGCCATTGCACCAGGACAACAACTACCCTAAACCAGGACACATCAAAGGCACCAGGTTCAGCTTCGTGTGCTTGGAAGATACCCATATGGACACAGCTGCATTTGTAACTCCAGCAGAAAAGCTGGCGTGCTGCAGGGCTTTCTGAAAACTAATTCATTGTGTGAAATCTGCATGTCTGCACTATTAGATGAGCTTGCAAGTGCAAATCCTTTGAAAGCTTGGTCTTTAGGCACTTCTGATTGCTTTGCCTGTTATCTGCAACAAACATCGGATTTAGGAAGAATATATTTTATAACTGGGATCAGGTTCCTCAGAAGGAGATGGAGCCTGGCTGTAGGGCAGAGCAATGGGAAGGCTCAAGTGCTGTGAATATGAAATAAAATCTTACATATGGTTACTCTGTTGCTACATGATCTGCTTTTGGGTTTAGCACCCTGCTTGCATTCCCATACAACAAATGACACTTTCATGGATCTGGGACAATCCTTCCCAGGACAAAATACTTTTAAGTGCCACATTTCAGTAGGTAGTCCCAGGTTTGAGGAGAAAAAAAACACAAGAAAACTGCTTTGTTAATGAAGGAATTTGAGTTGAATCAGAAGGCAACAAAAGGGAAGAGAAATCAATACAGACAAAAAGGTCAAGGCTGCTTTATATATGATTTAAAAAATGAGTGCTGGTACCAATAGTTGTATAGTGAGGCTGCTAATAGGCCACAGCAGCTAAGGAAACCCAACTGCAGAGTGCCTCAGTGACCTGGGAAGGGGGGAATTTCCAAGCTTAAAGAGGGAGAGTCAAAAAAATTAGAATCAAAGTCCCAAGTTAGAACCAGAATACCAACATCTCAGGCATCAGCTGCTACTAGCAAAGACTGAAATTGTATAATTCAACATAGACATCTTTAATTATGACGGTAGTGACTAAGGCTACACCTGCTCGGAAAGGGCCTTCCTCCGTGGGGAGGGCAGACGTGAGTGACGGGCGCTCTGCCCAAGCCGCTGCCTCCTCACACCCACGGGGGCTGCCAGGGGGTGGCTGATAGTCCTGCCTTCACCCAGCTCTTGTTTTGGGGATGTGCTAAGAGCGCCTGTGCCCTAAAGAAGCAGCGAGGAGCCGACCGCTTCGCCTCTCTGCAGGCTGATTCCTAGCAGACCCTTGGGGGCTGCTGCTGGTGTAAAATATCTGCAAAAGTGAAGGGATTGCAGTTCTGATGCTGCTGATACCCCCCTGCTGTGATTAAAGATTACTTGTAAAATATCCGCAGCTCAAGGGGAAAGCTTGGGACTTCAAGTGAAGTGCAGGAGATCTTTTTTTTCCTTCTTCAGAGGGTGCATTTGCTTTTATATATATATGTGTGTGTGTGTGTTCAAATCTATCTCCTGGAACAGTTATGAAACTGTGAGATAACGCAGGTTGAGCTTTTTGTGCGAAGAATCACATGCTTAGTAAATTCCTGTGTTACGAGATAAGAATACATGCCTGCATGCCTCTACCTTGCTTCATCTACCTGCTGTTTTAAGGACATCGCTGCAATTGCCTCTTGCTGCAACGCTGCCTATCCGGGAGCACGAGCAAGGGCGCCTCTAGCCCAGCAGAAGCCGGTGCCCTGAGCTGCCAGTATTTGAGGAAATACCTGGATTTGATGTCACGACCCAGAGCGAGGACGTCCTGCGTCGGCACCTCCGCGCGTGACAGTGCAGGCCGAGCGCCGGGAACAATCTGCCTATTCACCAGCCCCAGCGCCACGACCGCCCGGCCACCCACTCCGGGCAAACACTGCTCTCTTTGAACAAAGAAATCCAGATGTCGGGAGCAGGGACGGGAGAAGAGCAGGGTGAGGGATACACGATAGCTTAATATTCTTCATAGGTTTGTACAGCAGCTTCGTTGTCGGACCGCGTAAGGGAAACTTTGCAGGACTTAATGGTGTTTTAATAGCAAGAGCGCAGATTGTATCGAGGGTAGCTGGTGCTCTGCTTTCGTTGCGACTGTTAGCGCTGTTTAATGCAGCCACAGAGCAGCAGTTTGCCTGTTGTAAGTGCTAGCAAGTCTCGCAGGGGAATCTCCGAGGCTAAAATAAAATCACAGTTTAATTTCGGTAACACTGAGCAATTTGTGAGTATGTGAATGTTTTACTAGCACATACATTAAAAAAGACAGAAGGGGGGAGAGCCACTGGCAAAGGCAGCTTTTTCAGCAGCACAGAAGGATATGTTTAGTTTTTATAAATACACAGTCGGTTGCCACTAATGGCATGGTGGTAGAGAGAGCAGCGGCTTTGCACATCTTCTCCTTATCCAGATGAAGTTATATCAGTGCACAACACACGCAGAGGCCAGATAGAGCTGTGCAGCATCCAAGGGGCACAAGTATTTTGCAGACAGTGAGACGCTACCCTGGAGCACTAAATGCTACATAAGGAGGTGGGTAAAGAGAAAGAAATACCGCAGCAGAAGCCTGGGCCATGCTCGACAATGCCAACAAATCCAGCTTTAGGACTCCTAATGCTGGATTAAAAATGCTGCCGTCACATGATGCGCCGAACGGATCCACTGCAAACCCACTCTGCCAGTTCCCATTTCCTCAGGCTTTGGGCAGATGAACGTTCTGGCGCAGAGTCGATGCTGCATCCAGGCCTGTTTTCCGGACTAGCTTTGTGCTGCCCTTACCCCACTGCTGGGGTCCATGTGCCGCCAGGTGCGTGGAAGATGCAAAAACTGTTATAAAAGTGGGTTGTACCCCAGATGATTCAGTGGAAGTGAAAACAGAAAATGAAAACAGAAAAAAAAAGAAAAACACATCTCACCTATGGGTGAGGAGCACTTCGAGGGGCGCGACGCAGCCACAGGCAGGGGCACAAGGGCACTGTGTCGAGCCCAAACGCTCGGGGCACCACAGGAGCCCCACGTAGCAGTGCAGCACAGAGCGCCTGCAGGGCAGGAGACAAACCTGGGGCCCGGGCCTCTTACTTCGAGTAGGCTGAGAGGGTTAACTATTTTTTTCTTTTTTTTTGGGCGGGGGGGGGAATTTATTTCTGCTCATTTACCTGTTTTTTTTCCTACCAATTTTTTATTTATTTGGCTAATTTATTTATTTCCTTATTTCTGCTTATTACTTTATTTCCCTTTTTGTTAACTTATTTTTCTCTCCTTCCCTTGCCTTTTTTTCAATTTAATTATTTCTTTCTCTGTTTTTTTTTTTTTTTTTAGTAATTTCCATCTCTTTGGTCCCTTTTTTTCCCGCCCTCCC
>NW_010577423.1:1207133-1222760 GCF_000705375.1 Tinamus guttatus | reverse complement strand
CGGGGGACCCCTCGGTGCCTCTGCCCCGGCTGGGGGCGCGGGCGCCGCGGGATCTCCCGCCTTCCAAGCGTTTCTGCCAAAGGTGCCTCTTCTCCGACAGGTCCTTGCGGGTTGCTCTCTGAACGGCAGCAGTTGTGGTTCAAGTGTTTTGAGGTTGCCCTCGTGCATTCGGAAATGACTCCCGAATTTACCTGGCTTGGAAAAACGGGCAAGGTGTTTTCCTCGGAGTAGTTGATAGTGTGGTGAGGGGCCGAGCTCTCCTCGGGGAGGTGCTGTCAGCCCTTCCGAAGTGCTGGCGGCTCTTCAGATGGGAGATGAACTGATGAATTTTAATCCAAGTTATTTTTAAGTGTGGGAAGGCTTTATTTTGTGTTCACCTTAAACATCTATAAGTGCTATTTATGCAGAGAGTGGCAGGCAGGACTGTTCAGCCAGAAAACTGCCCAACTGTGAA
This sequence comes from Tinamus guttatus, assembly GCF_000705375.1. Next base: position 1,222,306 of record NW_010577423.1, on the reverse strand, counting down.
TTCTCCCTGAATTTTAATTCCAGATGTGGGGATGGTAACCCAGATAAAGCTTATTTTGTCAGGGCAAGTTGTCCCAGCAATAGCCAGAGAAGCACTGGGTGTTTTTTTTTTCCCCCTCCCCTCCTCTGACTAGCAGGTTGGTAAGAACCAGTGTTCAGTGTTGTATATGGGATATCAAAAGCCGACTGTGATTTCAGTGTTGGTCCCTAAGTTATTTCAGGAATAGTTTATTTGGATTGGAGTCCATTAAAAGGTGAATCTCTCTGTTGGCAGTTGTAGGAGCTTGGACAACTCCTGATGGAAAAGGAGAGGGAGATGTTGGGGTCTCCTCAAAAGCTTCGGTGCCAGTGCTGACCCTAGGAGCTTTTCTTGCTAGGGAGCTCATTTTGGCATAAACACAGCTTTGGATAGAGAGTGTACGGCACCCCGAGCAGTATATCTAGTGGGATCTATTAGCATTGTCATGGATCAAGCTTTTTCCCCCCACACACCTTTTTGGAGGTGGATTTGGTATATTCTCTTTCAGGCAAGGTGAAGAGCTGTGGTTACAGGGAGCAGAATCTAGAATAGCCAACATGCACTTGTGCTTACTCACTTAATGGCTTCTGGTGTACTAGAAGTTACCCTCAAAGTCATGTTGAACTGGCGTGCTTGGATTGTAAATTCTGCCTGGCAATATGGTGTTACTTGCTGAAGCCACGTGCTTTGCTAAAATTTGTCCTGCCAGTAAAACAACCTTGGCTCTGGGCAGGGGTTGAACTTCCCAGATGGTTTATTCAATAGTTTGAGTCAGAGGTCGCGCTTGATTTTTAGTCATTATGACCACAGCTTCCTCAGCAGCAAAGTTAGATTTTTAAAGGAGGTGGGAAAAAAACCTAGATTCTAGTTGAGACTGTGGCCAAGCTACAGAAGGCTTATCCCCCAGGAGTATAATGTATTTAAGTTGTCCTAGGGCCTTCCTTTTCTCTTAGAGGGCAGGAATGACTCAGTGTTTTTTTTCTTTCATGTGAGTAAAGAAGCCTGGGCCTGTCTTGGGAGAAATGGCAGGGAAATTGGCCAAGATCAGTAGCCTCAGAATCACTGAACACTTTTTCATTTGAAGGGATTTCATTTTCAGTTAGGCGTTGTTTGATCTGGCTGTTTTCCTCCAAATGGTGCTCGGTGCACATTTTTTTTTGCAAGGCCCTGTGTGAGCACAGAGCAGGAGACCTCCCAGCAGCTGAAGCCATAGTGTCAGTTGGGGCTAAAGGGGCACAGCAACTTCCAGAGATGAGGGATCCCCTGTTATATTGCTTTGTTCAAGGCAAATTGACACAAAAATGTAGACTTTTACTATGTGGACTTAGCTACTGGGTGGACGAGTATCTGGATTTGCATGATTTTGTGGCGTCCTCACAGACTGCTGTAGCTGGTTGTGGTTGCCGGAGGGGTCCCCCGTTGCAGCCGTGGTCGCAGTGGCAGTGACGAGCGAGCGTGGGGCAGCCCCGCAGTGCTGGGGGGCTCTCAATGAGGCGAGGGTGACACTCAGCAGCCCCATGGAGACACGCAGGTCCGGAGGAGCTTGTTGACAGACATTTACGCAGAAATATGGGATTTTTGACTTTGCGTTACTTACTTAGGCACTTCTTTGTTTATATAACCTGGTGTCTTTGAGAATCTTCAGGGTTTTTTGGACCTAGGAGTCCTGAAAGACTTTGCATGGTTATTCTGAGAGAACATGTAATGCCTTCTTTTCCGAGAGCCTCGACCTGGCCTTTCTTGAGCTGATAAAGTGGACTTTTGTGCTGCTTTTATGCAGAAGGAACTTCTGCTGGCAGTAGGACAAAAATTCCCATTGTTCTACTGGACTAAGGTACAACTTCTTCTACTGCTGTATTTGTTTTCTTTATCTCCTGTTTCTCATGATAGGGTAGGCAAGAATTTTTTTATTGTGTAGCTGTAAAGTCAAACGTGGTAAGTAAATAAGAGCGGAATTGAAGCAGCTGTTGCTGAAACTGTAAAGGAGTAATTCATTCACTGAACTGAGTGTCCATAGCAGTGATCTGAGTGATGGGTAGCCCTTCCCTGCTCCATATGACCAGTGCTGTGACCCACACGACGAAGAAAAGCCTTTGCCCAGTGAGGGTAAGTGAAATCTTATTTAAAGGAAAAAGTAAAACGTTTTCAGATGTTTCTGGGTACGTAGCTAGGGAAACTTTAGCCATGAATCCGATTCCTTTGATCCTCCAACAAGGCCAGGCTGCAAACTGCTTAGAGCTTTTTAAATCCCAGTGACATCGAATTAATGCAAGTCTTATCTGTTCTGTACTGTTAAAATATAAAAACTATTAAAGTCTGCAAAATAGTTTGAGTTCCACTTTCTTTCTCTGCAAGTGCCCATGTAGGCACCAAGGGACCTGTCTGGATTTGGGCGGAGGGGGGAATATTTTATTGTTAGGCACTTGTGCCCAAACGGCCTGAAATACTGGTGAATGGGGGATTAAATTCTGTGGAAAACAATGTTGTGGGTGAGCAGGACACTGCTGCAAGCAGCAATTCCAGCAATGCTGCTGTCGGGCTCTGTCTGACCTTGCTGGTTTAAAGCAAACAACATCCTATCTTGGCACTGGTTTCGGAGCAGAGCTGGCATGTATCGGACAAGTGTCTTTCCCAGCTCAGTCCGAGTGCTTGGTGGATGAAGCGGGGATGGTTGATCTAGGTGTTGAATGATGTGTGTTCCTTGTAAGGCCTGTGAAGAAAAGCCGCGGCCGTCTTCCTCTTCCCTTGCTCCCCTGCTGTGTGTGCAATCAGCTGACCTTGCTTTAAGCCCTCAGCAAGTGCCTCTTTGGCAAGAAGAGTGCGCTGGGACTTCCCTACTCTTTTCCTGTGACGCTGTCTCCGTTGCTGCTTTTGAGGTTTCATCCTGATGCCTGAGTTTGGAAGAAACCAGGCTGCAGGCCCAGCCCCCTCATCAAAATAGAGAAGTCTCCTATGAGGTCAAGACACTGGTTTTGTTAGTAGCCCGAGTAAAGTCAGTGAGTTAAATTGTGGATCCCTGATTCCTTAGGGTGCTGCGCCTTACTGCTGGTAATGGAGGTTATTGGCTGTCTCCCTTTAAAACGTGATATTTCCACAGCAGCAGGGACTCTTCTTGAAAAGCCAACATTTCATTGGCCAGCTTTCAAAGGAGACAGAACTTCTTCCTTTTTTTTTAGAAGAAAAATCTAATCTTAGTATAATAGGCGAGAACAGTCGTTTAGGTTGCTGAACGCTATGCAGCAGACATCTGACAGACGTGGGATCTTTTGTGCTTTGAAGAGGAGGCCACCTTCGTTTCCTTCATCTGATCCCGTTGTTGCTTTTGATTGAGCTTTTTTAGTGTGAGGACTTTGGGTTTGTGGTTTGATCCACGGGGCAAAAGAGGTGTGTGCTGTTGTCCTTTACCATCCTGCAGTGAGTAAGCAGAAAAATGCCAAACAAACGGGGACTGGAAGGGAGAGTGAGCATTAAGGGAGATTAAGTGCTAAACTAAAATGCTGCTGTTCAGCCAGAACTGTCCCTTTGTGTCAGCTTCAGTTTTAGGCTCAGTTTTTAGGACACCTTTCCCGCCTGTTAAAGGCAGCGGACATCTTCAAAGACCCTTGTGCTTGGTGTGTGTATTGGGCAGCAACATTGGGGTGCTTTACCTAAAATCCTCTGATTAGAGGCCATACTTTCAAGGCCAGTTTTCTGTATTCTTCCAGGGTCTGCAGCAGCAGGCAAGCTACTCTTAACTTTCTCTCCAAAGGGTTAAACATCCTCTCCCCTCCTCCCTTCCCCTCTCCCCCCAGCCAGGGGAGCTGAATGAACACGAAGGCAGTGGAGTCCTATGGGAAGCCCGGATGCCTGCTGTTCCTTCTCTTGTGCAAACCCTTATCTCTGACAGAGGTGCAGACAACTGCTGAATCTGTGGTTTCCCTTTGGAGAGGTTGGGGAAGTGCAGCAAGGAGCAAGCTGGCTACCAGTACATGCATGTGCTTGGGAATATTGCACAAGTGCTCATTGTGCTAGTGCCTGCCGCCTAACAGAAAGGGTGGGCGGTATGTGTGTCTAAAAAAAAAAAAATACATTAAAAAATAGCCAAGAATTTATTGTTAGTGTAATTGAAACCTGAATACTCTAACTCAATCACTACTAGTTTAGATGTAATTATTACATGAAAAGAAATACTACATCCATCAATATTAATATAGCTAATATTGTTATATGTGTGCTTAGTTTTTATTCCTTTTCTTGGACTTATGCTTGTCTTTCTTTCTGCTCCTCTGGACCTTAAAGCTGATAGTGCCATCCTGGTGGATGAAGTGGGGATATTAGGGACTTTTTAGTGCTGGGAGGTCTTCTCCTGTGAAAAATATGATGCCAATAGTGGCTTCTTCCTTGCTCTTGGATTCATTGGGAGGGGTCTGTGTTTGCTAACATGCTTTTACATATAAAATATCTGCTTCTTCTTCACTGGCCTGCGTATTCCATCCAAATTTACTACACATAGTGTCTTTTGCGCTCCTTGTTACCCGAAAGTTGGTGTGCTCTCTTTGTTACCCCCAAACCAGTCTTGTCCCACTGTAGACCCGCACTTCTCTAACAGGCCACTGACAAACTGTGGGGTGTCCGGTGTCGAGCCCGTGCCACGTCCCTTATCATCCCAGGCCTGCACTCCTCGACCATTTCCTCCCGCACCTCTGCCGCTTTGGGCCTCTGTTATCATAGCAGCCCTGTGTTTCTTTAGCCCACGCTGGTATGGGAGAGTCACAAAACCAGAGCTATACCATAGGAGAAGATAAACAAGAGTGAAACAGAGTAGCTAGAGCCCCCTGTTCAGTTAGAAGCATCGCTGCTGCGACTAAACCGAGTAAAACGACGCTGTAGCAGATCAAGAAGAGCCAGGAGCGAGCCGGCCTTGCCGGCTGCGGTGCTGAGGCCTTGCCAACGCGGTGCGGAGCCTACGGCCTGTTTCTAGTGCCGGCACTAGCCAGTCACGGGGTGGCTGGGGAGCTGCTGTGTCTTGCTGTGTGTGATGAGCTTCCCTTCCTGCTACACTTCCCTTCTGCAGCAGCTAGAGAGGAGCGGGGTTTCATCAGAGTCCTCTAAGGCCGGGGTGGAGGGGAAAGATGTGCCCAGGGATGCCTCCTGGACTGGGGCCTGTATTTTCAGGCAGATGCTTCCCTAGCATCAGAGCCTCTGCTTGGTGGTGATCTAAAGCTTGATATAAAGCTTGAAAATGTTGGAAGAGCAGCGTTTGCATTAGTGCTTCTCAGATCTTCTTTCGCATGGCAAAGCTGTGTGTTTCAGCAATGTGCGCTGGGGATTTTGCTCCTGTCTGCTCTGCTCTGTTCACCCATTTTCTAAAGCGCCTTAATTAACACAAGAGCAAGAGTCCTAAACTGAGGGGAAAAAAAAAAAAAAAAACCCTCCTTATCCTTCCTCTTAGCTACTCTCTGCCAAAGATGTGTGATATCATGGTTTCAGGAAGTCTTGATTAGCTTGATATGGATAGCAGAATTTAAAAGAAAAGCCTGAAATCCTTCCTGTAGAGTCACAGCTGTCTGATACTCATTGCTGTGCTCTGTAGCAGCCTAGTCTACAGAAACACATGTGCTTCTGAAACATTCTGAAGCTGTTAGCAGGCAAGGCTGCCTTTGGACAAGGCCTTCAGCCTAAACTCACTACTTCTGGTCCCCTGTATCTGAGGGTGCTGACAGAGTGTTCCCTGCTTCCTCATGGTCGCTCCTGTGAGTGGAGTTGTCAGAGGACCCAAACCATCTTGAAAGAAGCTTTCTGCTCAGCAGGACGTGTGGTTCTGACCCAAAGGAAAGGCTGAGGTGTTAAAGGGGTACAGCTTGTGTTGGCTGGACATGCCTTGCGCTGCAGTCACTGTTCTGCAGAAGCCAAATCCCTTCCCACATGCTGCCTGCGTCTTGTGGTTTCCTGAGGAGCATCGAGAAGCAGGCTGGAAAAGGAAGCAGCGAGGATTCCCAAACCCCAAATTAATCTCTCTTAATTCTTCTGTGCTCCTTGATCGCTGTTTACAAGGCTTGGTTTATGTCTGAACATAAAACAGGCTTCAGTCGTCATGAACGGCTTAAGCTGCCGCATGCTGTTTCCATAGCACCACTCCAGCCTGTGCTCTGTCGTCCCTGAAGAGGCTCAGAGAGCTGCCAGGCGCTCTCCGAGCTGAGCACCAGGAGCAGCATCCACCTGGCACGCAGGGATGGGGAATAAGCCTTATTCAAGTATTGACTTTCCTGTTGCCAGATGTCCCTCTGTCTTGGGGAAGGAAAACAGGCTGTTTTATCAGCTTGTGCTTTGCTTTGAGCCTTGACTTCTTAAAGTATGTGGTCAGTCTCCTTGACTGAACCACTTACTGGGTTGTGTTTTCTTTTTATTATTGTGCTCTAAAAGTCTTATATATATCCTATATATATACATAGGATTTGATTTTGAATATAAAGACAGACCCTCGATCTGCTATTTGGAAGCTTGCTGTTCCTGCAGGCCTTGGCTCTCAATCTTGGTACCCGCCACGGCTTGCAGAGTGCAGGTGCTGGCTGTGTCTCCTTTCTGATTATGGCTGCGTCCTGCTTTGCGGTGCCAGCCGAAGGCGCTGATGGATGAGAAATGAATTAGTGAGTGACATCTCTGTGTCTGAATTTCTTCTTTTAGCCTGTTTTCTTCCCCACCTCCCAGCAAGGTGCGGGTTTCTTAATTTCTAGCTTAGGCAAGCCACTTTGGTTAGCAGCAGGAGCCTTGGGCAAGGTGAATTTGGGGTAAATCTTCTGGACCGGGGCCTAGGGTGACTGCTGTGAACTGAGGGGACATTTCTTTACCAGAGCCAGTCCTGAGGCCGCAGTTGTGGGGAGCTCTTGTCTCTCCCTTGTGCCACCGTGGCCTCGGCACCAGCCAGACGGGTGGTTGTGGCGTCTTCTCGCCCTCTGGGGTTTCTCCTGTGGCTTTTGGGAGCCCGAGCCAGCAGACAGACGAGCGATTTGTGTCACTGTAGCTGGGCGGTACCTGGAACGTGCCTTGGGGCCTGTCCCTTGGCTTGGGGAATACAGGCTAGAGCAGCCGGCACAAAAGGGACAGCTGTTCTGACAGCCCGTGAAGGCCACACAGTGAGGTGGGGTGACAGGCTGGGCGCCGTGCAGCCGCTGGACGGGCCCTCAGGAACCGCTTGTCTTCTCGTTGCGAAAGAGGCAGCCCTGGGTCACTAGTGAGCTCCAGCTTCCTCCTCGCCCCGGCACCCAGCCGTGTGCCAGGCCCTGCTCACCAGCCTCCCCTCCAGCCCCTGCCCTCTGCCCTGGCACGAGCTTGGGGAGGGATGACCAAACCCCAGGCATGAGGAGGACCCTGTGCCTGCGCTCCCTTGAGCTTAGCTCTGGGGTTACCTAGCTTGGCTCCAAAATCCTGCACTGCAGCCTCCAGCTGGTGCTATCATCTGCGGGGAGGAAAAGACCTTGCTGGACTCCAATACATCACTTCTTAGCTGTAGTGAAGATATCTTCTGTGCGCCTGCTTTGAACCTCATCTGAAGACTCTCAGGAAGGAAGAAGTCATCACTTCTACAATTTGGAATTCTTTATTTTTTTTTCCTCGCAACCAATCTTAAATATTAGCTCTTTCTAAAAGTCTGGAAAATTCCAGGGTGCAGTGGTGGGGTCTGTCTGTATCTTGTGAACTGTTATTTGAGCTTTATGTAACGATCATGATGCATTGCTAGGACTGCAGGCAAGTCTATAGCAGTAAACTTTTTTTTTTCCTTTTTTTTTTTTGAGTAAAATTCTGTGACTGAGTGTCTCTCTAAGGCCTTGACTCCTAAGCAAGCTAAACGAGAACAAATTTTTTTAGTTTTCTTTTTTTTCTTTTTTCTTTTTTTTTTTTTTGAGGAATCCCAGAGTATTTGGTGTCAGAGGCAGAATTGAGTTTTGCAGTGCATAATCCATTCAGAGCAAAGTATCTCCCTGCGAGTGCATCCTTTCTGCTCAGTTTCAGCAGCCAGTGGCAATGTTTATATAAAACTTGTTTAGCTGTATTTCGTATCAGTGGAGAAGCGGCACGGCAGCTCGGTGAGCTTGTAGCAACTGCCACAGATAAAATGCTTGTGTTGCAGGACATTGCTGCCTGGTGCGGTGATGCACAAGCTGCCTGCAGCTAGGCTGTATGGAAAGGATTCCTGTGAGGAATCCCCTCTTCATGGCTTTGCTCCTGTGTGTTTGGCAGAAAGGTATTTCTTCAGTCGGCTTCACCGCAAGCCTGTGGTTGTGAACGCTCGTTGCGACAGCTCAGCGGTTCGGCAGTAAATGCAGCAAATATTCTGAAACTGGAGGTGATGGCTCACCAGCCTTTTGACTGATATGTCTCTGGGAAGGCCGCTCAAAGCGTGGGCTTCTGTGCTGCAGGTCGCCTGAAAGACTAAAAGAATAGGTGGCTAATGCAAATCAGGGGCACTATTTGAATTTCTCATTGGAAAACTTGTCCCAGCCTTACAAAAGTGGGTATTTGGGCATCTCCCTTTCATAGCTGTCTGTGAGGAATGCAGACCTGTGAGTGCTGTAGCTGACAAGAGCAGCAGTGAGCAGGGAGGAATTAGTTTCTGCATCTTTCTGAATAATAGCAAATGCGAACTGATGGAATTAATGTCCTGAAATTGAGTGGTTTCAGGTGGCTTGCACACCTGTTGTAAACAGATATTTTTATTTTTTTTTGTCATGAGAGATTTTTGGGCATCTTATAAGAAGAAAAGCAACTTCAGCGTAAATGGAATTTGCAGAGCAACACTTTGAATGCTTCCTGCAGTGGTATATGAAGTATTTACTCTCGTAGTAAAAGACAAGAGAGATGGTTGCTAGAGCAAACTTGCAATCATTTCTCATTCCACTCTAGCTTTCTGCTGCATGGTCTTTAATATGCTTGCTTCTTGTCTGCAGTTCAGGAACAAGGTTCATCTTGACAGATCACAGAAACATTCTTCCCCCCATTCCCAATGACAAAGCACTCTCCTATCCAAGACACCTTTGAGAAAGTGTGAATGGGAAGAACTGCTACTTCTAATTCTGAGAGGGGGAAAAAAAAGTAATGGGGAGAGGGATACAATATAGAAGTTAGAGAGAGCCTTGAGCATGTCATCTAGTAAAACTTGTACAATTTTCTGAGCTCTTGGGGAGGGAGAACCAATAAATCAAGGGTGAAGCAACCGTCAAGTAAAATAATCAAACTTTTGTAGTCTGTCTGTTTCAAGACTTTGTTGCTAATTCATCCTGAGTTGAATTCATCCTGAGTTTCCCTTGGCTCGAGGATGGGATTGTTAGTAATATCATGTCCTTGGGACTGCTGAGCCTATGAACAATGTCACTACAGGCTCTATTTTCACATCACTCAAGTTGGTGGCAGTAACACTTCTGACAGGTGTCATGGCTCTTTATGATTAAAACTATATCACAGTTCAGTAGTAAAGTGCACCCTTGAGGACTGACAGCTGTGAACAACCAGTATGCAAGTGCTTGGGCTGCCCCTTCTTTGATATCCTCGTCTGTTTTGTACCTTGAAATGCAGAAGGAAAACTGTGAATTGCCTAACTAATTGCTATTCGAGCCCTCAGTTATTCGGAGAAGCTTCTGCCCTGATGGCAAGGCCAAATCTGATGTAACACTAACCTGCTGGGCATCAGCTGGACCACCTGCTCACATAGGGAAGTTGAAAAGTTTACTAGAGTAATCCATTGGAGAACGGATCACTTGGACTGGACCGTGACTGACCTTTAGAGTGACCAAGAACTTTCTTTTGAGGCTTGCAGCTGTGTCATTGGACGGGTGATGAGTGAGCCTGTGTGATAGGGGATGATGGAAAATTTGGACTTCAATCAACACTGAAATAAAGCTTTATTCCTTAGAGTTTGCAGTCATGTTTACTTCCAACTCAAATAGTGCGAGGTGTCAACTTGCAGAAATGCTGCCTTGCAGTTCTAGACCTACTGTTCACTAGGAGCAGTGGGGTGTGTGTGTGTGTGTTTGTTGTTGTTGTTTGTTTCTTTTCACTTTAAATTTCCCTTTAAATTCTCCCCTAAACCTTGAGTTGAAGCTCAGTTTCATTAGAAAACATTTTGTTCGCTTTCTTGCCCATCAGTCTTCTTGCCACCACCCCATGGTTTCCACCACATCAGCAATTACCACATTCAGGAGAAACGTCTGCCTAGCTCTATTTGTGTAGACATATCTTTACAGATGTTACCTGCTCTCATCTATATCAGTATATTTTAGTAAAATAAATGCTTTAACTTTCTCTACTTGCTTTTCTGAAATATAATTACGGAGACTGAGATTCAACTTTTCAAGCATGCTGATGTTAGGAAAACTTTTTGTTTGTTTGGGATAGGATGGACAGAACTAGATCATGCATGCATAAATATATTAATACTGCACTGAAATCTTGAGGTTTGAGGTCAGTACTCTTCCAGTCTGAAAGAGCTTCCTGTATAGACCCCGAAAGAGCAAATACAGATCCTCTGTCATGTCACCCAGAGGTGAAAAGTGGTGTCTCTTGTCTAGAGTCAAATCTGAGTAAAGGGTAGGTATACTCAGGCTCTTCTTAGACCTAGAAATGCATAAAAGCCAAAACTTTGTGAGAAATTATCTCTGGATAAGCTTCCTTGACGCTTTTCTTCACCATTTTCCTCTTTAGGAATGATCAGGGTTTTATGACTGTCTGCTGATTCATGTGACAGCAGTATCTCTGTAGGGTAACCATTTCATTTAATTTACCGTCTTAGTCTGACTTGCAGCAAGAGCAAATGTCTCTTAACAAGATTTACTCAGCTTAAGCAGCATTAAAAGTCGTTCAAGGACAAATCAATCCGGTAAAATCTCAAATACTTATTAGTATAATGGAAACTTCAGTGGTCATGTTATTTTAAAGAAAGGTGCATTAACTGCCTTGTATAAAAACAAGCCGTTCAGTGCAGTTGCCTTAATCGTGGATTGCTCCTGCGTTATTCACTGAGCACTCGCATGTGCTTCCTGCCCCTTCAATGGGATGAAGAGCCGCAGAGAGATTCAAGCCGCACATCTATAGTGTGACCAATTTGCGGCCATGGCAGAATGTGATTTTTGAGGTCACTTTGCTAGTATCAGCCTTTGGTTTGTATTAGCCTGGAACTGTGGGGGCGGCCTGTGCTGCCCATCTGGTTGTGCCATGTGGTGAGTAACATGGGCAAGTAGCAGCCAAACTTCCCCCGGAATGGGATGCTTCAAGGGTCACCCTGATGCTGTTGCATAGGTGACAGGCAAAATCCTGGACTTCTAAAAGACCAGGCGATATATGTTACTTGGTGCTACAGAGAGAACAACACAGCTGCTCTGTTCCCAGATGAGAGATGCCCGATGGTAGAGGAGGGCTGTGTCAATGGTAGTGCTGCTGGGGAGCTGGCAGCAGTACAGAGACGGTACTGGCAATGTGCTGCTGTGGTATCGCTCAGTGTTAGGTCTTCTCTTCCGAGGTAGAGGTGGGCTGGCCTAAAATCTACGCTGTGTGGGTAGGAAATACAGATGAGCAAGAGCATACCACACAGAGGTCAAGTGCTCACTGTGGCCTTCTCAAGCTAAGTCTAACTAGATGTAAACCATGAACTTGGCGTAAAGTTGGGATGCGCAAACTGCTTGAAAGTGTGTTTCCTAACTCATTTGTCTTTTATGGGCTCCTCTGTTCGGATAAGCTGTGTAACTGTCTTGATGTCTTGCTTTAAAGAACCTCAGAGGAGGGCTTGTTCCCTGAAGGATTTGTGGCAAAAAGCATTACCAGTGTAAAGATGTGATTTGACTACATGATGAAGGGGATCAGCAGAGCTGGTGTGGGTTCTTATGATCCGGGAGATTGTCAGGACGTATATATGTGCACATCAGCTGTGCCAGTGTAATTGTACTGCTGGGTAGGCAGGGTTTTACCACTTCAAATAATAAAAAAAATAGAAGAGCAAAGATGTTAATACTATTTCTATGCAGTGTGCTACTTGCAGTTACTTGTCTTGTAGCAATTATGCTTTATTAGCCATTATGCAATTAAAACCAAAACAAAACAGATTTCACTTGTTTGCTAGCACTTGTGTAAATCTTGAGCTTGTTTGATCAAGGCCTGAGAGGGAAGGAGAAAGTAAGTTGTATTGGTTTGCAGGTTGCCAGCTTTGCTGGCAAACGTGTTGAGTTACTAAACAAGAAACTTATTTCTTTAGCGGACAACTGAAAAGAGAGCCTGGGGACACCAGGCATTCAACTTAACCATGCAATAAATAACTTCTGGGTAGAAGTTTTAGCAAAAACTATCTATTTTTACAGCTTTATAGTCACCAAGAGCATGTTGTGGCCTCAAATAAGCCATGTACCTTCAGAAATCAGAAAGGGTTATGCCACTCAAGAGGGACCACTTCCAAGGTAGTGGTGTCCCAAGAGCTTGAACATATGAGAGGGCTAGATTCAGCTGTAAATTTTCAAATTTATTTCCATGTTTTTAAAATCCAGCTTAATATACAGCTTAATATACTTAATAACTTGGGGAAGGGCATTCAGGGAGGTGTGAACAGCTTTCTAAAACATGCCCGACAAGAGTCACTCCTGCTAAAGGCCTGAAATCCCTGATTAGGCCCAAGCTTATTGCTCCCTCCTAATCTCTTGGTTACAACGTAAGCCAGTCCCTTTTATGTAAATATAGGCCTCCTTTGCCAGAATCTGGCAGAACCGGACTGGTCAGCTGCCTTATCTAACCCAGGCTGAAATCAGAAGAGCCTCTGCTGCTGTAGATGTCTTTACTGCTCCTGTCAGCCATGCTAACACCTCGCTGCACTGTGGAGACGTGTGGAAATGCGACGTCTGCCCTGAAGTGTCTGTCCATGCCTTAGTCTAGAAAGCACGGAATAAATATGAGGCTTTGCTTGCTTGTGTTTTCCTGTCATCTGCTAGGCATTTGCAAATCTAATTTAAGTGAGCAAAGCCTTGCCATGCTCTTCCCCCAGGTTGGGGCACCAGGACTTCTCCTGTTCCTGGACAGACTCTCCAGTGCTGCAGGTTTAATGACCTCGAGAGATCTGAGCGAGCAGAGTGACTCCGTGTCGCCGTCCTCTTCATCTACGTAGTAATGCTGCCAAGCAAACTACTAGCTCCTGCAGCACAGTGAGGGAAATTAGTTTGATCACATTCTCATCCTGAGCCCCATTGTATCAAGCCATGAACTGCTTGGTTGCTTATGTGCTTTTCACATTGCTACCTGTTACATTTTTTTTGTAGTAAGTGGTGTACATTTTGTGCAGGGCTAAAAACAGATGCAGACTGGGTAGTTGCATGGTGGGAGCTGGTCTGTACCACCAAATACTCTTTCAGTGCTTGACGTATAGCTTAGACTGTGAAGAGTACCTTTCTTTGGCGATTAGCCTTTCAAATATCACAGTACATGACTGAAACTAATTTGTAATCAAATCTAATTTGTTCTTAAAATATCCAGTATCAGGGTAGGATCTGATAGCATAGACTTGGAAATGTGGGCTATTCTGGAGCTCTTTTTCAGAAAAGAAGTCCCTGGTGTGTAGCGTTGGGTTAAGAGTATTGCCATGTCTACTTGTCTAGCAGCAAAATATGCTGGAGTGTGGATCTACTCCTTCACAAACAAGTTCTGAGGAAACTTGTCTGAGTTTATAATTGGGCTGTGAGAAGGAATGGGAAGAGAAGAGAACTGCTCCTTTCACTAAGGCACATGCGGGCTGATGGAGGCGTTAAGTCCTGAGACTCAGCATAAGAAAAGAGCAGCAGTAGCAACCCGGTAATCCTTAACACTCAGATGCTTTTGTGTTGTAGGATGAGACACTACATGCTGGGAGAAGACTGAGCGCTCTAAAAAGATTTTTTTTATATATGTATATAATAGGTTTAAGTAAAGGCAGAGTTTACTCTTAAGAAAACTTTGGAAAAGCTAGTTGTGCATGAAGAGCTGTGTGGTCAAGGCTGTTACGAAAGGGAGATCTGATCCAGAGAAAGTCTGCGAGGAGACTGAGATAATGACATTAATATGGTGGTGTTGGATGAGGCTCTGCCAAAAGACAGCAAATGCCAACAATTGCTGTAGCTGTGCAGCTTTGCTCCTGTCATGAACAAATTGTAGGAGCTGGAAGAGCTGTGGAAGGGAGGCGACGGCACACAACGTCGACTGGAATGTGAATGCACTAATTTAAGGCTTAGTGTTTGGCTTGCTGTCCTATTCCTTCATTGTATCTTTCTGTAGTAAGTTAATGCTGTTTTTAAGGTGTTGGAGCAGGTGATGAAAGCTTTCACTCATCTGTAAACATGGTAAGAGTTTAAAGATCAAATTGATACTCTAGGACCTAGACTTAAGATACTTAAGTGGCAATATAGCCCTTAACATGGCTTATGTCCTATAAAACTCAGTTGTAGTGGGGACAGGCAGTTGACTCTCTGCCTGCTTGGGAGCTACCTGGGAAAGTTGAGTGAGGCACTTCTGTGTGTAGACGTAACATGAACACAGGGCATCCAAGACCATGGAAGCAGCTGGGTAGCAGAACTGTCACTTGATGAGTCTGGGATTTTGTGAGTTGCTGAATTTAGTGGCTTCGTCCAAAGAAGGTTCAAAATTTGGATCTTGTTTTAGGGTCGCCTCTGCTTTCCCCCCTTTCTGAGACATTTAACTCTACGAAACACTGCTGAATATATCGTTTAGCTTCTTCAAAGGCTAAAGATGGAGCTTGATTCTTGTGTTCCTCTGTGAGACCTCAGCATGCGTGAAAAGCAGCCTGTGCGCGTGGCTGCCGCAATGTCTGACCCTGCTCAGCCACCAACAAGAAGGAAGTCTCTTAAGGCCTTGTTTACATTGCTGCAAGTTCCCGGGGCTAATGTTGGGACTCAAGTATGAGGCGGCAGGCAGTTGGTTATCTGAAGAAAGAGCTCAATGTGTGGCACTGGGCAGGCACGTATCCGGTTAACAGTGTTTGCTCCATTTTAACAGGTTTTCTGGCTAGGCAGAAAGTGCCCTCCCTCGTGCTATGTGCCATGCACAATCTGTGCTAACTAAACACTTACCTGGGGAAGCTTCGAACAGGCTCCCCAACCTGAACAGAGGGGTTTGCATTATGACTAATGGTAGGAATTGTGGTAATGCTTTGCTGAACC
>NW_010577423.1:1155932-1188268 GCF_000705375.1 Tinamus guttatus | reverse complement strand
CCCCGGGTCTGTTTGGGGCAACTCCGGATCCTCCGTTTTCTGCCCCAAACGCCCGGGGCGGGAAAGTCGGAGCTTATCGTGGTGCCTCTTTGTCCTGTATTTATATACCTGTCCGTAGTCACGGTGGCTATAAAGCATCGCTGCTATATATTTTTTTCTTTTCTGTTAATTATTAAATTTACTTTTTTTTTTTTTAAATTCCTTGCTCGCTGCTGTGCAATGTGTAGTAACTGTCTTATAATAGGAATTCCTTATAGTAGGAATGTCAGTGTTTTTGTATATCTGTGGTTATGTTCTGTATGTTGCTCGGGTATACATATTTTAATATATTTGTAAAAGAAAAGATTTTTTAAAGAAAATACGTGGGCAGTATGTATGGGCTGAGCGATATCCTGCAGATGGAGGGAATGCAGCAATTTTTCCTAACGGTAGGCTGGATCAGACTGAAGGCCTGTTAGGCCAGTGCTGCAAGGGTTTGTGGCAGAAATACTGAGATTGGTGCAAGCGAGACAGGGTAGAAATATGTGTCAAAAACCCGCCTAACTGTGGCTAGATGAGTGAGGTGAAGCAGTTGCCAGGTCGCTGGTCCTGGCATTAAAACGCGTTGACGTTCCTGTGCATCCCATGGGGAGCAGATCTCTTCCTGACAGCAGCAGGATGGAGCGAGGTGCCGCGTGGCCCCTGCGTTCCCCTTTCCTGCCACTCCTCTGTGAAAACGGAGCCGTTTCAAACATTGTGGGAGAAACCGCAGCCCCGTAGCCTGGTGCTTGTTGAAGCTGAAGGTGCTGGTGCAAAGGCCGAGCCTGTGTCCCAGGATACAGTCTTAGTGCTAGGAATGTGATATTAAAAATTAAATTCAGCCCCTGAATCCAGGACATGATGGCCCCCATGTTTGTGTAATCTTCAGCCCCCTGTTTTTCAGCGAATATGTATTCTGACGGGACTGTTGTGGCTTGTAAGGACAGTAATACCTGTCCTGGTTTGTGTAATCTTCAGCCCCCTGTTTTCCAGCGAATATCCGTGCTAATAGCACTGTCCTGGGTTGTAAGGTCCCTCTGGCCTAGTATTTTGGCTCAGATGGTAGCCAGAGGAGATGTAGAGAGAAGAGTTTAAGAATGAACCTGGTTGATCCAGCTGTGGAAGATACTGGGAGGTTTGCAGCTTCCTTCTCAAAGAAATATAAAAATTGTAATGTTAGGTCATATTTTTTTTGACCTAAATTCCAAATGTTATATATGTATAAGTATACACATATATATATATGCACACAGACATACATATAGAAGTATAAGTACATGTAGTACAATATAAAGTCAATCTAAGGGTGTGAAATGAAGACCAGGAACAAATCTGGATTTTTCTGCACTCTATTGAATTGCTTTCTCACTTGAACAAGAGTAAAAATGGGTTTTCTATCTGTGGTATCGTGGTGATTTTAGAAACGTATCAGTGATTGCCCCAAATTGGCTTTTGTGCTGTTCCCCGTTTGGGTAGCCAAACACACTGAGATTGTTCTGAGATCTGATTGATCTGAGACCGATCCCCCGTGTGATAGATCTGTTCCTTATTTGTCCTTTTAAGACTGTGTAGGAGAGGGAGTGGGTTGTGGTGAGTATGAGTTAAGCTGTGGGAAGAAGGAATACTGAAACAAGGGAAAAATGAAGGAGTTTGGCCTTGCTGCTGCTGGTTCATTCAAGGTTTTCTTGAATTCTCTTTTTCTCCAATTCCAACTTATTTTTGATTGCCAGGAAGTGCGTTATTTGCCATGTGAACTTCATATGGCCAGGAGCAACACAGACACAAATCTTTATATAAAGCTGGACAATCCCGTTGGGAGGATGTAATGCTGTTTGCTGGAAAAACTAAGCATTGGGGAGCAACTTTTTTTTTTTTTTTTTTTTTTTTTTTTTTTTTTTTAACGGGGGATGAGAAAGAAGTGGCCCTGGCTACTGTCCCTTTCTGGGGTGCCATGATCTTACAAGAACTTTTCTGGTCAAGCAGGGGACCCCTGGCTGAGCTGCACCTTCAGAAAAGCTTGTATTTCTTATCTCTGCTGGTGAATAGAGGAGCACAGAATACTCCCGGGGCTTGGAGATCTGGAGCACAGATATGTTAGTTGGGTCCGGATGTCTCTGGTCTCTATTTCATTAGGAAAAAGAAAAAAAAAAACAGTTTTGCGGATTTTTCTGCACTGGTTTCCTGGTTAAGAAGACTTTCACCCCACATTTTTGCAACTGCATTAATGATGTGGCATTTGGTAGACAGTGGTTTATTTTTTATATATTGCTAAAAATTTGATAAATGTATGTATAGATGTGCATTCACTTTAGATATTTTATTTAAAAGCATGAAGTTTCTCTTTGCCAGGTAGTTTCTCAGGCACAGCAGCAAATATTTGCTGCTGATCTTACTTTACAGTTGCCTGGTAGAGTTCTATTTTTCAGTATTTTTTAACTCCTGCTGCTTTTTCCTTCTACCTTCCTTGTGCCTAAGCTTATACATTTTAAACTCGACATAAAAAGACACATTCATGTTTTCCCCCGTGTGCAGGGGGAAATAAAGAAAACTGTGTTTTGGAAGGAAAGGAAGATGCTTTGCCGTCTTCTTTATTCTGTCTGGCCAGCAGAGTGGGAAGCCTTTCCTTTTGGGAAGGGCGTGATATTTTTTATTGGCAGTAATAGAGTCATTGAACTATGCACTTTACTAGGCGGGCAGCATTTGAAGAAAATTAATGTGAATGACTGCAGTTTGGCAAGTCTGTTTTAAGCAGAAATGGGCAACTGCAAGTAATATTTTTGCCACTGGTCTGCAATAGAAGGCAAGTGTGATGGAAGTGCTTTCTTGGGCCCTTTTTGCTTTTCAGTATCACAAGAGAAAAGAGCAGGTCCATGTTACACTTAAAGGAAAAAAGTAAAACTGATTCCATACATACATATATATGTGTGTATATATATATATACACACACGTATAAAAATCTTCAAGCCTTTTCAGTGGATTAGGTTGTGGGTGCTGTATAAGCACTAGGGGGAGACAGCTGCACCAGAAATTGGTTTATTTTTTTTTCGGTGAACTTTTAATTCTAGGGCAGCAGGGGGCATCATTTCTTTCGAGATGTTTTAGGAAAAATAGAGCGCATTTGAAAGATTTCATATCTTGTTCCTTGAATACCCTTTTTTATAGGAAAGTATTTATTAAGAGGACACTTTTTTTAATTCAGTTGCCATTGAAGGGACAAGTTCGGTGCTTGCTGCTTCCAAGTTTCTGAATTGTTTAGGGAATTTTAAAAAATTCACCTTTTAATCTTCATTCTTTTTCCAATATTTTAATCTTGGCAAAAGAACATTATAGAGCAATATATATATGTATTTAGTAGTGCTTCTCATTAGTGTTGCAGTTCTTTAGCTGATGCACAGGGTTTATCAAATGGATCATGTTTTGCAAGTTTATGCATGTGTGACTATTTTTTAAAAAAACTATAATTGTATCTCCCTTTTTTAGATGCAATTCAGATGCTGCTCAGGAAAGCATCAATGAATGACTGGTGAATTTCCAGGGGGTAATATCAGTGTGTGATTTCAATTAATTTCTGGTGTACAGAGATTAGAAAGTATTCCTTCAAAATTATATTAAAAAAAAACCTCAGATTTTTTTTCCCCCAGGCAGATACAGGACATACATGTAATTTCTTTTTTTTAAGAAAACATCAGTATTCTTAAAGATAACAAAATAAGTCTTCATATCACCTATTCAGTTTTTATCTCATTTATTCCTGCCTTAAGGGAGAGATTAAACTATATTTGGTTTCTGAAGGAATGTATGGCTCTTTTTAAAAGAAATTGGCATTAATATTCTTTAGAAAGGAAATGCATTGTATTCCTTATGCTGTGTCTTGGCAACCTCTTTAAATAATGTGTAAATAACAGTGGATATTTTGAAGTTAAACATAGGAAAATTCAGAATTATACTTTAAGTAATTATTGCTGAGAAATACATTTCTCTTAGTATGTTTTTCCACCTCATAACAGATAGGAGGCATGAACATAATTTTATTGAAGTTGCAAATATTTGAGAAAAAATGCTTGTTTTTATAGAAGGGATTTTCACTAATGTTTATTAAGGCACCTCTCACCTCTGGGTGGATGAATTTCTTTACCAACGTTAGCAAATAGATACTTTGAAAGCATTTTTGTTTTGTTTGCAAATGTAATAGCATAAAAAAAAACCCAAACTGTAAATGAAGCTTAGAGGTTTTATTCTGATGTACGTAGATTGCCTTCTGGCCAGCATTCAGGTGAGAGCAGCTGCTGACCGTCCCGGATCCCAGCTCGCCCTTGGCGGAGCTGCGGGGCGGGAAGGGGTTTTCTCTGTTGGGACGTTTCCCTCGGCTCGCTCGCTCTGGTCGGGGAGGGTCAGTGGCAGGTCCGTGCCTGGAGCAGGAGGGCCCTGCAGAGCTCGCAGCACCTTGGTGGCGGTACCCGCTCTCAGACTTGCTTTGCCTTAGTGTGGGAGTTCGCTCCTTTGTCCTTTTGAAGTTTCTCTGAGGGAGGTGTCTTAATCGGTGAGCATTTTCGATGAGAAAACCAAAACCTGGTTCTTCTGACTTTGGTTCGTTCCAGCTAGGGCCTCATTGGGTCTGTTGGGTGAGTTACGTGGCTTATGGCAGAATTTTGTAGCAATCAAATGATATTTTGGCAGCAGCCTCTGAAATGAAGAAGATGGGACCCTGCATGTTCTTGGTAGGCGGCAGAGATCTGACGTGTGGTGCCCCTCTTGCAGACATAAAATGGCAAAATTGTGCAGAGTTGTAGCAGAGAGGACTTTGCCACGCGCTGTGTCATAGAACCCATAGCACCTTCACAGAATGACAGAATGGTTGAGGTTGGAAGGGACCTCTAGAGTTCATCTAGTCCAACCCCCCTGCTCCAGCAGGGACACCTAGAGCACGTGGCACAGGGTGGCATCCAGGCGGGTTTGGAAGATCTCCAGAGAAGGAGACTCCACAGCCTCTCTGGACAGCCTGTTCCAGGGCTCTGTCACCCTCACAGGAAAGAAGCTCTTCCTCACATAGAGATGGAGCTTCCTGTATTTCAACTTGCACCCATTACCCCTTGTTCTTCAGAGCTCCAGCATAAGGAAGGCCACAAAATGCAAAAACAAAACAAAACAAAAGTCTAAAAAAAGCTTAGGGGCTACCAGTGTCACAGGAGAAGCCTAGGGCTCTTCCACTTTTACCACAGTGCAAATGTTATGTTGGGGCTCAGTCCTTACTAGTAGTTGCAGTCATCGACACGATGTCCACATCCGCTGTTCCTGTGGCCGGTCCAGACTAGTCTCTTAGCACACCTCGCAAAACAGCGTCCTGTCCTCGAGGAGCCTCAAGAAAAGGTCTCTCTGGAAGGTGCAGAGTGGTGCTGAACGGTGAAGCTGCATCGGTAGGTGGTGAAATGCTGCGCTGCGGGCAGTGGTTTTGGAGCTGCAGATGATAGGGTGGTTTGTGTGGTCTGGGAACAGATCTGGCTGATAGTGCCCAGGCCTGACGCAGGAGCTGACGCACGCGCTCGTCATCCCCATGAGCTGGAGATGAACAGGGTACCCTCCCCCTCGGTTCGCGTTGCTCTTTGGGGTGCTGCAGTCCCCAAGATGGGGGGACACAGACGTATCCTTGCTCGGAAAGTTAGTTTGGATTTCTGGCCAAACGGTCTAGCCGCACAGGCGAGTGCTGGGCTGGAAGCACGTTGCTCTTTGGAGCTGCTGTGCAGCTCCGTTAAATCTTTCCCCCGTCTGTGGATCGCTTGCTTTCCCTAGCTTAGGGATGGGGTGATCTGTTTGGAGTTGAGCGACAGGGAAGAGCTGGACGTTGGGGGTGTTGTGCCAGCTGTGCCGCTGGGAATGCTCCCGCCTGCCGGCTGTTGCCGTTCCCTCCGGGTGGCTGGCACCATGGGAACCATCCCGGCCGTGCGGGTCATCCCGGGCGCCTGGGAGCCGGTGCAGGCGTGAGGAGGGCGCGTGTGCAAACTGGGGGACGCTGACGGGAACACGAGAGCCACCAGCCTCCAAGTCCAGGGCGTGCAGGCACCAGCTCTTGGGCTGTCTTCCCTCTCCATATTTTGCATGAAGTACTAAAAATGTTTAGGTGGTTTTAGCGACAAGACTTTTTTTTCCCTGCTGAGGATGCAGTAATTGTCATAAGACTTGTCTCTCCCTACATTCATAGAAGGAAAACATCAGTTCACTGTCATTTGTGTTACATTCTTCACCTCACTGTTTTCATCCATTCTGTTTCCTTTTTTTCTTCGAAAACACCATGTTTTGTTGATCTTGTTGTGATTGTGGTGCTTTAAACTTTATTGCTATAAAATAGTGTTTGAAAGAAAGATGTTTTTAATTATTTGTAGATTTTATTTAAATTCAATAAAAATGAGCAGCTTGACTGAAATCAAATGATATATTACTTTATGAAATTTGTAGCTTAATGTTAGCAAATGATCCTTCTGGCTGGTGAACAGTGCATTTTCTAATTTGCATTTGGAGAAAAAAAATGAAGTCTTTTATTTTCCAGTTTCTGCACTGTCTAATCAAAATATAAAATTAATTGGAAAACCTTCCTTTTACTGCAAACACAAAGAAGTTGACATCGAGTCTGCAAGTGACAGGGAACCTTTGTGGCTTCACTTCTTTTTATATTTTTGAAAGATGCTTGTTTATCTTGTGAAATGTTTCAGAAAAAGAGTCAAGAAGCAACTGTGGACACTTTTTGTTGTGATCCAGCTGTTATGTCTTCCTCTCCCCAGATGTGCTCCTCCATGGTGTTTGTTATGTTATTCCTTCCAGGCACAGTTTCCTAAACAAGTCACAGGAAAAAGCTGGATAGCTCTTAATTTATGTTATTTTATATGTATCTGTATAATACAGAAAAATCCAGATAGAAACAAGTCAAAATATATCATTGTTGCTTCTGCTAGTAGTCAGGCAGAACCAGAATCAAGTAGGACATTGCTGACCCTTGGATTTGCTGCAATGGAGATGCCTTGTTATAAGACACAGAAAGTTATGTGGGCTGCTGATTTAAAAAAAAATACATTTGTTGCGTGAACAGCATCGATGCAGTTAGTACGATAGCAGCGTATAGTGAGGCGTTACTAATGTTATATCACTTTACCAAGTACTCTCAATAATTATGCAGTTCTGTTTCATGGGTTTGAAAAACTGTTTGTGAACAGTATCTAGGTAAGTCTAAAAAACAGCATTAATTTCAAAAGGGTGAAGGTGGCAAATGTTATTAATGTAGGGGGAAAGGCAATAAAGAAGTCTTAATATTTAAAGTTCTGCTCAGGAAAGCCTGTGGTATATTATGCATAGTGTACAAATCATATTCACATGATTTTTAAAAGAACTGCATCATCCTACATGAAAAAACTTAATTAGCAAAGACAGAAAAGACTGGTTTTGCTATGGTATTATAATGGTTAAGTGCTATGCATATTTGGTTAATTGTTATTTGCATCTCTTTGTAAAACGTGCTTAATTCAGGATTTATATTTCTCATTATTAAGAGGACAATAATTCTATAATTGTATTGTGACTGTTAGCACATTCTCTGCTCAGTTGAAGTTTTTAACAGGAAGTTATTCTGTATCAAAAATAGAATAAGCTGCTTTGGAATGTATTTATCAGCCAGCATTGCAATGAATGCTAGAACATGGAGCTTTGTGGAAAGATAAGGAGGAAGTAAGGATTGAAAGTTAACCATGAACATAAGCTGATTTCAAGTAGTGCATGAAGAATCTTTTATTATTTTTTAAATAAAATTGTAATGTTTCCTGGTCTCCAAACAAAACACAATTTAAAAATGTTATTTGAAGAAGCACAATTTCATTATGTATGAATTGGTATAAAAATTGAGTATAGCCAAGTTTCTCTGCAAAATCTGCCATTTTTTTTCTGCCAAATGGAATGAATATTACCCTAATAAACTTCCTATAGCCAATTTGTTTCCTGTTTGTTTGGGACAAGCTACAGTCTACAAAATAGGAGTTGTCCTAAGTACAGTTGAAGTTTAGTCCTTTTCGTATTGTTTCTTTTTGGGTGCAGATGTTTGGTAAATAGGAATTGTAACTTGAGCAAAGTTTTTTTTTCTTTTTTTTCTTTTTCCCTTAAGTGAAAATGTTATTTCCTTGTTGTACATGTTTCAGAATGGCTTTATAGATAACCTGTGTACCAGCCTTTCTTGACTAGTCCCAACTTTCTGTAGATGAAAGTCAGAGAAACCATGAACTGTAAAGTGGGTTTTTAAGGTTGCATGTTCCTGAAGATTTTATTATTGGCATAAGATGTTGGGAAAATGCTGTAGCTTACTGATTTGCTACAAGGATAATATGTAGTTCTGTAACTAAAGACTGAATGTTCGCTTTTTGGGGTGGGCTAGGAGGGATCTCTGTGGCTATGAGTCTGGTGGTGTCTGGCAAAACACTGAACATCAGCCGGAGATTCCTGCCCTTAGCCCGACAGCTTGTGCTTGGACCATGGCATACCTTTTGGAGATACTTGTGGACATTTAGAAAATGTATCGATTGTAGTATGTGCATGTAAGAAAGCAGCACTAGAGTTTATAGAGTTTCTCGTTTTATTGTTGGTGTTTGCTGCCCTATGAGTGCAACTTGGATATCCACAGAATGCAGCTATGTAAAAGGGATTTTCTGGAGATTTTATTATTATTGTAGTTTACTTAAGAGTAAATTGAAAAATAAAATAAGCCATTCTTCATTTTCTGTGGCTTATAACTCAACTAGTTTCAAATGGATTGGTAAAAGCAGTTTTGAGTCCTCCAGTTTACCCCTGAAGTGTAAACCCCGTCAGATGAACGTGTCCGAGTTGCACGGGAAGCCCGCAGAGCAGCTCCCCTTTCCCAGCAGCTCTGCAGGGCAGACGCTGCTCTTGTCGTGAGCATTTACCAGCTGAACCCGCTGCAGGCCGGGCCAGGGCGCTGGGACGTCTCATGCGCTGCGTGCAGCCAACTCGCCGCCCGCTGCTGGCGTTCTCATCGGCGGGGATCTGCAGCGAGGTTCGCTTCCGTGGCGGGGCTGCTCACCTTCCAGCTCTCATCCTGCAAATACCGTTGTTTTAAAAAGGAGGCAGGGAGGCAGGGATTTAATGAAAAGTTCTTTACAGAATAGTACTGGGCTTGCACAGCAAGCCATTTGCCAAATATCGTAATACCTTCAGTGAAGCTTAAGTGACGCTTTGCCAGAACACTTAGTCACCACTTCTCACCAAGGGATTCCTAAATGCTTCATTTCGGCTTTTTCCTTGCAGCCTTCTTGGCTAAAGAAATTTGTTTGTTTTGCTTTCTAAAATAAAACCACATTTCTTCTCTGTACTGAGGAAAATGTATGGATATTGCACTTCTGGCTGGAACAGCCAAAGAATTTGTTTTTCTTTTTGGCTGTTCTTTTGGGGGCGGGGGTTGTATCTTTAAGTTTGTAATGGGAAATAACAATGGACAATTAAAACCATAAATATGGAAGTTTATTAAGTGTATATAAACTTTGAAAAGGTTAAGAGTGAAAGCTGCAGTCAATCTTCCTTATGTTATTCCAGTCAAAAAGAACTATTTTTCTATGCTTTTTCAAATGAATAATTATGGTTTTTTATTTATTTGGAATGTAAAGGTTTGAAGAAATAACTTTTGTATTGTGTTCTTCTTGAGTCTGGTTATGTAGTGCCATATGTTGTTGAAAATTATCGTGGTTGCTTTTCCAATCTTCTTTCTTTAAACTTCCCTTTAAAAAGATAGGCATAGACACAATTCATGTTTATTCAGAGCTCAATAATTTGGTGTGCAGCACTGCAGGTGCAGCTCAGGTCATTAGGTGTGGGCAAACCTTCATGAATATGGTACCTGCTAGAAGGACTTGCCATAATCTGTTGGTGCTTTGTGAAGTACTGTTCTTTCCTTAGCTGGTAAGTCCCATTTCATCAGAACATATTTCTATCTTTGGAAGAACATGGGAGACTTTTAAGCCAGAATGAAAAATGTGTTTGCCACAGAATCTATTGTGATTAGCAGATAGTGGGTTTTAGTTATGTTGATATTTACTTTGATTGTGGACGTTAATTATTATGAGAATAAAGTAATATTAGAATCCTTATAGTTACACTTTTCTTAAAGAATCTAAATCATCATAATATGAGCTTGTGTGCAAGTGCTGTGCTTACATAAATTGGGAGTTGCACAGTCCTTGCGAAGAAAAAGAATTGTGTGAAGCTTCTTATAAATACTTTTTGTTTTCTAGCAAGGAATTTTCCAGTTTTCTCCTGTGTCTTTCAGAACTGTCCTTTGTGACTTTGCAGTCATTAATCTTATTTTTTTTCCTAAAGCACTGCTTTTATTGTTGCTTTAAGTCCTTCTTTTATGCTTCCCCTTTGCACCATTTTCTTGCTGTAATTTTATTAAATAACACAAATCTTGCTTTTGTTTCAGCTTTACACTGAACTAGTCATTTTCAAAACCCTTTGTTAGGAAGAACTATATATTATCTGCTTGCCATTTTCTGTTTGTTGGGAATAAAATGAAAAAAAAAATCCTGTTAAGGAAACTGGAAAGAGTCTCCTTGTCTTTGTGGTTGCACATTTGGGCTTGTAAGTTGAGTCTGTTGGGAAACAGTATGAATTTCAATTGTTTGATACTTTTTCCATAGGACAAAACCTCAGACCACTAATAAGGGAGGAAAAAGAGCTATATTGTGATGGGAGAAAAAATCAAAATTCACTGTAGACTTTACAAGAAAAGAACCCTTGGGTTTGAACTGTCTATTTTAACTATGTAGGTGTAAGCAGGATTCTCTTGAGCTGTTACATGGTTTAATAGGTGTCTTTTGCTGGCCATTGTATTTAAGTACCTGTATGCTAGCTAAACTTGTGACCTGGTTTGCATTATGGAGAGCTGTATGAGGATTTTCGTGAGTCTTCATGAGGGTTTTGTTTCTGTGTGTGTAGTTTTTACATGTGTCAGCTTTGTCCATAAACATTTAGTAAAAAATGTTTTAATATGTGCATTATTCTGTGTTACAAAATTAAACATGAAATTTTGGAGAAGGCTATAAATACTGGTCAAACATCTTTGTTAGGCACCAGAGTGTCAGGCTGACGGTGTTTATGGTTTATATTCTCTGGGGATGAATACAGTATAATAGTTGCCAAAATGGGGATCATACTTTTTAATACTACTGGAGACTAATGCTGCTTACATATAGCAATAAAATTGATATTTAAAATAATGTGTTTCTTTAATTCTCCCTGAAGAGATGATTTCTATCTTTGCATTGCTGTTCACATGAAAGCTGGAGTAGCCTTCTGCGGCCATACATCATCCTGAACTTCTAATGTGCCCCGTGCTATAAAATATGAGTGAGTCATGCACTCTGTGCAACAGCTACAGAGCGCAGGTATATTTGAGATTACTCCTGTTTTCTGGTGATATGTTTGCTCACAATAAACGTTGGCATTCTTCAAAAAGGGAGTAGTGGCATGAATCTTCTACTGTCAAATAGGATGCACTGCACTGTAGCTAGCGAGTGTTATATACTGATGTGGTAAGTGATGGTGTTTTCTGCATCTTGGCACATACATAAATCATAGGATGGTATTTTGAAAATTTAAAGGAAGAAAAACAGTCACAGAATGATTGGGATTGGAAGAGACTTTTAAGAAATCACCCAGTCCAAACCCCCAGTTCAAGGAGGTCACCGAGATCAGGTTGCCGGGACCCTGTTGTTTAACAGCTGCAAGAAGCAGCGTGACTCTGGGCAAGCCTGTGCTTGGTGTGGGGTAGAGAGCGCTACCGAGCCAGGCTGGGCCGATGGGAGGGTTTTTGTGCCGTTCTGCTAGCCAGCAGGACTGCTTTAGACCAGGAGTCCAGAAGGGTGCGAGGGCAGCTCTGAGGAACTCTGCAGGGTGAAAGGGAACGGCGTCTTGCTGGAGGAAAGCTGCCCAGTGGAAGCAACCTGAGGAAGACAGGGTGTTTTTTAAGCATTTACTAGAAGTTGATGGTATTTTGGAGTATAAGCGCTTGTGTTGGCTCTTTAGGAAAGATTTAGGAAATAACTTTTTTAAAAAAACTTCCTGTTTCAACAGGAGTCAGAGCTTCTGCTTTAAGGTCAAAAATCAATGCTTCCTGCTCATCCTAAAGAAGTTGCAAAACAGCTCAAAGCTGGTGCTGGCAGGTGAGGGTACCTGAACTTACTTGGTCTACCTGAGGGAGCGCTGCACATCTGTGAGCTGAGTTAAAGGTGTGAAGCCTAAAATTTGAGGCATTATATTCTGAGATAGGGTATATGTGATAGTGTAAATTTTTTAATAGTTACAATGAATGGAAAAATAAGGATTAGTGGACTAGTAGATAGGAACAAACTTTTTAGATGAATTGTTGAAAGTATGTACCCTATCAGTATACCAGCTCAGAGGAGAGCTCTTGTATTTTTTGTCTAAAAAACCTTCACAGCAAGCTGCCTGGCCTATATTTTGTTTTTTTTTTTACAGTCTTGAATGATATAGGCTGGTCCCCTGGACATTGTCTGTTCTGGCCCCGTGTGTCACGTGGGGCGAGCTTGGATGAGGCTGCTCGGGGCCCCGTTTGGTCGAGTCTTGAGTAACCCCCAACAGTTGTGCTCTTAGCCATTCTGGAAGGGGGTCAACTTGCTGCTGCGCATTAGTTGTCCTGTTTGTTCTTTTTTCTGTAGCTACCTTTAGGGAAAAAAAAAAGGGTGTCTGGCCTTGAATGAGATAAATAATCTCCTGGCTCAGGGGATAAATATTACATAGTTGTAGGAAGCTGCAGTTCTGTGTGTGCTGCTTGGCGTTCTTGCCTCCTTCACCCCCTGATTGTAGCAGCCTGGTTGCCGGTCTCTCATGGCGTGTATCCGGTCTCATCCGTATCTCACACATTCCAACGGGCACGCTTCCTGTCTTTGCGAGCGAACGTAAATCATGGAGCTGGGCTTGCCGCTTGCTGCGCGCTGGGTGGGACGGGACCTCCCTGCTTGTGCACTCATAGGCTCTGCTCCAGAAAGCGTGTGGTAATTTCCTTCATTGGAGTTGCTTCTTTCCTTTGGATCTTATTGGGTTTATTAAATCTATAACTTTTTTTTCTCCCTGCATTTAATACCTTGTAGAATATTTCAGTTTTGAAAGAGCTACCCTTTGGATTGAACTATGTGCACAAAAAGTGGAAGGCATCCAAATCCAACTTTAAGCAGAAGGAAAATCAAGTTGTCATTCAAAGTAAAGTCTTTACTCTTGAGGTACTTGAAAGAGTCTGTCCTTTGAGCTTGTGCATTTTGCTGTGTTCTCTAACTTCTGCACTTGACAGGTATTATTGATGCATTAGGTATCACAACTGCGTGGACAACATTCTGAGAGTGAGAAATCTAAAATGTATTTAATACAAAAATATATTGCCAAGTTATCTCTGTCCTACTGTTTTCTGTGGGGCAGTAAAGGAGATCTAGAAATGACAAAGGGAAAAACTCCTCAAAATGGAATTTAAGTTACTGTCTAATGAGCGCTCCTTCAGGTTATGTGGAAAGCTAGAAAAAACACTCACTTTCTGTGGTCCACGGAAGTGCTGATGGTGGCAGCGTTTGGGGAACTCACCTAGGCTTGTGTGACATGTTTGCGCTTTTGAGAAGTTCCTGCCGTGGAAAGTTCCTGCTCCTGTGGTCATCTCGTGTGGGAACTAGAGCAGCGGAGAAGTAGCCCTACAAGGAGGTAAATAGCACTTGCCTCTCAACCCTCAGCATCACGTAGGCTGTCCTTGTGCGTTTAAACTAGGTATTAAGCTTCTGTGTGCAGAGACTTCATACGTCAGATGTTAATACTTGGAAAACTTGTTTTGGGCTGTACTGCTCGGCTGTTTCCTGAGCTGTGAACATGCCCACTGCTGCTTTCTGGATGGTTGTTTTCCTTGTCATCCTCACCTGCCTCAGACAAATTATACTAAGCCCAGAAGACTAAGCGAGCTGGGCCTCTTGAGAGGGGATCTCATCAATACATACAAAAACCTGAGGGGATAATGTAGGGAGGATGGGGCCAGGCTCTTCTTGGTGGTGGGCAGAGACAGGACCGCTAATCGGCTACCGGTTGAAACACAGGAAGTTCCATCTCCACATGAGGAAGAACTTTCCTGTGACCGTGACAGAGCCCTGGAACAGGCTGCCCAGAGAGGCTGTGGAGTCTCCTTCTCTGGAGGTCTTCTAAACCCACCTGGACACCACCCTGTACCACGTGCTCTAGGTGTCCCTGCTTTAGTAGTGGAGTTGGACTAGATGATCTCTAGAGGTCCCTTCCAACCTCAACCATTCTGTGATTCTGTGATTCTGGGGGGGTACCCACGCTGAGGGAAGTAGGGAATTGAACTGTCAGCCAAAGAGCTTGGAAATGGGATAGAGAAGTTACCATGGAGTTCTGCTGTGTTTCACTCTTATGTAGTTGGGCATTGAGTGCCATGGTAAAACTAAGATGAGATGCATCCTTAAAAACAATGTTGGTGAGGGTGCAGGGTGACAGAACATTTGTGTATTGGAATTTAGACAGCACTTGTGAATTCCTGCATTGGAAAGCCTATCTAATACTAGGTCTCCTGTGTGAAATCCTGCTGCTGGTGCATACATGCATGTTTGAAAGCATTTTGCTCAGTCCTTGTCCTTGGGATGCTATAATTAACAGTTCCAGTTTCTGAAGCAGCACATTTGCCAGCGAATTTGTAATTGCCGAGGTTTTGTCGTGTCAGCACAACCCGTGTTGTTTGTTTGCTTCACCAAGGTTGGAATTCAAAATTAACTGTTGTTATGACTTCCCCAAGGATAAAAGTTTCTGAACATACAAAGAGAAAACAAAGAGAAATTACATTATTCTCTATTCATCTGCAATACAGGTGCTTTTTCAGTGTCTTTTTAGATTTTTTTTTTCCTCAATTCTGTCAAATTTGGTAGGTAATCTGTTGGGAGATACGAGATGTGTTTGCTATCCAAGAAGACATGGTTTTGATGATTTGATTTAAATAACACAGCTATTCAATTTAAGCAGTTTCAACTGGTAAGGAAATAAGTTTCTGGTGTTTTTCACTTTTGCCTTTGTGCATTGCAGTCTCTTGGACTGATTGCTATACATGAGTGGTCAAACTTCAGCCAGTTGTTTGGTTATCCTCAGCACAATGTGGTCATTTCCCAATGCTGAGCAGTAGGATAGCACGGAAAAAAATGGCAGAAATAGTCTATATTAGACTATGCTCCAGAACATAAGTATTAAAAAAATCTGTAATGTTTTTGGATTCCTGATTTCTGTAATTTAACTTTCTGATTTCAGGTGTGCATTGCTTCCAAAATGATTGTTGCCTTTGCCTTATTACCTGCCAGAATGCTGTTTTTAGCAATTGTATTTCAAAGGTGATAGTCCTGAAAAGCGGTTAAAGTTGGTATATCCTAGGAAAACATTTAAGAATGAATTTCACTTTGTAACAGTTGGGTGTTTTAACATATAATGGGAAGTCTCAGGTCAGAGAGGAGAGAGATGTCTCTGTGAAGAAGGGAAGGAGGATTTGTGTTCTCCCATTTGTCCAAAGCCCTATGGGAAGGAACTCTTATTTTATTTTGTTTATTTGGTTACTGAATTAAAATACTTTGTTCAAAGTTGTAGAATGAAAAATAAGAAAAAAATTAGATGTTTTCTTCTGTGTATTAGAGATCAATCTTGTATGAACATTTAACTTCTACTGTTTTGGCAAAACAGATTTGTTCTATAAAATGAAGATTTCAATATTGTTCATTATTAAATAGTTTCATAAACAGCAATAAGGTACTAATTCTGTTTTGTTTCTCACTGAAGAGGTAAGGATTGAGATACACTCTTTGCAGAAATATCTCCTAATGTTGTGAATGTGCTTTCAAATCAACTTACCTTTTTAAAAACAGAGCTGCACATGTTTTCAGAAGACTATGAAGGTGCCAAGTGTTGTCTTTTTGTCTGACTGAATTAATAAGAGCTTTGCTTTTAAGGTATGAAATGGTTTGGAGAATTATACTGGATCTGGAAGGTGCTTCTAAAATTGGTCTAGAAACATAAAATCTTGCCTTGTAATTTAGCGTTCGGAACCTATATATGTGTTAAAACATTTTATTAAATTCCTTCTTCAGGTGATATGTTTTGTAAAACCTGTGCTTCTGTTGCAGGTTCCTTCAGAGAAAGCGGAATCCTTTGCATCCATGTTGAGACGCTCTCCTTTAATTCAGATGGGACCTGCCAAAGATAAAATCGTCATTGGTCAAATATTCCATACGGTGGATGATGACCTCTATATAGATTTTGGTGGCAAGTTTCACTGTGTGTGCAAAAGGCCGGAATTAGATGGAAAGTAAGTAATATAGCTATGGTAAGCAATGCAAATATGTGAAGGAGAAACTCAAATGGTTAGATAACTGGACTCGATCTTCTGGAGTGAGCTTTATAAATTGCATGGTGTAAACTGTGGAAGTTAAAATATTGTGCTGAGCTGAATGTGTTATGACCAACAGATCTGCTTAGCTCAGAAATCGTCGTCTCGAATGGAAATTCCTTTGCAGGTTTACATTACTGATATCTACGTTATGGCAACTTATAGAGGCCAAAGCAAGTTAATATTGTTTAAAGTGTCATTTGTCTGCAAAACACAAATTTTGGATCCGAAGTCATTTGCTGATATTTTATGTTTTATATTAATTTGGATATGCAAGTTCTCAGAATTTTTCTTCCCCTTTGAAATGCATATTGGGAGCAAATTGTTAGTGAGTGTTAGTGAGTGGTTGGACTGAATAATTTTGTTACAGAATTTTACATTGGGCTCATATGTGATTTATCTTTTGTTGATTGATTCAACAAAGCTATTTTATATGTTCCTTTTTATGTTATCTCTAAAAGAAACGTGAGCATTTTATGGTGAAAGTAGCAAATCTAATTCATCTCCTCTGTAAAATGGACTTTAATATTCCTTTTTGGGAGGAGGAGCCTCTCCTCTCTGTGACCACCAGGAGGGGAGCGTTACGGGTGAGAACAGAGCGCAGAGAGATTCAGTGCTGCTCTCCTGAGTCTGCAGAGCTAAACTTTTTGCCTGGCTTAGTTTGTAACTGGAGTTGTAACAGGTCCTGGAGTTTTCATGAGGAAGAATATCCAAAAACGCCTGGTTATGAGAAAGAGTAACAGACCCAGCTCTCGAGGGCAGCTGAGGAAGTTGAAGGATGGAGAGGGACCCACAGAAATGGTCGTGTCTATCCAGCGGGTGTTTGAAGGGCTGATGCAGCAGCTAGGTTTTTAAAGGTGTTTAATGATTTGTTCAGGTTCTTCTGAGACACAAAGGAGTACTAGAGGCTGATTAGAGGAGAGCTCCCAATGGGTGCAAGGATGGCAGCCTAGAAGCAAACGCTTTGCAAACTCTTCCCTACAATATAGGGAAGTTCTGCTTGTTAGTTTTGAATTTTCTTGAAGGGAGACTTCTGTCTCTTGTCTCATTTTTGCTTGTGCAGTTTCACCTTCTGTCCATTTTGACACTGAAAGCAAGAGAATTTTCATCATCTCAGTTGTAAAATATTTCAGTAATGGTCATTTCAGAGGTTTTGTGAATATGTAGTTTTAATACCTTCTAAACTGTAAGCCTTCTGGGGCGCGAACTATCCTGTGCTAAAAAATGTATGTGAGATGCCAGGCAGGGAGTTTGCATTTTATTTGGGTCAGTGTTCCAATGGGTAATTGGTATTATTGCACCATCCTTAACTGGAACTACTCTGTTGGGGAATGTAATAGTAAAAGAAGTAAAAGATAAGGAAAAAATCTGGTGGAAATCACATTTATAAGCTTTCTAAACTCTCTAATACCCTCTGATTGTGTGTTATTTAAAGATACTTTGCACAGTATATTTATAGGATAAATAATGTTCTCTTTAAATGTAGCTTTAAACTACTGTTTGATTCCCCACAGTAATGTACATTTCCGTACAGAATTTGTATGAACAATAAAAAAATTCTGGTCTAATTTGTCTTCAAGATACTTTAACGTTTAGTTTTTAGTATGTTGGCAAAATCCCATTTTACAGATTCCTATCCTTTAAATATTTAGTTTTACCTTTCTCTATTTTTTGTGAGAGGAAGAATACCGGTGTCAATCTGTATCATCATTGGTTTGTAAGATGTTAAATATAAATGATATGATATGATGAAGTATTCTGCAATAGTTTGTTTTTAGAAAAGCTTTGTTAGAAATAATGAGACATTTCAGAACAAGTTTGGGATATTTTATCAGAGCATTTGTATACTCCACTTTCTTAAATATTAGGGTTGAACATTTCCATAGTGGCTTTATTTTCCCCACACACATTTCTGACAGATGTGTCTTCCCAGGCAAATGCTATTGATAGCTGTAAAGCAGATAATATGCTATGCTTGTCAGAAGATGTACAAACACTGGCAAAATAAAGTGTGGAAAAGAAATGCATTTCAGTGGAATTTGTTCTCTCTAATACAGCTTACAGGAAGACAAGTGTTTGGTCTGCCTGTGCTCCTTTGCTCACTCCTCTGCTCTCCTCAGCCCCATAGCCCTGTGCTTCTTGCTGTGGGAGCTGGTTGTGGTGTCAGTGGGGAGCAAGACCCAGCCCAGGATCCCAGGAGCCACACCAGGAACTTTCTGGCTGTTTATTCTGATTATCAAAATAAACAGATTCAGCTCAGGTTTTCCCTCTTTTTATTTCTTTCTCCTTTCCTCTTTTGGATGGTAATAGAGAGAAATAAACCATCTGGAATATTTTTAGTTAAATAAAACTTGGAACTAAAGGTGGTTCGCAGAATGATGCCGGCAGCATTTACAGCATTGAGAAGGGGGTGGTGCTGGTGGTGATGCTCTCTCCATTTCCAATACATTTACATCTGAGATGGTCATCTAGGATGCTGGGGACTGAGTCAAATGCCCTTTCCCCATCACGTCCAGGAGCTTGAATTTGTGTCTGACTTCTCAATTGCTTAAAAGATCCGTGGCCCTAATCTTCAAACTGAAGTATTTCCATTGGAAAATGTTTGAAACAGTCTCGTCACCTTTTTCCAATTCTTTTTGTCTGTTTCTGATTTGCCTGGAATTTCCAAAATTTTATCAGGATTTACCCAAAAATGCTGTAGCAGCCTTTTATTGTTATTTCTTGTGAGATGGCCGTTGTCACGAGGCGCTCTCTTAACAGCATAGAGTATCAGTAGCCTTTAGATAGCCCGGGGTTTGGATTTCACTGCTTATTTAAAAAGCGGCGGGGAGGATGTGCCTGCGCTCGCACAGTTGCTTTGATCTGCTCAGCTCATTGACTTGCACAGTGAAGTTTGCCTTACCAGAACAAATCCGAGCGTTGTGTGCGGCAGCCTCTTGGCCCGCGTGGGTGCTGAGAGGCCTTGCTGCTCGGACACCTCTCACCGAGACGTGCAGGCTTCTGTTTGGAAGGCAATCACAGTTTTGATTTACAAATTTAACACCAAAGCAGCAGCACAGGGGCTTCTCGCGAAACACAAAAGTGACCTGGTGGTGGTTGCAGGGTATGCTCTGTATCATACAGTGGTTAAGGTAATAAGAATTTGTTGCTGTGATTTTGGTTTATCTGCTTGCTGGCTGCAGTGACTTTGTGTCATATATTGCTTGCACTTTATCAGCATAACTGCTTGCTGTTTGCAAATGACCATTTGTGTCACGGAGAAGAAAGGATGTTCTAGCTTGCAGATAACATGATTTCTTTAAGAGGACAAAAGAATCAAATTTAATCTTCAAACACGGAAACCCCTGGTGCCAGGTCAGTTGTAGTTGTCCTACTTACCTATATTTTAATGCTGATACTTGTTTTTAATGGCGATGCCTATTCAGGTATTTGAGAATCTTTAATGAGAAAAAAAAAAAACAAAAAACCTCTCTTGCCTATTTTGGAAGGAGGCATCTTCCTAAGGATGTTGCCCTCCTTGGTCTCTTGGCTCTATGCTGGAGTTCTCACCGTTACTGAACTATTCTGTTTGATACTGTGGTGCAGTTTGCTTTTTCTCACACAGTGTTTTCTTTGTTTTTTGAAAGTACTGAAAGTCATTTGAAAAGAAACAGGAGAAAATGTATTTTTCCACCTGTTCTTCTAAAGTAAAAAGCCTGTTTAAAAATAAGTAGGTAAAAAACCCTTCCGAACAGTAACGATGAGAAGTTGAAACTGAGTCAGGATTTGAAGGCTAGGAATCTGCTAGCTATTTCCTGTTGGTTTTGGTGATTGTCCCGCTCCTTTCCCTTCTTTTTGGAAAAGGGAATGTTTCATGGGTTTGGAAAACTCATTTTATTGTCAGTATTGGTGCTGTTCAGATTGGAAACATAAGTCAGCTTGCCTAAAAACCAAAGATACTGTTGGTAAAATGTCATTGGAGTCAGGCTAGGATTTATTTGCAGCAATGTATCAACTGTAGACAGTGGATGGGGATTTATTTAATATGACATAAGAATCCATATGATTGTAGGGTTATTTTTAATGTGTAGAAATAAGCTGTAATTTTAAAAAACATGTTTCTTGATGTAATCTTTCTAATGCTGTATTAAATCTGTTTTGTGCCAGCAATATATAACAAATTTGCAAATCGCTCAGCATCTATATGAATGCAAGAAAGACTCTCTAGAAAAATACAGACAGAATAACTTTCCAAATATTGGAGATGTGAAAGTGGTGTTTATGTTTTATTTTTTGTTGTTCTTGTTTGTGTTCTTTTTCCTTTTTTTTTTCTTTTCATATGTTGAGGAAATAAAGCTGTAAAGAGGAAGCTGTTGGAGATTTCCAAAAAGAGCAGAACTCTGGTTCGTGGCGAAAGGTGCTGTAATAACCTGCTCCTTAATCAGAAAGTGTGGGCAGGGGGTGCTGCCACTGCCTGCTGCCTGGGCTGCACCTCTACCATTAACGAGCAATTCCCAGTGAAAGTCCAGTGGCTTTCAGCAATTCCTGAGCTGCAGGATTGTAGAAGCAGCTTCCAAAGAGGATTAAACTGCACCTTCCCCTGCCAGTGAAGCGAAGCTTCGTTTTCAAAGATTGCTCTAACCCTGCAGCAGCACCAGTGTTATCAGGCCAGGGGATCAGAAAGACACTGCCTTTATGTTCGGGTGTGCAGCTGGTGCAGGGCTTTCCAGTATAACCTCTGGCAGTTTTACTGACACCTTTTATGCAGCTCGTGTTTGCCAAACTTGAAGAGTAGAGAGGGAAGAAATCCTGCGATGCTGGTCGTGATTTAGAACATGACAGCTTAATGAGCACCATAAAGCAGTGCCAAATGCTTTTTCTGTAAATTGTATCAAAATATTTATGCTGTTTGAATGGTTGCCAGGTGGTTTTTTTCCTGTTTTAAAAATATTTTATAGAAAAGGGAGAAGTGGAATTCAGACAAAAACATTTTTTTAGACTATGCTGTGTAAATGAGGTGGTCCTAATTCATTCATGAAGGCTGTCCTAATTATTATTATTTCTTTAATTAAATAATTTAAATAGGTGAACCTGGTGATAAAGACTCTAGTACTTCTAATACTTTGCTTGAAAATTAAGTAAAGACCAGACAACTGGCAGGGGTCAGTGTTTTTTTTCTCTGATATTTGGTCAGTGTTTGTGGGTACTCCTTTTGACTGAACTGTGTTAGTCTATTTAATGCTTTGTGCTATTTCTTTGCTTAGTGGCTTTTCTTAGAAAAAAAAAAGATTAAGATTTTTTTGGTTTTTTTGTGGCTTCATCAGTGGTGGCTGCTTGGTTCTTCAGTTACCTTAGAAAAAGAAGACAGCATCCATTTAGGCCAGAGAAGAGAAGAAAATTTTAAGTATTATTTTCTTTTCCTATGACTCGCAGTTTCAGCTCTCACAGGGCCGTGCAGAGAAGTGGGTAGGAAGCACTGGGCAGTGTTTAGCAGCTGGAGCTGTGCGGTAGGTGCTGTCCTCCCTGCCAGGGAAGCGGGGGTGTTGCAGGATGTGCAGCGGAGCAGCATCTGCTCCGTGCTGCGTGGCAGCCTCGTAGATACCGTTACTGCTGATCCCAGGCACAGGTGAGTCTCCACTCCATTTTTCTCACTGCCATTCACAACCCCTGCCAATGGAGCCACTTCCACTACTGGAGAGGGGCATTTCAATAGAACATACATAGAAATACCCCTTGGAAACCTGCTGTTCCTGACAGGCAGGCAGGGAAGGGGGCATGTTACTTTCTGCTGCACTTCCAGTCATTGAATCATGCCCTACGTGTGGACCACTCTGAGCTCTGTCAGGTGCAGACTGCAGTTACTCCTCAGCGTGAACTTGCACCTTATGTTGAAGTTCATGGCAGTATTAGGCAGAAGTTTCCCACCCCGGGGCAGGAGAGAAGAAGGGTGTTTGGAGCTGGGGAAGGCTGTAGTGAAACTCGTATGTAGACAGATCCATAGGGATCATGAGCTCACGCCTAAGCTGGAGTCTGCAGCTGAGACGCGTCACCCTTCATAGCGGTGGGGGACACTCTTCGGGTGCAGGTTTGGTGGCAGGGGAAAGACTTAATGCTGTTTTTCTTCAAGGATTTGCAGTTTTCCTATTCTGTACAGCTGTTGAGTGAATGTTACTCTGTTCTGGCAGCCTGGCCCATCTTAGAGCTTTCATGTTGAACTTTACTTTTGATGGAACTGTTCCTGCTAAAAGCAGTTACTAGTATGATAGATTAAGGAAATACTTCTTGCTGCAGTAGTGCTCTTTCCTTTTTGCTATGCATTGCCAGCAAAATAACATCTATGTTTAATAGACAATTCTTGAAGGGAAAAGAGGGAAACTTCTAACAAACCTAGTTGCAGGTACAGTTTTGAGTTCTCTTATAGATGCTATCTGCATCTATAAGAGATGACCTCAACAGGTCACTGAAAGGTACTGAAGATCTGTAGAAATAATGTTTGTTGTTATAAAAGTATAGTAAAAGCAGGTTGTTTTTTAAGACGGAAGTACTTCAAATTTTCATCAGGAAGTGAGCTATGATAATTATGGTTACTTACTAATGTAAATTTTAGTTTGCCCTTGAAAATCTTCTATTGATTTTTGCCTTAGTTTTTTGTCTGTCTGAAGCAGAATTCGTGGTGGTATCTGAGAGGAATATAACCTAAAAAAACTAACTTGCACATGGGATGCATGTGCATGGAGGAGTTTTTCATTTGTTTGGATTAGTGGCATCTTAAATAAGGCAAAGGAAAGAAGAAAGCATGTAAAATTTCCCAATAAAAAGATGAACTTAATGTTTGCTGCAGTAGTTGCCACTAATGGTGCTTCTTCTACGATAGCGGGACCACCTCGTTGCGTCGCCTGGCTGAACTCATTGGTGACGTTCAAGAACTGCTGAGAAATGTTGGGGTTTTTTAACTACCATTTTTGGTAAGTCAGAAAAAGGAAAGTAATGGCTATGCTAACATGATTTCCTCATTCTATTTTTGTTTTCAAATTACTGCTGATAGTAGTTCATCAGCACAAAATTTGTGTGTTCCTCCTTTGCTTCTTCCCTCCCGGTAAATTCTGCTGTAGCTTTTGTTTGCAGTAGCTAGCTCTTTTCCTCACAAATCTTTGTAATAACAGAAACTGTGCTGCAGAAAAGGCTCTACATTAAGATACAGAAAATGTAGAGCTAGTCTTTTTGGTGGAATAAAATATCTTTCTCTATCTTTTGCTGCCACAAGTGGCCATGCACGCCTTGTTGTTTGTAGAGATATTTCAGCCATTACCAGCCTTGTGGTCTGTATTTTTTTCCAATACTGATCTCTAATATGTGTTTCTATAATGTAATTAATTCAGTATTTTTATGTCTGTTTAATATTATACAAGTGAGTAAGTTTATATGGTATTGTTTGCCTTTTTAGTAATGAGTTTTCAGCTTGAACTGTTAGAAATTGCAATTCTGTGTGTGTTTAAACAGTCAGGTAGAGGTTTAAACAGTCAGGTGGCTACATTGCAGCAGTGTGTGACATGTTCCTTGTAATTATGCTTTTGGGAAGCTCTGTACATGTTTTTGCCTTCTTTAAGCATAATCAAGTAAAAATTGCATAGCTTATGGAAGTACATATTATATCATCTTACATACTTATCATGAAAAATTAAGTGGCCATGCATGCAAGATTTGCTCTATTTTTTTGCCAGTAGGGATACCTCCCTTAAAAAAAAATAGCTCTTAATGAGCCAAAAAAAAAAAAAAGAAAAGGGACAACTAGTGGTGCAGGTAACAGCCTAAGTGAGTTTGTGATGTACCCCCCCTAAAAAAAAAAAGTTTTTATGAAGCAAAAAAAAAAAAAAAAAAGGACAACTAGTGGTGCAGGTAACAGCCTAAGTGAGTTTGTGATTTCTTTGTGGATATAACCTCAAATGAGTTAGGTCCTGCCACCCTGCTGACTTCTGCACACGTGATGTCAAAAAGCCACCCCAAGTGGGTGTACTGGTACTGCCGCACTTCTCCCTTATCCTCCTCATCATCCTGGTGTCCTGACCATGAGGTCAGAAACTACGTAACGGAGGGTAAAATTCCCCTGCAGTTTGAAGGAAGAACTTAGGCCACCTCTGTTCTGAATTGCAGAGGTGGTGTGACCTGCTCAGACTTCTTCGGTATAAGCGACACGTGCTCCTGAACGCCTTCTGCTCTTCTGTGGCAAACACCATCGGACAGTTGGTGTCCAGACTGTGAAAAACTGTCTTTCTTGGTGACTCAAATTAGAGGAATGTCCTGTTGAAGTTTTCTGAAGACCAAGGTGGTTGGCACTAGTCAGCCGCTAACATGGTTTTTGGCACTCCTGCCACCCCAGTTGCAAACTTTGCCCAATCCCAGGGAGAAGCGGTAAGCAGAGCTGATCTTTTTGCCCTATTCCCGCATGCCAACATTGCAACTTTGAAAGGAAGCATTATTGTTTATGCTCAAGACAGCTGAATTCAAGGAGGTAGCACGAGCTCTCTGCTTTACAAAGCCTCTGTATCGTGCAATTTGCCATTGCTCCCAGCCCAAACAATGCATGTGGTGCCACTGTGTCTGCTGTGGAACAATTTCGGCTTCTCTTTTTAAAAACATGAGCACAGAGTAGCCATGTGATTGCAAACTTAATCTGTGCACTTCAGCAAATAACCTCTAACTTTATTTATAGCAGCATGCATTTTTGAAATTATAGCATTTTTATTCCCTATAGACATAGCTTATTATTTGCTTCGTTACTTTACAATTGTGCTTGCTTTTGCCACCCACTGTATCTTGTTCTTCAGTGGTTATTTTCAACCACAAATTGAGGTGGTGTTTTTGTAGTTCTGTGATACACAAAGACTGTATTGCCAGAGTCCTGGGAGCTCAGAGTCTGTTAAACATTTTTTTGGCCAGTATTGCAAATTTTGCCTCATAGATACTTCAGAGTTTAGTTAATGTAATAGCGTGTGACATGTATTGGCTCCCAGAAGTACAGTTCATCCATACTAAGGATGCCCACTGTGCTGTATTCAGTATGGAGGGTACCTTATAGACCCAGGATTTCTGACGCATGTGCTAGCCTGGGAATCCCATTTTTTAAGCATTGTTTTCACCTCTGTCATTAGTTTAAGGTAGCAGAAAGCTATGAGATTTGATGGGTTTTGAAAGAAAATAGTGATACTTTTCACCAGTGGAAGCTTTGTGCCAACCCGGTCCTCCCAGGGCATTGTGATATATGGGAGATGGAATATGCTGCATAAAGAG
Organism: Tinamus guttatus; assembly: GCF_000705375.1. The sequence goes on along the minus strand of NW_010577423.1, from coordinate 1,162,514 downwards.
AGTCTTGGGAGAACAAAGCAGTCCATAGGTGGCCTGGGGCCTTTTTGGCAGTGTCCAAGTCTGTAAATACTCGTTAACCCACAGGTTTTTTTTATACGTGGACGTGCACACAAACACGATAGAAAATAAAGCTTGGGAAACTTGTTACCACATTGGAGGCTTGAGTGCTTTCTGTAGATGAGCGAGGTTAGCTCTCTTTTTTTGCCTTACTGCAGATATCGAATGTCAAGGACTGTAGGAGTTAAAATTACAAGCTGCTGATTCGTCAGAAGAATTAAAATATATAATATTCTGTTTTGAAACTTAAGAAAATATATGAATTCAATCTCTTCATGCAGTCTACACGAAATTCATTTTTCCCCAGCTTTGAGAAACCCCTTCAGTTTCCCTTCAAGGAGAAGCTCTCTTACCGAAATATTTTTGTGAAGTATAATTAATTACCTCAATACCTAGATAATGTTCTAGGAATCTCAGCCATTCCAGATGCAGAAGATAGTGATTTTGGTTGAAAATGAAACCCTCTGCATCGTGTGTCGGTGCCCAGTGCCTCCTTGCTGATAGCTGAGGAGGCAGTAGCGTGCCAGGTGTGGATCTCCTTGAAAACAGATGTTTTTTCCTGGGAGCAGAGACTTGGCAATATCCCAGAGCAGAGCAAGGCAGAGATGCACCTGGAGTATTGTGTGGAGTTCTGGGCTCCCCAGTACAGGAGGGACATGGAGCTTTTAGAGAGGGTCCAGCGGAGACCCACGGAGATGATTAAGGAACTGGAGCATTTGTCGTATGAGGAAAGACTAAGCGAGCTGGGCCTAGTCTGGAGAAGAGAAAATTGAGAGGAGATCTGATAAACACGTTCAAGTACCTGGGGGGTGAATGTAGGGAAGATGGGGCCAGGCTCTTCTTGGTGGTGGGCAGTGACAGGACAAGGGGTAATGGGTGTGAGTGGAAACACGTAAAGTTCCACCTCTATTTTAGGAAGAACTTATTTACTGTGAGGGTGACAGAGCCCTGGAACAGACTGTCCAGAGAGGTCGTGGAGTCTCCTTGTCTGGAGATCTTCCAAACCCACCTGGATGCCACCCTGTGCCACGTGCTCTAGTTGTCCCTGCTGGAGCAGGAGGGGTTGGACTAGATGATCTCTAGAGGTCCCTTCCAACCTTAACCATTCTGTGATTCTGTGAAATCAACATTTCTCCCTGGAAGCAGAGATTTGGCAATATCCCAGAGCAGAGCAAGGCAGAGATGTGTGTGTGTCTGAGGTGCTGATCAGGTTGACCTCTACGGCAAGGCGCTAGCTCAGTGGCAGCGCTGGCCTCAACGGCCCTTCATTCCAGCCTGGCACCTGCCTCGGCCTCTGCTTCCTTGTGGTCTCTGCCTGGCAATCCGCTGAGAGCTGTGGGCCTGCCCAGAGACAGAAGCTGCCTAGTTTCTAGGTTGAGAAATTGAATTAATTACAGTTAGGAATAAATGTGAATTGCAGATCTTCACGTAATACAGATCTTATTCAGGAAAATTAGTGCTGTTATATCACGCTAAACCATGGAGTTGTAATTATTCATCCCTCTGGAATAGTTTCAGCAAGAAGGTCTAAGACAGGAAATAACTGAGCTCAAGAACCTTCTGGAGACAGTGCATTGAGCTCAAGGTGTTCAGAAATCATGAGTCAAGCATCTTGCAAATCATGACGCTTTTTAACCAATCATGGTATGAAAAACTTCTTTTTAATATTTTCTTGTGTTCATTAGTGTTGATTCGCATCACATTTTTCTTACACTGCAATCTTTTAATTAAACCGACCATTTTCTAAAGGCACTTAAGTTTCTTGTGTAATAGCATAACTATAAGAGTTATGACTTTTAATACAGGAACCAAATATAAAATTTTGATAAAATTGTTAATGTTATAAAAGTTAGAGATGTTCAGCAGATTTCACGTCACTGGCTTTATTCTTCTTAGTCTGCTTTATACTATTAAGATTAGTCTAGTTGTAGGCCCCTTACTTGTGGTGCACAAGTACTGGACTTGTGGAGTTCAGTACTGTTTAGTGTCTTCATAACTGACTGAAACGATAGGACAGCGTTCCATCCTCAGCAAGTTCGCAGATGGTACAACACTAGAAGGAGTTTTTGGTAGACCACATGGCTGTGCTGCCATTCAGAGGTGCCCGGGCAAGTTGCAGGAATGGGTTGAAAGGAATCTCCTGAAGTTCAGCAAAGGGAAATGCAACCTCCTGCCTTGGGGAGGATTAACCCCGTGTACCAGGACAAGCCGGGGGACAAATGGCTAAGGAGCCGCTGTGCAGAAAAGCCCTTGGGGGTCCCGGTGGGCCACAGGCTGAACATGGGCTGTCAACTGTCCCTACCGAGGGGTGTTCCATCAAAGAGAGCACTGGGCATTGGTGACCGCTTGGAATAGGCCTAAAAGATGGATAAAATTAATTCTGTCTGCTGTTCTTCCACACCGAACCCTTGAAGGATATTTTTCTGCTGCTGTTTATTTTCTGTAACTCTTTATCAGCCTGCTTAGATGCCATGACCCAAACAGGACACAAAAGCATGTAAATTCCTTCAAAGAAAGGTTAGTCTTTTAAAGCTGAGTGTTTCAGAGTAGAAAATTCAGCTTCTCTGCACTTACCAGTCAGTTCATCAAATCTGAATAACAAGAAAAAAAAGTAGTCTGAAGCAAAAAATAAATTGCAATTATTATATGTCTATTATCTAGGAATAATTTCCTTTTCACAACTTGCTCACAGAAACACTATAGAAAACTGCCTCTGTTTTCATGTGCGTTTGTGTAGGATTAGGATTGGAATAGAAATTGAATATAGCTTTGTATCAAATGTTTTGGAGGTAAAAAACAGAGATAAAAGAACTAAAAGCAACAGCTAATTTAAATACAATTTGCCTTATTGAGTAAAGAATTTATGACAATGCAATCCCTGCTGTTACTTTTGCTTGTCTAATTTTACTTAATTTCCAGTAATAAAGTTATAATCATAGGTATTGTTGCTGTGCTGGAGGAAGAGAGATAAAAATAAAGATTCACGTAGATTCACGTAGAATAGCAAAACTCTTAACTTATTAAAAAAGAAAAGAAAGAGTACTCAGGCTGAGTAAGGCTGTTCAAACTTGCCCTACTAAATTCTTCAGCCTGTGTGTGGTCACTGCTGCCATGGTTCTGTCAGCATTTTAGGAGTGATAGGAGCCAGAAGAGATGCAAGCTGCTGTTGCTTGTGGACTTGCTGAGCGTAGCTGTGATTTACTGACAACAAAATCCAAAGTATGATGATAATCAATTATGGAACACTTCTGCAAAATTTTCCATTTTGCTTTCTTATCTTTTTGCAACAATTTATTTTTATCTGAAGAGCTGAAAATCCAGTCTCCCAGCTTGGGTGAGAAATAATACTCTTCCATTCACCCCCACCCCCAAATCCTGAGGAATTATTCTGAAAAATACTATAGATATATTTCAAATGAGCAGCTTTGAGACTTGGCACGCTCTCATCACAAGGAAAAGTCACGTAATCTGATCACAGGGTTCCTGTGTGAGCATACACCCACTTAACTGGGAAAGTGAGATACTATTATAAAGCTAGGGAAATAACCATTGCATTGGGCTGCAGTGAAAAATATGCATCACTTATTAACATTTGGTGACCTTGTATTAGGAAGGAAAGAAGTAAGGGCTTAAGAAGTTTTCCTTTTTTAATGATTTGAAAACGAAAGACGGATTTTCCTGCTTTCTTCTTTGTTTTCTGTGAAAACTCTTGCTTCTTGCTCTATTCTCTATTTTTGTAGCTAGTAAGCTCTTCCATTGAAAATGGGATCTTATTAACAAGTTTCACGGATGATACAAATCTAGGTACCTTTTAGAAGGTACTGATACTGTACTATTTCTACCCAATGATGATCCACTTCTTCTATTACAGAAATACTCAAGGGATAACATAAAAAAGGAATGAAGAAAGTAGAAACACTTGAAATAAATTTCTAGCCTCGTTAAGAGGCATGTTGTTGAACACATACCCAATTGTAAAGACTTTTCTGAAATACTTGAGGAGGATGCCTTTATAAAGATACACAGTACATACATGTTTAACACTTCTGAAATCTTCTAGAAGTAGCGTAGTCTTAATTTTAAAAATGAAAATATTTAGACTATAGTCCCAATCAAACTTTTAGCCCTTTTCTGTACATTTTAGAGAAATACAGGTAGCATACAGATTAATTTGTATGTTTAGTTATTAACTTCAAATATTTGTATAGAGATCATAATCTGAGTGGTTATTATAAATTGGTTGCTAATCTGTCCTCCACTTACTGAATTTATTTATACTTACCTCTACGACTTCATATATTTGAAGCTATCTGAAAGTGTTTAAATCTTTCAGATACGATAGTGCCTGCTCTCTGTTGCTCATCTTTGTCCTTGATATCAGACCAGTCTTTTTAATAGCAAAGTACTAGATTTTGCTCCCTCTGAGGCTTTCCAAGCCGTTCTTGGCAGCTGCCTTGAAAGGGCTGCTGGAGATCAGGGTGAAATGCTCCCTGCTTCCTCCAGACAGAATTCTGTAAACAAATTGCCATCCTCTGCTTGGCAAGATGTAGCTTCGCCACCCCTGCCAGCTTTGTGTGAGATACAAAGCAACGATGTGTGGCAGAAAATACAATATCCCTTTTGGGGTCTTCCATTTACTTGAATTACACATTGCTCTAATGTGAAGGTTCCTGATCCTCTGCTTCTGCAAGATATATTAAGAGTATGCTAAGCTTTGGCCTGCTTTACATCAGAAATCACTAAAACTATTAATTAGAGTAAGACAGTGACAATGAGTATATGCTTGGAATAGGTTAGGGTACGTTTCACTGGCTCAGAGGTGATTTAATCTAAACAAAAATAAAATTAGAAAGTCTTTAAAAGAAGAAGGGATTGCACTAATTCAGAAGCACTCCATTAGAAGAGTTGATGCAATGGGATTTGTGTTTTTCTGTTTTGTTTTTTGATAATAAGAGAAACTTTCAAGGTCTTTCCTGACTTGCCAATCCATTTTATAAAAATTGTGCTAGACAATTTTTCCTGCTTTATCACCTATTTGTATGTGAATAGTTTCATGCTATAGGTCTTTAAATAGATCAAAGGAGTGTAATAGTAGTTAAAAGGTGACGTTTCTTGTTTAGAGTGAACTAAAAATTATCCATTCAGGATTTAGGAACTCACTGATCAGATTCTTGGTAGTTTCACAGGCGTACTTTGGCATTCAGATAAGTGTTTGCCTACTCTGCAAACTCAAGTTTACTCAAGTGCAATCGTTTGTCTCATAGCCAGTGTTCAAAGCAGGTATGCCTGCTTTATTTAAATGAGGGCATATGTAAATACAAAACTTAAACCTTCTTGGGCTGCTTTAAAATGAAATATCTGAAAATAAGGTCTTTGCATATCTTTCAGGTTCCTCACACACAACTCATTTGCTAAAAGTCATGGCTTTTAACTCAAAAAGTCTTTATGACTAGTTCACACATCATGAAAATTTCAGTTTGTAGGATTTTTTTTGTTGCTGCTATTAGAAACATCCATTTTTTTAATATTTTGGGGCTTTCTTCTGTATGTGATTAATTTTTACTAGTGGCTAATAACAGGATTTCAGGATTTGGAACTTAAAATTGAAACAGTGAGCAATGAAAAGAGTGTTTATACAGACTCGGATGTTGGTGTTAAAATGAACAGTGTTCTTTATTTTGTTCATGGAAATCCAAGGATTTGGTAAATTAAAATGCATTTTCTTACCTTCTTACTAATGTGGAGTCTTAAATTAAGCAGGTCTTTAGCTGAAACCTTATTGAGTGCCACTTTATCCATAGTATTACCTGGATGGATGAATTAAAGAAGAGTTGGTAATTCCCTTACACTTAAACCTTCATGCTAATCATACTAAAATCTGAATACCTTTTATAAGCAAAAACTTTGATCCTCAAAATAAACTAAGCATATTGTTATATAATCTGGTATATTAAGCAAGTGAAAGTAACGTTTTTGACTCTGTGCCAAAATTGCTGAAAAAGGGGGCTACTTTTGCTTCTTAAACGTGTTTACAAGGAGAGCACTGTTAGAAGTACTGTTTACATGAGGTGAAAATAGACCAAGATATTTTATTGAGGAATAGTCTGTAATCTGCATGTATACATTTTTTCCCATGTCAATAGTGGATAACTAATACAGTTAGTGGGTACATTAGTGGGTAACTAATTGCATATGCACTAATTCATATGCAATATTACACCTATGATAATCTTTCCTGACCCTATATATGCCTGTATAGCTGTTTGGGGTGAAGTGGGACTGCTCTTTTTGGGTGCCTTCAAAGCGTTTGCAGTGGGAATTTGGGAGGGCGAGGGCGTTGTTACCATGGCCGATGATTCGGGTGCCCCGCGAAGGCGGCCCTGCCCTCCTTCCCCTTTGCTTGCTGGTTGACCTTGCAGCACTGGGCGAAGCTCAGGATAAGGGGGATTTGTTTTAAGGGAGGTAATAAAACTCGGTGGCCTGCGTCCTCCACAGCGATGCTGTCGGGTGGGCCTGGGCTGGGAG
>NW_010577423.1:1121027-1152183 GCF_000705375.1 Tinamus guttatus | reverse complement strand
AACACACAGTAAGAGCTAAGAAGTGGAGTTGTATTACAAATTATCTCATTTAGACGGCGTAAAATCCAGATTTATTGCCCCAAAGTAGTTAAAGCATCCTTTACAGATACCTTGGGGTAGCCCATAAGATGAGAGTAATTGCTAATCAACTAAGTATTCTATGGCTTCGTAACTTAAATTAGAACAGTTTGGTTTTCTGTGTTGCTTTTGTAAAATTTTTTAAAATTCAAATTTAGATTTTTCCTTTTTTCAGTTCCTAGAATCAGATGAATTCAGTTCACAGCTCAGTCATGTTGTGGCTTATATTTCTTTTCATCAGGGAAAGTATCACTATATACTCAGGATGCGATCGTTAAACAGGGTTCTGAAACACGAATATATATCTATTACAAAAGGTACAAGTCAATCTCAACATGAGCTTCCTTTTATCCACTGTGAGTATTGTCGGAGCTTCCCGTCATTCAGCTGAGTAGTTGTTGTTCTCTGTGTGATAGTACTGAGAGATCAACTAATGCTGTTTTTACATCCGATCTCTATTGTAAAACAGATGCGCAGGTCTGGTTCCTTACAAGCTCCTTGTATCCCTCCTCAAAAATTCACATCTCCACAGCCTTCAAAGAACGAAATATAATTATATTCAGAGAGGAAAGAATTTGCAACAGCCTATTCATTCTTCTCTATTTTTAAAGAAATTATTGCTTATTGAAAATTCGGGGTACTGCCGTCCTCTTTTTGAAACAGGAGGGGAAAAATATGGAAAGCCGAGCCACATTCATGCAGGAGGATTACTTAGTTTTAAAGACAGTTATAAAACGATAGTACCAACCTTATTTAGTTCTTCCTCATGGAAAGAAGCAGTGAGATACAAAAAGGTAGAGGGCTTGGAGGTCAGCACGTCCGGTGCTGTAGCTGCTCGTGGATTACCAGAGAGATGTGCTCGCCTGTGCTCCCCCTCGGGAAGGAGGGTGCAGCAGGGGGTTAACGCTCTGACAACCTGAAGTGTCTTAATCAGACCTTGGCAGAGAGCCACGGGCAGGGGAAAATACCCCGAGGAGCTGCAGACAGCGGCAGTAACTGGTGGTTGGAGGCTCTGGCGAGGCCCTGTGCGCTGAGCAGCGCCCTGTGCTCGCGCCTGCCTGCTGTGGGACAGCGAGGCGCTGGCCAGGCCTGGAGCAAGGCAGCCAGGCATCTTCCCATCCAGCTTCACCGCTGGGGCCTGAGAAAGAAAGGATGCCAAGATGCACAGAAGGGGGAGATACCCAGCAGTATATTTTTTTTCTTTTTTCAGTGAATTGGAGCACGTAGCTGCCTGCAAGATGCACAGAAGGGGGAGATACCCAGCAATTGGAGCACGTAGCTGCCTGCAGTTAAAGGAGAGGCTCATAAAAACTGTCGAGCAAATCTGCTTTTGCTGTAGAGCATCAATGAAGTATTTACCATTAAATGGAAAATCAAGAGAATTTAAGAATTTAGGCTGAGAAAAAGTTAAACTGTTAATCTGAGTTGATGCTTTTCAGATAGAGAATTACTGTTTTTTTTGTTATTTTTTTAAGAATGTTGACCTGTTATTAATAGATGCTCCTTTCCAAAAGCTATAAGTTATTTACAATTCTAGAGTAAGAACTGATTGAAAAAAATATTACATGACCAGGTGGTCCATTTAACCAGGTATAATCACAGGATTGTCAGATTGATACAGGTTAAACAGGAAGTAAACAAGCAAAAAAAACAACCCAAATTCTGCTATTTAAAAGTAACTAGGAAAACTGCCTACACATGCAGGACTTGGTTGCTGGAGCCTATAATGAGTACTGTAGGCTTGTGATAAAAGTGAGAGCAGAAAATGTGTATGTGAATAGGTACATTAAAGAAAAATGGTATGGGAAGTGCTGCTCCTCAAACTGGTGGACTTGTGAAGTGCACAAAGATACGCATTTTTACAGAAAGAATTTTTAAAGAATAGAAGTTGCAAGGTTATATCTAGAGTGTGAGTGTGGACCTGTCACATACCTGTATCTGAAAAGGAAAAAAAACGAGGCACAAAAGGCACAAAAAATGCCTTTGGAAATTCCACCTCTTTCTGAATTTCACTGGAGGTTATATGCCCAGCTCAGATCTGTGGAGCTTGGAAAGCCCTTCCTTTTGAGGAATGCCAGCATTAATAACGCAGTGCAGTCTGGCTCTACAAAACCTTAGCACACAGACTAACAATCTTTGACTATTATGACTGTTTAATAGTAGGTAACAAGATTGAATCTATAGACCATGCTTATGTGCATCTTTAGTTCTCCAGGTAGGCCCTATTCTCTCTGGTGGGACTGTGTTGTGTGTAGCAGATCACATCCTGGTGGCCTGTGACTTGACACTGCAGAGCAGAAGCCCTTGGCTTGAGCTGTGGCAATTAGAGTAGTAGAGGAAGGAAAGTTTCTAGCTGGTTAGGGGATGATCATTTGTTTAATCCATGCTATTTTTGTGCATGACATTAATCTGTTACTTTAGCCTCTCACCTGAGCCTTTTTCCAGTTCTCAGCTCCACACCATGCTCTCGAGTGACTGCAGAGAGCCTGCTCGGGCATGTGTCCTGCTGCAGCTGTCCCAGGCTGGCAAGCGTCATGAGGAGCTTGTGCTGCGCGGCTGGAGTAGATTTTAGACTTGTCTTCATACAAACACCAGGTCAGCTGTTGAGTTACAGTTCACAGTTTGCCGTGCTATAAACCTGCTTGGAATCAGATGGTAATGATTAGAACCTGAAAAGATTACTTCCCATTTTATGCTTTTTACCTGCAAGTTTGACTTTTTGCCTTGAGTCATGCATCTCTTCAAAGGTTCTGGTCAGAATCCTCCCATCAATGGAGGTCCATATTGTAAAGCAGGAAGTCAACCTGTGTCCATAACCCGTGTCATTTGTAATGCAGCCTGCTTCAGAAGAGAAGGACCACGATGAGGGAAGTGCTATTTCTGGGAAGAGCAGCACTCCAGCTCAGGTTTCACTGCCTAAAGGAGGATTAACTCCCACTGGCAGAGAGCAGCTGTTGTAGTTTATAATGAACACAGGTAGTCAAGAGCTCTAGTCTCCTGTGGAATAGCAAAAAGGCAGCTAAGATATCTCCAGTTAGTGTATCTAATTAGAATATAGATATTGTAGATTTTTATATATATGTATGTATATAGAGAGATATTATAGAATATATATTAGAATATAAGCTAGATAGAACAATGAAGTCAATATTCTAATATATTCCTATAGGCAGTTTGCATGAATTAATGTTTATTTATCCTGAGGTTTCATGTAAATCTGTATTTAGACAGTTGGCCCAGTTGGAAAGGAGAAAAAAGAACACTGCAGGTTTGGACGATTTTATGGAATAGATTTTTCTCATTTTATTATATGCCTTGTAAGGGACTTGTTTTGCTGTGTGGCTTTTGAATTATGATTATTAAGTAGCCCAAAATGATATGTCTGTGTGTATATGTATAAACTCACTTCAGATATTTTTTGAATTACATATTTTACTTCAAGTTCAGTTGAACAGAGAGGACCGTGGCAGTCAAACTATGGCCTAATAAGAGTACAGGCCACTTTCATATTTTCCACTGTGTAAGTGGTGTTGTACTCGTGCCTAAGACTTAATGATGGGTGAGAAACACATCTTAGTGCCCGCTTCAGATGATCTTGGTGTGATAAAACAGGGCACAGCAGGCTGCAAGAATGAAATGTGAATCAGGATCCTAGGTGCAGGGTGGTTGTCTAACCTCAGCAGCCATTTGTTGGGAAGGAACCCGTGTGCTTCCCACAATGTCCGTTTGCAGTTTGTGACCAGAGCAAGCCTGGTGGTTCCTGCGTCTCTTGTAATGTATTATAATGAATATGCAATGCAAAGACTAATGGAATAAATATGTTTAGAAGTGTAACTGAGCATGGATCTGTTGTAGACCAAACTCAAGTGCTTTAAACACTTAGGAACACTGCTCTTGTGTTCGGATTTCAATGTCATTGCACTATGTCAGCATCAGTGAGGCTTTGCAGCATATAAATCTGTGCGGATTTGGCTCTCCCATACAGCTGTGGTTTTTGCAGTAGTATCACATTCAGGTGGCTTCAGTGAACATCGAGGGGAAGTGAATTCATGGGTAAAGAGAAAATCAGCACGTGTTCCTCAGCTTTGTTTCTTAACTGCAGTATTTTATATAGCGCTTCGGCTGTAGCCTCCTCTCTACAAAGAAAATGAACTCTTCTCTTTCTAGATTATTTTCTGTTTAAAATATGAAGCCGAAGAAACAAAATTAAAGGGCTGGAGTATGGAAAGATAGGGAAATCTATTACATTTAACACAGTCACAGTTTAAACACACTAGAATCTTGTTCAGCTTATGACAGGTGACTGTAAGCTTTTGGAGGCATAATCTTCTAACTGCATGTTAACTCTGATTTTTATTTTAGAAAAATAAAATATTTCCTTCTTTCCTTTACATATACCTATACTAGTTGCTATATACATAGCTAGAAGAAAACAAGGGAGTGAGTTACAGTCGCTGTAGATGTACTAAAAACTTACACAAAATCAATATAATTTCCTTTTAAAAAAAGTTAACATGCTGTGTGGACAGAAGAGAAACAGTGCGTGTTTGAAGTGTGGCGTCAGTAGTACATGTTTTTTTGTGCCATCTGAATGGTTCCTGGTCAGTCAACGAGGAAGGCAGGAGCTGCACAATAGGGGCAGAAGTAGCTCTAAAACTGCGCTGTACCGTTATCAGTGAGGGGTTCGTTGTCCAGAGGAAAAGGTATGTGGAGTTGGCTTCCACAGCAGGCTGGCTGGGGTCTAGTGGTGGCCATCAAAAAGATGAGTCCAAAAGATGTCAAGTAATGGACTTAAACTGCAGCAAGGTACAACGCAGGGATTAGAAAACCTTTTCTATGGTAAGAGATTTCATGAGGAGATTGTGGCCTCTCACTGTTGGCTGTTCTCAGGAGCAGGTAATGGGCATCAGAAAGGAGTGACGTGGGTATAACTGGTCCTGCCGGGTGGAACGAGTGACGTCTTGAGCTCTTTTCCAGACTGGGATTCTGTGTTCTGTTAACCTGGTTCTTGATAGGTAATGCTAAGTGATGCTGTTAGTTTGAGATGCATGAATTTATACTTTATTTCTGGGATCAGGAGTGAACTTCCAGAAGATTTTACAAAGTGTTTTTTTCACCCTTGTTTTATTTTTTTGATACATGTTGGTTTTCCACCTTTCATATTTTGGTAATTTATACAGTTCCCTCCTTCATCCCTGCCTACCTCCAATGCTGTTAGAATTCAGTGAATCAGTTCTTTTGTGTGGAGGATTTCTTAGGCCTGCTGATTAGACAACTCAAGCTGCCTTGGCTGTCATAAAATGTGTTGGATGTGGAATGCAGCATCAGCCTGTGCCTACATTTTGTATGGGAGAACCCACAGTAGCTGGCATTGTCCTTGGGTAACTGTGATATCCTGCAGTCCTTACAGATCAATCACTGGTCAAAAGAAACTTTTGTGGCCTTTCAGACCATTCTGTGAGCCCAATTTTAATTCATTGAAGTACTGATACTAAGCATGACCTCCTCTCATGTCAGATGAAAGTCAGTCACAATATTGTGATGCATTTTGAATGAATAAAGTATATTACGGTGGGTTTCCCTCAATATAAAAGGATTAGCTCTGGAAAAACTCTCTATCCTACAGCTTTTCAGCAGTAGAAAATTTGCACATTTTGATTGTATAATCTTCTAGTTTTTGATTAAACTATGTTAAGACAAGTGCTGGGCTGGTTGTATGCATTTTAATGAGTAAATACATGAAAGGTTTAACAGTTTGTTCAGCATGTAATGTTCAATCACTTTGTAGGGTTTTATTTTTTCAAATGAAAGACTGTGCAAGCATGAAAACTTTACCCATATTAAGCAAGGTTATGATCCAGAAAGGAGGGAAGAGTGACTCTTTGCTGAACTACTTTTACTTCAGATTTGGACTTATTTTTTTCCATTGGTATTTTTAAAACAATATTTGTCTTTTTCAGGTGGTTTTACAATTATTTGTATGAGAGATTGCTTCTGGGGTCTCTGTTGTCTTCTTTTTCAGTAAGTAGGCTTAGATTTCAGGTGAGATTCCTATTTTAGTTCTTTTTTAGTTTAAATAGAAGTGTAGCTTTTAGAGACTAAGCATAACTGTTTAACTCATATCTGTGCATATTTGAATATAATTGAGGTTTTTTAGATGGGTTTTTAAATGGATGCAGGATATGGAAAGGAGACTAACGCAAGGGATTTCAGGCCGTGGACTCCAGTTTCCTGCTCCCATCTCCCCCGTCCTCCTCAGGGGCTGAGCTCATAGGCCTAATCGCCCGCAGTTGTGGTAGCACATTAGTTATTGTGGCAGCAGCATGCACTGGAAAGCAGCTCTATTGACTATGACAGAAAAACCTCACGCCGTACCCCGTCTCCAGCCGTGGCCAGTGGCTGTTGCCTGGGGACGCTATAGGGACAGGGCAGTAACATAACAGCCATTTCCAAATGTTCTTCCAGCCTCCAACAGCTCGTGGCTGGAGGGACTTCCTGAGCCAGAGGTGGTATCTTCACGTTTAACAGCCTTTGGTTACATCGCCTGTCCCAGGGAAACACTCCTTGAACAGTCAAGTTTTTTTTTATCATCGACAGTTTCTTACAGCAGAGCATCACAGCCTGTGTGATAAATGAAGCTACATTTTCTTGATTTTTCAGAGCGGTTGCCCCCTGCTTCTTGCCTTAGAAGAAACAGGGCTGCCGTGCACCCCACAGGCACCGGAGCGGCGGGCAGTGCTGCCGTCCTGCCCAGAGCCTGCCCGGCCGGTAACGTCCCCAAGGCCCTGGGCAGGGGAAGCGGAGCCGGGAGCTCGGGGCGAGTCCAGGGGGTGGGTGATGAGGTACGTGAAGGCCTACAGGGCAGCAGGGGGATCCTGGCAGCCATTACCGGCGATCTCGGAGAGTCACACTTTTCTTGGCAACTGGGCTCTTTCTGTCCAGAGTCTGAGTGAGTAACGTTGTGTGACACAGGGCTGTTTGGAGCAATTTGAGAAGTCGTTTTATGGCTTGGTCCCACTGGCTCCATTGGGACTTTAATCGTGCTGCCTGTAATAGTTTATTGGATGTAGAAGTAGAGGGGAAAAAATTTACGTGCTACCTGCAGTTGTAGGATCGCCTGTCCAAAACGCCTTCTTCTGCAATGGCCTGTCTTGGGCGTTTGTGCTTGAATGTATGTCTCTCCAAGGACAGAAAGGACATCCTTGCAAGAGCCTCTGCAACTTCTATTTTTTTACCAGGATTTAAGCTTAAGATACTGGTTATTCGAGACTCTGTTGGCTAGAAATGGGTTGGATAGTAGCTTTCTGTAGTATGATAGGAGGGTATGTGCTGGGGGTATTTTGAAGATAATTTTGTTGAATTAAAATTTGGATCATGTGCTAGCGCCACTGGGCATGACTATAAACTAGAGCTGGAGTGTAAGCTTGAGTAATGTGAGATCAGTGAAAGCAATGATGTAATAGATAAATTCCAATGTTAGCAGATGTTAAAGCTGAATTTACTCAGAAGAAATGAATCTGATTAAGGCAGAAAATTTGTTGCAGTGATAAAGGCCAGTTCCTCAGCTTCATATTTTGTGATTAGTTGTGATTAGTCCAGAATGATTTCTGGATCTGTTATGTCTCTTTTTATTTCATTACAGACACAACTTCATCAAATATTAATAGTGAAGAGTGTGGAATAAAAACCTTTTCATTTGTTTCCTTATTCTTCCTTGTGGCCTCATCAGCTGGGTCAGTATTTTGGAAATCATGGTTAACCGCAGAGTAAGCAGATGGAGAGGAGGAACGCTTGTGCGAATGTGGAATAAGTTGCTATTGTTTGAGGAGGAAGAAGGATGAAATGCAATTAGGCCAATCAATAGCATGAATGAAAAACAGGTTTCAGAAGGTTAAACTTTGGGAAGAAAAAAGCACGCATGATGTCCTTCAGGAAAATAATCAGTTATTTTCCCCTTGAAAACATTAAATATACTGAAAACTTTGTGCCTGGGCAAATTGTCAATTAATGCATATCATGTCATCTAGCTGTGTGGCTAGGTTGTACCTGCATATTTTATTCTGGCTTTTGGCACCCTGCAGCTCATAGGATGATTTCATCGTAGAACTACTGCTGGCACAAATGTTTTTAACTGGAATTGAAATTGGCACCTGTGAGCTATAAATTGATAAATGGCTGTATTTATGTGATCAGTGGTACAGCCTCTTTGTCACACCTGAACTGGCAGATACACCATTTTATCTACCAGTCAATCATTTCTTTAATAGTGTATCTTCTATTCTGGCATTTTTTGGCTTTATTTTTGATTTGAATGTTTAACTTTTAGTCATTTCACATAATGTTGTTTCATAGTCGACTTTTAGTGCAGTGGGAAATATTCTTTACGTAATGAACTGTGTTTGTTTAAAAATATAATATAAAATATAAGCTCTTTCCCCAATACTCATATTATTAAATTTGATAATTTTCTAGGATAAGGAAAAAAGAAAAGATGCTATGGTTATAATTATGATTCATAGAAATGGCTTCTTGCAACCTGTATAATAACAGAGCTGTTAAAAATCCCAAGTCAGAAACAAATATGTTTACCTGCTTTGTGCAGAATTATCATTTGTAAAAAGCAAAATGCTTTACCAGAGCTCATCTTTGCTCACTTTTGTTGCCTGCAACTTCTTGCACAGAATACTAATAAATGTTTTATGCCCTGCTCATGTGAGGCTCATGTTGTGCAGTCAGTATGTTGAAGCTCAGTCTGTCATAGATTATAAATATGTTTCCTTGAAGTTTTAATAATTTTGCATAATTAGTGAAGAAGGTGTAATGATTCCACTTGAACTTTGGATATTAAGAGCAATTTTTTTTCTATGTGTTTCTATAAAGACAGTGATATTTTATTCTAGTTAGGTTCTGTCTGTTGCACCCATCACCATCTATTCATGCACATTCCAGAAATACAGTAAGAGGCATGACTAACATCCATCACATGCAATCCGTTCTTTGTTTCTGCTTCCTTTTCCCAGGGGTAAAATTTCATATGGAATTTTGTTTTTGCAGATTTTAATTCATGTCTGATTTGTTAAGTTGGTTTCATATAAGGAGCCCAAATTGAAGTAATGCAACTTGCAACTGAAACACAGTGGTGTGCTTTGGGGTGGTTCCTGTGGTATTCAAGCACTTTGTGCTTATGGGCTGGCATCAGAAGACAGTTGGTGTCTTGAAGATCTGAATTTTCATGTCAGAGTCCATAACTACATGTATTTTGGCTGTAAAAAATACATTTAAAAACTAGAATTCAGCAGTCTACATCTCTTGTATATGCCAGCCCTGTGTCTGGAAATATCTTTATGTCCAAGGGACAAAGAGGTTGGAATATAATGGCTATATTTTATAAGGTTTTTGGAATATAATGGCTATATTTTATAAGGTTGTGTGATGACGAAAGGATATGTTTGCGATGCTCATGGTAAACAGTTTTGCTAAGGAACTTGTGTGTTTCCAGCCATGGTTTTCTGCAGAATAGCTTGATGCCCAGAGAAGTGTTTTTGCTGTTGCCCAAAGGTCTGACATTTGCTCATCTCCTATGGCCCTGTGGTTGGGAAACTGAGGTTTTGGCTGGTTTGAGATAGTCTCATAAATAAGAGAGAGAGCAGAAGGCAGTATCCAAACACTGCCTTCAATTCCCATCACTCAGAGGAGGGAAAAAACAAGAAAGCAGAGCTGCCGAAAATGAATTTAGCAGAAAGTAGTAATTCCATTTCTCCAATTTTAAAGCAGTGAAGATGTGTTTGTTTTGAGGTCAGGCAAGCATTGGTTGTGATAAGATACTCTTTCAGTACGTGGTTATGAATTTGAATATGCTTCATGCTAAATTTTGTGAGTCCTGTAGTACAGGTGTTACTTTTATGTCTATAATGGAGAAGTGTTTCTCCATTGACACAAACATTAAATCTTCTAGTCAGCACTTCTGCAAAATCAGGAAACACAAGGCTCACAAGGTGAACACAATTCACCTAGCAATAGGTGAATTGAAATCCCTTCAGGTCTGTGTGCTGGAGAAGATTTGCCAAGTTGCTTAATTGGTAGCAAAAGGTGAGATACCTGGGAGTGACTTTCTTATTTGATCAAATGATGAGGCGAGGTCTTTGCAGATAGAATATTGCTGTCCTTTAAAATATTTAGGAATTTGAGTCTGTGGATGGGGCAGAGTCAGCAGAAATGAGGTTTGCTTGTCTGAATGAATGCCTAATTCAGAGGCATTTTCCAGGGTTACCTTCTCTGCTGAGCCTATCATCTGTCACTCTTGGTTTATTATGTATGTTGAATCTTCATAGAGCAATTCCATCTCAGAAATAAAATATAAACAAATCTTAGTTTTGTCCGTTTTGTAACTTGTATTTAAAAAATCACACCCTTGAATAAAGAATGGTTTAAATATTCTGCCAAATGCTGACATAATTAAAGCAAAAGGAAGCCTCTTTAATGCCCTAAAATTATGGATTTGTTTTTCCAGTTAATTGCCCTTATACCTGAGCAAAAGCTACCTTAGTGTTTTTGTTGATTGCACAAAAAAAATGAAGACTATCAAGTGCCTGCTTCAAAGTGCATTTCCGAAGTGCATCTTTAAAGGCACCACCCTCGGTGCTCCCCAGCTCGCGTGTCCAAGAAGGCCGCCTCCCCTCCACACTCGGCCTTGAGTGCCTTTGGAAGCAGAGGAAGGCCGAGCTCCTTGGCAGCTCCTCCTCGAGAGGAAGGAGGGAGGATGCACGCATAAGCATCATGTATTCACAGAGACAGTGGGAGAAAAAGAGGGAAAAATAATAAAAGAAGCTCCGAGGGCGGCTGTGGGCAGCTGCCGCCGGCCGCCCTGCGCTGTGGGAGCCCCTTTCTGGCAGGTTCTCAGCTCCCTGGCAAGGCCCGCGCGGGCTTGGAGGGAACCGTGCGGCCAGGCCCACAGCTGTGGCCTGGGCCCGCGCGCCGTGACCTCAGCGCCCAAGGAATTCCCCAGGAATGTCCAAGTGCGGAGCCTTGGACATGAAGGAGCACGGGCAGGAGCTGCGGGCCGGGAGGAGGGCAGGCAGCGGTGCCAGAATGGGAGATGCTGCCGTGGAGGGGCGGACAAGGGGCGGCATCCAGGGCGTTGGGATCCGTGTCTGAGATGGGCTCGATGCCCTTGATTCTCAACTTGCCTGTTTCAGTGTCTCACGCGTATGTGTGCTGTTTTGTTTTGTTTTAGTTTTATATTGATGTCTAGGCAGCTGATGTATTACGCAGTTTCAGTGCACGTCAACTGGATTTCAAGCTAGTGAGCTGCAACCTAAGCTCTGCATCTGATATTATCATATTCTGCATGGTCTGTTTTTTTTGTGTTTTTTTTTTTTGTTTGTTTGTTTGTTTGTTTTTTAGTTTGCTACATGGAAGTTAAGTTTAAAGTTACTCTAGGCATTAACCCCCAACTAAAGAGGGTGTTTTGTTGTGTATTATCATTTTTGAGACACCCAGAATTATTCTACCTCTAGTGGAAGAAGCACGCTTAAGGGAACAACTGTGCTATTGTTCTCTACTGCAAAATAAGAGCTTTGCAGGAACGTGAGGAGCCTTGGGAAGACACAAGTACTGCTATATGTGCAGAGCTGTTCTGCCTCACCAGTTTTTGCTCTTACCATGTGCCAAGTCCAGAGAGTTCCTTATAGATTAAAGCTTTGGATCGCTCTTTAGGTCACGTTAGATGATCAGTGATTGCATGAGGCAGGACAGAAGTACGCGATATACTTGTGTATAGGAGCCCTAATGACATGTGCCCAACTACCCTGACTGCTGAACAATGTATTATTTAATTTATTTATAATTATATATTTATTTTTGTCCCATCAGTGGGACCCATCTGTCGTTGTACAAGCTGTGATAACAGATCACTTATTTCTGTCACCTGCTGTGGGGTCCTCAGGAGGAGCATTGTAACTAGTAATGAACCATGTTTTTCAACTGCAATAATGAACTGTTATTCCCATTTTTGGACGAAAAAATTAAGGCATGGGAATGGTAAGACACCCACGATTACAGACTCTTTTGGCAGGAGTTGGAAGTAACTGGACTTGCTATTTCTGCCTTTTAATAAGGAGACACTATTCTCCCTGGCTGAAATTTAGTGATTCACCTCGCAATTGAAAAGAACTTTTCTGAGAAATGACATAACTCTTAGTGTGACTTCCCAGAACCTGCTCTCTGACAGTCAAATTGAAGAGCAGCTTGGAGCCAGTGAAGTATTTTCCTCTCCACAGTTTTATAAATGTTTATAAATGAAGGTTGTAAACAAGATTTTCCTCTGTTTGATGTGAGAAGAAAAGCAAAAAAAGCTGACCGATTTCTTCATTAGTGTGTAATTTTTTTTCTGTGCTAATTTTACACTTGCAGGTTACGTTAATGTACATGTATAGTTATACTGGTGTGTCTCACTGGATTGCTAAGCATGTTATTGGTGTTTTGCGTGAGATAATAAATATTGCTGAATGCTAAGATCAAAATACTGTCTGTGGTACAGCAAACAGGATTTTTAGTGCTTTGGGTAAAGACTCATAGTTTCTTGCATGCTTTGAAGAACTACAGATTTTTCTGTAATAACAATATTGCCTGGTTGCAGTTGTTTAGTGTTAGGCTTGTTCTATTTAAGACCTGTCTAAAGGAAAAGGTGCCAGTTAAAATCTCAGTTACTTCATCTTGGAAAAACTAAGTTATCAAACTCTTCTGAGATGTGTAGAAGCATTTGGTACCTAGAGAAACAAAGTGAAGAAAGGCAAATTCTCAGTCTGTGAGATCTGGTAGAAGATAATGCAGACAGCTTGTAAGAAGTGGTGTAATAAACTCTTACTCCTCTATTCATAGCAGAATTAAGACTGTTCCCTTCCTCACCATGTGCGTATTGCCTGTGTTTGCTCTTTGTGGATTTGGTCCTTGTCTTCAGAGCATACAGAATCAGAGAGTCACAGAATGGTTAAGGTTGGAAGGGACCTCTAGAGATCATCTAGTCCAAATCCCCTGCTCAGACAGGGACACCTAGAGCACATGGCACAGGGTTGCATCCAGATGGGTTTGGAAGGTCTCCAGAGAAGGAGATTCCACAGGGAGCCTCCCTGGGCAGCCTGTTCCAAGGCTCTGTCACTCTCACAGTAAAGAAGTTCTTCCTCATATGGAGGTGGAACTTCCTGTGTTTCAACTTACACGCGTTACCCCTCGTGCTGTCACTGGCCACCACGGAGAAGAGCCTGGCCCCATCTTCCCTACAATCACCCCTCAGGTACTTGAACATGTTGATCAGATCTCCTCTCAATTTTCTCTTCTCCAGAATAAACAGGCCCAGCTTGCTTAGTCTTTCCTCATACGACAAACGCTCCAGTCCCTTAATCATCTTCACAGCTCCACAGTGGACCCTCTGTAGGAGCTCAATGTCTTTCTTGTACAGGGGAGCCCAGAACTGCACCCAGTACTCCAGATGTGGCCTCACCAGAGCTGAGTAGAGGCGGAGGATCCCCTCCCTCCACCTGCTGGCAAGGCACCTCCTGATGCAGGTCAGGATCCCATTGGCCTTCTTGGCCACAAGGGCACACTGCTCACTCATGGTTAACTTGTTGTCAACAAGGACTCCCGTATCCCTCTCTGTGGAGCTGCTTTCCAGCAGGTCAACCCCTAATCCGTACTGGTACAGGAGCATTTCTTCTGTGGGATTTTACTACTTAAGACCAGATATTTTGCTGACATTCGCTGTTTTAGAGATGGGCATCAGTTTTTGTTCTTATTCCTTCCACATCCTGTATGCCGTCCAATTCCCTATCAGCTACTCTTGTTGGATCTGAGCTGTTATACATACGATGGTCAAGTCGTCTATTTGATGGATATCAAATGGAGAGTCTTCAGCGCTTCCTTCAGGAACTTTACTTACCAGGAGATATTTTAGCCATTTTTCCTCTAAATGTAGCTAAACTAGACTCTGGGTCATTCATTGACGTCTCCGCTGAATGGTGGAAACCATCTCTTTTCTTAGCATTGCTATTTACTGGCTGTCATCTTAGGAGTCTGGCATTCTGCTCAGAGATGACTTTGTTGATAATCTCAATTGGCACAGGTAGCTTGTTGTATGTCTTCGCCACCTTATTTTTTATTTATTTTTGTTGGTGAGATAATTCTTACAAGATTTTGCTTCATTTGCTAAGCTATTTTCATTTAGGTTGGCTTTCAGCCTAACTGATGCATCCTGGAAAGAGGGAAAAAGCCTTCAGTCTTTGGGGGGGAAATCAGAAGAATCTTGTTACTTGCTAGACTCTTGTCTAGCAAGAAAGTTCCTGGCTATCAAAGCAGTGGAAGGTAATGTTATTGATAGTGCATTAATTCTACTGTTGCATATAAGGTATTGATAAATGTACTGGGTCAGAAACTGCTGTATTCCCTCTTATTAGAGGGCTCGTGTGAATGATAGTCAAGTGAGTGGGAAGCACTAATTATCAACTGGAGCTCTGTGTGTAATTGGGCCCGTAATTGGGCTCATGCATTGAGTGTTTTGTTTACTGTGCTCTTCAGTTATGGAACAGAAAAACATGGCCAGCAGCACATAGAAAAGCTCTTCTAATAACTTAAGGCAATGTGACACCAATTTTAAAACTGGTGCGTGGTGGGCATGCATAGCAAACAGTACCCATCATTTAAATGTACATTTTGTACAATATAAAATTGCATCATCAGTTGAAGGGAGGAAAGAGGAAAAGGATTGGAGTACAAGCTATTGAAACAAAAAAATAGTCAGGTCTCACTTTCTCCATATATTTTTTCCCTCTGTTTGTCATCTAAATTCAGTGTGTTTGAATAAAAATGTAGGACTTCTTTATGCAACAAGCTTCTTAATAGATTTCAATTTTTCTTAAAATTATTATTTTAAATAAAATTATTACTGAATAATGGTAGAGGATGTACAGTATTTCTGTTGACGTCTATTGTGTATCAGATATTTGTTTTTTAAGGGCACCACTGAAGGACAGTTTCTAATAAACCAGTGTGGCAGAACAGAGTAGCTGTTAAATTGTGTTTTTACTGTCACATGGCCAGTAATGGTGTATGGCTTCCGAGGGGCCGAGGTTGCTCCTTTTCCTCCCAGATGTTTGTTCAGAAATTGGGCCAGATTCATGGGGAGGTGGGACAGTCAGTTCAAGGCGATTAAAGCCTGGGATGTTCTGGAGCCTCTAGGGGGGTGCTGGTCCTGCGGGACACGCCGAGGAGCAGCCTGCTCTGGGGATACCTGGCTGCGTGGCACTGGTTTGACCTACCAGACTTGCCAGGCCTGAGCTGGTTCCCATGGGGGCACTTTGGACTCTCAACACCTAAATCGGACCAGCCCCCTGGTTCTCCTTCTGGGAACTGAGAATGGTGCTAGGCTGGAAGAACCTGCGCTACACAAATTTCTTCATCATTTCCCATCTTTCTGACCCAACTTTCTCTCCAGTTCTAATTCTTGACCTGTTTTTTGTCTCACCTTTGTATCCCCTATCCTGAATGGTGTTCCAGTGTAGATTCATTTTTTGGTTCTGTGCACCTCTTGTCCCTCATCCCCATTTTTACCTCTAAGAGTAAAGTCAGTTCTGCTAGCGCTGTATTCACTGTCAGCAAGGAAGGGGATCGGAGAGCCCATCGCACTAGTAATTTTGAGCAACTTCTGCATCAGAAATAAGAGAGTGTAGCTTAGTCAGTGTTTAATAGCTGCAGCTGGTATCTATAGAGAGATTCTTTTCCAAAGATGGTATAATGCACTCCCCATAGTGTTATGCTGTGCAGCGAAGAATACACTACTATATGGGCCTGTACTATATGGAAACCAAAGCATGATTTTTCTGATTTTTTTTCCGTGTGTGTGTATAACTGCACTGATTTTTCATGTGCAAACACACACATGCAAGGTAAGCAAAGGGGAAAGACTCTTAGAAGTATTGTTCTAAGTGCAAAATCTAGCACTCAAAATCTGAAAACTGCTCAAGTTGCCTGGCCATTCTGAATTTTCATCTTAATTTTAGCTAACAAAATCTAATTCTTTTGAATGCATAGAATGAATGGTGCATTATGAAAGGAATAGCCGTTCCATAACGTATATTCTCATTATAGCTCATTGTTTTCCTTTCATTTCAAGTAGTGAAATAAATAGCAAAAATAAATTCTGGTAGGAAGACAGAATTACCTCCTCGTGGGATTGCTGTGATCTTATCATTATAGTACTATGCTTCATAGTCACAAATGAATTTATCTTTTCAGGATCCTGTGGGCAGAAGGACGTATTACTCCCAACTCGTGAACGGGCACCTGCGGCTCAGAGATGAGGGTTCAGGTATCTCTGTGAGCTCTGGGAACGATGGTTACACAACTGCAGCCATAACACCTCCCGCTGCTCCTGGAGCTTGGGTACCTGGCGCCCTTCTTGCACGAGCAGAGCAGCTGCCTTTGCAGTCGGTGCCAGTATGAGATAGCGGCCCGTGCCTCTCGCCCTTTCCCTGCAGCTGCAGAGGCAGGCAGGCAGCTGCTCTTGTGTGTTAATATGCAGAACTGGCACTGGGTGTTAAGGCAGCTGCTTGGCTGCCTTTACAGCTGGAGGAAGGGTGTTTCCTACCAGCGACAGCTACTCGGGCGAGAGAGACTTCAAAACCTCCCTGTATGGCCTGCGTTCTCATCTCCAAACTATATTGCTTAGGGCTCCGAAACTGTTTGATTTTGTTAGGAAGTCTATACAATTAATGGAAGTAATTGAGCACAATGAAGTTACCTAGGTTTTTTTTTTTTTTCCTTCTACATTTAATGAGTTAGGCTCGTGACAAATTCACTGCAGGGTAACTTAAAATTTCAGCAATAATGTTCTTATTGCTTAATTTTAATCTGTTGAAGTGTTGTATTGAATGAAAAATCTTTGTAATATTTGTAATATCTTTTAATTCTACAGTTGGGGTGCTGTTTACAAGAGTTTCAGCACTTCCTACAGTTTCCATACCAGTGACTCAGGTAAAAGGGAAAACAGTTTGTCACCGTCCTTGCCTGCCACACTTGGCTATTTGTTAAAAGCATTTCTGGGAGGCTAAAAGTCCGAAACACAGTTGAATCTGGAGCTTTCCCTTCTGCTCTCATTTATGGGGAAAGAACGAAAGTTTGTGCAGCCCTTGGCTCCATTCAGCTGTATTTGATCTGGCCATGAGCAGCCAGTAGCAGGTTGTGTGTGGAAAGCCTTGTCCACACAAAACTTCCTCCCCTCAAAATCTCAAGTAACATAAGGCTTAGAATAAAAGAAGAATGGGGATTAGTGAAAAGCCTGAAAGTGCTGTGTGTGACATAAAGCCATGGCATCATCAGTAAGTGACACAAAGCCCACCACTAAGCTACTTCAGACTTTGTGGACAGCATTGAATGAAGTAGCAAAAATTTGCAGAGAACGCCAAGGTTTTTCTTGAAAGAGGGGAGTAGTAGAGAGAAGGAGAGCAAGAAGATATTTAATATTCTATTGTAGGAGTCTTTTTTTTCTTCATAATGCCAGCCAGGGGACAAATCAGACATCAATGACACAGTACTGTGCACTTTTTGAGCCTGTTGCAAGCTTTAATAGAGGCCTAGTGGCATAGAGAAGGTGTTTGAGGAGTAAATAGAAAAGCATGAGAGGATCTTAGTATTGACAGAAGTGCATTCCTCCATGTGATGGGGAGGCCTACACGCCACAAGCTGCTCTAGTAGCATAAACAAACACCTGATTGAAGAATGTGCCCTGCTTTCCTTTGATGTTGCTGAGAGGTTTTGGAGTGCATGTCAGAAGTATTCTGCCTCTCTTTCACACCCACCTCCTCCGACTCCATAGAGCTACAATTAGTTTCTGTATTGTCTTGCGATATTTGTAATATGCAAAGTGAAAACGTTTTCTGTCTTTGTTTCTTTGCTGTAGGGGAAAATGCTTTTCCCTTTCAGAAGTCTTCAGAGCAAAATATAAGATTGCTCCATGCTATTTTTAGGCGGACATTTTGAGAAGCATTATCTGGCATTATCACTGAGCATAACTTCTACTTTGATGTACAAATGAGGTTCTTGTGATGTGGGGCAGTTGTTCCCATAGCAAAGCCGTTCTTCAGCACAAATCCTTGTGCGCGAGCAGTTGCTTAGTGAGTGCCTCTGTGTGTGCTGTGCAGGCAGGGCGATGCTGCCGCAGCGAGCTTGCTGTGCATAGATTTTATTTGGGATCTCCCATCATTGCTTACTCAGAGGGAGTGCACTCTTCCAGCACCAGAGAGCTCGCAGGACCCTCTAGTCCTTCTTGACTCTTCCCCCAGACCAAAGGCCTGGGCTGCCTTTGGAAACTCATGTCCCCAAAGCCCAGGGAAGGAGGATAGCAGCAAGTCAGGAAGAAGTGGTGAGGTTTAGGCTCTGTATTTCTTCCTCCTTGACAGTATAACAGCAATTAGCGTTTCACAGTCTCTGTATCACTGTGACAGTCGTCAACCTAACCCTTAACAAATCATAGAATCATAGAACCATTTAGGTTGGAAGGGACCTTTGGAGATCATCTAGTCCAACCCCGCTGCACACACAACTCACATTACACACAATCGAATCAAATATCTTCTTCTTTTAGTTATTATTGTTGGATAATAGGGAGTTTGCACGTGTTGATTTCTGTCAGAGCCCAGAGTAGTAGTTGCTAGTGCAGCTGATTCTCTTTGGGAAAGAAGGGAATCGGCACGCTGAGTCTGGCTTCAGAGAGGTGATGCTCTATTTTCAGTTCTGCAGTGGGCTTCCTATAGCAGTAATATTGAAAGACACTTGAACTTATGCCTGGATAGTTTAATGCTAGAGAATTTTTCTTTTTTTTTTTTAAGCTTTCAAATACTTATTTTTGCCACCTTAACTTTCTTAGAATTTCCTTCCTGGTGTAAATATCAGAATTAATTGTGCTTAAATTAATTAAGTGCTTAAAAAAAAGAAATAACTAAAAATAGGTATCTTCCATATCAATACTTCCTTTAATACTTAAGCACTTTATTAAAATAGGTCATGCATGTATTTGGAACATATTTTCCGTGTGTAAGATGATTCATTTGTGTCTGTTGATCTTTGCTTGAGGCAGAACTGGAAAAGTTGGCGTGGGTTCTACCATTAGCATAGACCATTATGCTAGATTTTAGGTAAACAAACGTAAAAAACTCTTTCCTTCATAGAGGGCTTTTGAAAACAATGTAGATAAATATTTGTCAGGGATAATCTCCTTTAGTGTGAATGGTGGAACTGGAGGTCTCCTGACATCTTTAATTTTTCTGATTTGGGGAAAGATTTTTAAAAGTGGCTGGTCATTAGAGATGACTTACTTTCAAGACACTAGAGCAAATACTGCAGAGAATCTGGCTTTTCCACAGAACAAGCACCAATAATCACTTCTAAATTCTTGAAATAATTATTTCTGCATGTTATATATAAAATACCAGGCTGTTTTTCTCCCGAATAGTATGTTTTTTCTCTTTTAAGTGCCACAAGTGGGTGAAAAGTACTAGTAAATTCAATCTCCAAATAGTCTGCTGAAGTGCATTTGTAAATGACCTTGAAATAATGTGGAACTTGATGGGAAGTGCTGGCCCCAATATTGATGCAAGGCTTGGCTGGAATGGATTCTGTTGCCTAAATCTCGTTCACTCTGTCCTAGCTCTCAGTCCTTTCCATTTACTAGGTAATCGTTGAAAGAGACTTGAGTTTTTGGAGTTCATGTAAGTAGCTCTAAACAGCATGTTGTCAGGCTAATCCATAATTGGAATGCATTTTCTGGCTCAACATGACCCTATACTATTTATCAACAGAACTTCGTGGTATAAATATCTTCCCAACTTTTGTCCCTCTCATTGTCTGTTTCTGACACATGGTATGAAGAATATCTGTTGTTCACCGAAGAATGAATATACTGCTTACGTCTGCGTAGCTGTTTTTGTTTTTGTTTTAATAAAAAAAAATAGAAAAACAAATTTAAAGCCAGGAACATGTGAACATTCACTGTTGCCATAATACGGGAGTATCTGGTACAAGCCTACACACATGTATAGTTTAATTAATTCTGTCATTGCCTTTCCATTTGCATGTGTGCACATGCACAGAACAGTTTACTCCTACAAAGGAAAGTCTTAAAGAAAGTATCTGCTTACCACTATGTATATCAATCAGCCATTTCATAGAAACTATTTATATATTGAAATCAGGAAAAAGTAGTGTTGGAAATTCTCAGTGGTTACATAAATCCAAGATTTTTCACTTGCTTCATAAGACCCATGCTAGCAGCTTGAACAGAGCTTAGCTCTCCTGAGTTGGAAGATGGCATCGTTATGATTCATACAGTGCTACAGTGAGAAAGGGCTTTCTTTTAAAGCCTTACTAGAGTTGCAGGTCGGTTACCTAACTCCACAGCGTCATACTCACCTACGCGCAGTGAATCAGTGCCCAGCGCGTTTTCCTGCGACACGTTTCTTTTGCAACGTGCCAGGAACAACCCAAGAAAAGAAACAGAGGATTGAATGTTAAGTTCTTTGGTTCGATTCATTCTTCCTGATTTTTTTGTGGTACTTCTTAAAATCCAGATTTGCTTTTAAGGTATTTTAGCCCAGTGTTAGCTTAGTTGTTGTTTTATTTGAGTGGAGCAGACAGTGAAAGTTGCAGCTACTGCTTGTACTGCAGTATAAAATGTTACAAATACTCTTCATTCTTCAGAAAGAGGGTTGATTTTTCAGAAGGCCCAAGTGAGGATGGGCTTATTCAAATTGCTAATTGCGATAGTGACATTCCAAGAATATTCAGCAAATATTTCTTGACATTCAGTAAATATTCTTCCAGTCTTTTCCACAATCCCTCAGGTAAAATAAATTGGGTTTCTGAAGTTGAAATGTTGGAATTATGCCTTAAAAAGCCAGAAGGAGAGTTCTGAAAGAGTTATTTGGAGCTAAATCTGTTCTCTGTATCACAACATGACAGGAGTGTGAGGAATGGACTTTTTGCTTGGCGAAGGGGAGCCCTTGCACCTTTCAGAGCTGCTCTTTTGCAGCAGCAGAGCAGCGCTGGGTTGCGGTTATCCCAGCTCTGCAGAGGTGAGCCTGGCTGCTCCTTCCACCTGGGGGTTCAAAACCTCTGCTGCTTCTCTTGTCCATAAACCTGCTTTTGGAGCACAGAGAGTCCAGTGTGCGGCCTGATACAAGCCCTTCTGCCAGGGCTTTTCACACCCTATCTGACAGTAATTGCAGTGCTAGATGAACTGTAACATTTTTCTGGTTCATTTTTGATATTTTTTTTATGAGGCCGAGCCTTCATTCTTTTGTTTATATGCCCTTTTGTTGTGTGTCATGTTGCTAAAATCCCGTTAGTTAAATAATAGCTTGACTTTCCATGCATGAAAATGATTCCTGAGCAAAAGTGATGTGTAAAGGTTTAGTTAATTACCCCTAAATTATCTTGTCACATGATATTATTAAGACAATTTGTCTTGATTGGTTATTCAAAGACTAATCACTAGTAAGTAACATTTTAACTGTCCTACCCATAGATGAATGGCATAACAAATGGGTCAAGTATTGTAAAAGGAAAAGTAATATAAATATGTATTAGTACGGATGGCTAATAATACTGGAATGGAAAAAAAATGCCTGGTTTACGAGAGGATTCAGAAGGTAAGATCAAAGCATAGTCCAGTCTGCTTAAAGAAGCAGGTAGGTAGATGTGCAGAAATTCTAGCAGCCTTATTGGGGCTAAATTTAAGTGTTTGATGTATAGCCATTGATGCACTGGGGGGTAACCTGCCCCTCTGTGGAAGGAAGCAGAGTGTGTATCCTGGTTCCAGGTTAAATTTCTGCGAGCGATAAACGGCACAGCAGGTCCTGAGGATCAGTCCTGTAATAGTGTAAACCTCTCCCTGCTTCCTGGTGGTAAATTGTGCTCTGTTCTGTGTGGGTGTTTTATCAGCCAGGTAATCTGAGTTTATTCCCAAGTGTGAGAGCAACTTAGTTTGACCTCCTTGATTACGGCTGAATGCCTAGTTTTGTCTTTATGTTCTTTATTACACATAACACCATTAGCTTCAAAAGTTTTTTCCTGTACTGCAGCCATGATAATTTAAAATACCACGTAAAGTTATTTTTTTTGCAGAGTGAATAAAATACTTTGGAAATGGCATGCTAATATGTAATATATAAATTCAATTTTCTGTTTGTGAGAAAACTTTTAGAACATTTTCTTTTCCAGTCCAGGAGTATTACAGATTGCTTTACTGTCAATACTTTTCTTAAATCTTTTGTTGAGTACAAAACCCTCACTGTGCTTTTTATAGAGAGAGTGGTAGAATTTCACCCCTCGTTTAAAATGTAGATAATACATTGTTTGGAGAAGTTTGTTTGAAAAAGTAGTTTAAAGTGGAATGAATTGTCACCTAGGCACTCTGTGTGTATATGTATTGGGAATTTGATACTGTGGGAAAGCTCTAAGGCACCTTCTAAGATGATGGAAAAAATACTGTAGTGCAATTAGTTTTACTTACAAATGAGAATAGGATTTTGTTATCGTGATTAATTACCATACTTTACCAAAATGTAAGCAATAGTTTGAGCTGAAAATCTTGAGCCATAGAGAGAAAGAAAAGATTAAGTAAAAGGTACAGAAGAAATCTCGCGCTCATACTTTTGCTAACAAATATACCCACAAGCTCTGAGCTCTGTGGTAGATGGAGATAAGCAGTTCCCTTTTCAGTTACCATACTTACTTGAACATTGATTGAGACAAAACTTTTTTGTTGTTGTTTTTGCGATATTGCTAAAATCAAATTGAATCTTTATTACAAAGGTGGCATATAAATCTAGAGCTGCCTTAACTACAAGACTAAGTTCTAGCATTTCAGGTCTCCTTTTAATTCTAGGCTTTTAAATCAAAATTCTCTTTTGGTTTTCATTTGTTTTAATGAAATTGCTCCGACCTGCTACATCTTCAAAGCCTCCTCTCCTCTCCCTCTCCTCTCTTCTTTTCTCCTCTCCCTCTCCCCTGGCTCTCCCCTCCCTCTCCTCTCGTTTCCCTGGATTCCTCTTGAACTCATTCAGTAGTGGACAGAGGGAAAACCACATGCCCCAAATCATCTTTTTGGCCATGTCTTCTGTTGTGAACAGAAAAAGGTAGAATCCACATTGGCGTTTTTTTTTCCTCTTGCAAAAAGAGCTAGTACCACTTCATCCTCAGCCCCTTGCACTTGCCATCTCCTTTGTGCAAGCACATTTGGAGCAGGTTTGGGGAGCTGATCCAGAAGAAAACTGACTTTTTTTTGCTTTGGTTAGTTTTCCCACCACATCAGTTCCTTGATCTGGCTGATAGTGCAAGGTTCTTGTCACAAGGGCAACATCAACTGTCAGCAGGTGGGGGTGAACGGAGGCGGATCAGACTGCCCTTTTCATATCTCAGATTTATGCTGGATTGATATGGATTAATAAAATCAGGCAGTACTAGACTTACAGACTGTTCCTGCGAGGCAGAAGAAAGACCAGAGTTGCAAGAAGCGCGACCTTCTCTTTCAGCTCTCCTGAGGTAATTCTGGAAAGCCAGAGGATTCAGAGTCTCTCCCACAGCTTGATGAGCTTCAGAGCAGGTCCTGGGAAAGGTGGGGGACAAGTCGAGCAGCCTTCGGTTTTTCAGGGTAGTTTGCAGAAAGGAAAGAGATTGAAAGATCAAAAATGAAAAACAAGGGGGCCTGTGACCTTGAGGGGAATATGGGAGGGTGATGAGTAAATGTGTTGTGCTTCTCTGCAGGTATTTCCAAAGCCATTCAGTTTTGTTCATCTCTTCCACTACCTGTAAATGCAATAACTCACTGGCAGGACCTATTTAATTTGCTATTCCTAGAAAGATTTTAAACCCATAAAAATGGTACTGTTTTCTGTAACTAGATGTGAACATACTAAACATTCATTTTCAGTTTACTAAACAAATGTTTCTCATTTATAGAAAAACATAGTGTTCTTTATAACAGTGTTTGAGATCTCTCAAGAATGTAAGTGTAAATGCTTGGCATTTTGCAGATACTGTTTAAAAGAAAAATGGGGCTGGGGACCTTTAAGTACGCTACTGTGATCTAGCAGAAAATAAATTCTGATCAGATAAGGGAAGATCCTTGCAGATTTTTTGCCAACAAAGTGCATGTGCACTTTTATTTTCTTAAGTAGCAAGCAATTTAGCAGAAGAGCTTAAGGATCAGGACTTGGATGCACAACAGAGGAACCACAGTGATGAATTAAGGAGATTGTGGTACAGGGTATTTGACGTTTTTTGCATACGAGCAAGGTTCAGGCACGAAACGCAGAGCAGTGGCAGAGTGAAAGGAGACTTCTCTGCAGAGAAGGCAGAGTGAAAAAGAGACGTGGCATCCAGCAGCTTTCCCTTTTTCCTCCAATAGCCCAGGAAATAGGCTGGGATGACCACTCCTTCCAGGAAGAGGTACTAGCAACAGCTAAGCAGTAATGTTCTCATTGAGTGCACCACCAAAAACTAGAGACTTTTCGTGATTTCTTTCTCTGTTTTATGATCTGAGGTAGTAGGGTTGGAAATACCCAATTTATTCCATTGTGCAGGATTACACAGGCGTAGCCAGATGTTCTGGAAAGGACGGAGCAAGTGCACCTGGGCGATTGCATGTTGCCTGCGGGATGGCTTGGCAGCAGCCCCATCCCCCAGTGTGACACCCGGCGAGGGCCCTGCAAGGAAACCTGGTGAGGGCCCTGCAGAGACACCCAGCAAGGGCCTTGCAGGGATACCCGGTGAGGGCCCTGCAGGGATACCCGGTGAGGGCCCTGCAGGGACACACAGCGAGGGCCCTGCAGGGACACCCAGCGAGGGCCTTGCAGGGATACCCGGTGAGGGCCTTGCAGGGACACACAGCGAGGGCCCTACAGGGACACACAACGAGGGCCCTGCAGGGACACCCAGCGAGGGCCTTGCAGGGATACCCGGTGAGGGCCTTGCAGGGACACACAGCGAGGGCCCTACAGGGACACACAACGAGGGCCCTGCAGGGACACCCAGCGAGGGCCTTGCAGGGATACCCGGTGAGGGCTGCAGGGATGCCCGGTGAGGGCCTTGCAGGGACACACAGCGAGGGCCCTACAGGGACACACAACGAGGGCCCTGCAGGGACACCCAGCGAGGGCCTTGCAGGGATACCCGGTGAGGGCCCTGCAGAGACACACAGCGAGGGCCCTGCAGGGGCCCGAGCTGGGCCCGAGCAGCCTTAGGCCTTGTCTGAAATGACCTTCTGGAAACTTCAGCCCAATGCAGAAACGTGTCAGGGATATCAGCTTGGTTGGGGCCAGGCTAAACAAGAGCTAAAACCCCGTACTCGTCCTTGGCTGACTCGCTGAGAAGGCCCTTCTCTCGTGTTCCTCAGAGTTCTTGGTTTCGGGTCCGGCTCACAGACGGATCAGATTTGGTACCACAGCAAACCAGTTGCCGTGGTTGAGCAGTCCAGGTCTGCGCTGCAAAGGTGCCTGGGCTGCTTGCAAGCCCAGGCAGCCCTGCAGGAAGGGTGCCCAAACGTGTGTGACAGAGCTCATGGGCCTGCTGGGACCAAGGTCAGGAGTCCCTGTATCGCCCCTCCAAAAGTGGAAGTGCCGGGCTGCTGTCTCCAAACCTGGTACCTCTTTCACATGCTGGAGAAGGGCAGGTGGTCTATTTCCCCACTGACAGGAGTTGCAGGGGCTCCTGAAACCTGTTCTCCTCCCTAGAGAAGGCGCATGAAGGAAACGCAGCACGCTCAAAGCAACAAATGTCATACTCTTTTTTTCTGACGCACAGCAGGTATTTGTTTGCCTTGAGCACGTTCCTAGGCAGGTGAGCATTTCAGAGGCTGGCTGAAAAGCTGAGCGTTGTTCCAGATTTGCATCTCCTATCTCCATTTCCCCCAAAATGAGGGGGGTTGTAATTTCAGACCCCTGGTTAATGAGTTACAAGTATTTGGAGAGACAGATCAGTCACTGCTAATTGATTCCCTGGACTACTGGCTCCCGTTTTGGAAGGCAATGCCCGTATTAAGAGGAGGCATGAAACCATCCAAGCTAATGATCTCTGTTGGGCTATTGGATTGCACCACCCAGGACGCTGAGGAAGGAGCAGTTGGAGAATGGGCAGGAGGAGAGTAAGAATATGGCACCAGTAAGCAAAGCTCCAGGAAAAACTGCTGGTTTCTTCTAATATATTGCGTGTAGCTGGGACATAAACAAGTGAAAAGTCATATTTAAAATTCACTGGGCCAGGATTATCCCCACAACCAGAAAGTACTTTCGAGTGAAGAGAGAAAGCAACTTTAAAGTCATCGGCAAAGATTTGGTGTGTTATTTAAATAGTTTGTTGGGTCTTACCAAAAGAAAATAAATGTTAAGCTTGGAGGGATGGTCTTTGCCCTGCATAGTGGGCAGGCCGTTCTGTGACTCTGTGTTGGACTGCTTTTCGTTGCTCTGCAGCATGAACTTCCCAGTCGTCCAAATTCCTGGCTCACACGCTCTGTGCTACTCTATGGACAATTGACCCAATGGTCAGAAAGGCAGCACGATTAGTAGGGTTTTATCTCTCTTTTTTTTTTTTCTCTCCTTTAATTCTGTAATTTAAGTTTATAATCAAAATCCTACAAATGTATTCATAATACACAAGACATTTCAGGATCTGTAGTTCTGCATTTAATGTTTGTGATCATCTATATTACGGTCATAAAAAACTGTGCTAAGTAGAAGAGCAGACCCATCGCCCTCGAGTTATTGAGTGAAAATTACGTAGATGCTCTCAACATTTAAAGAAATCCTTCCTTGTAAAAATAAGCTAAAGGCAGTAAGGTGGGAGGACCTTAACCCTTCTGTGTGTGCGTGGCTGGTAGCTGCTGTGGCTGTTTGACTCCCTTGTTCCAACGAAGGAGCTTTTCCTGCAGCCCGCCGTGCGCAGATGCTCCCCTGGCACCGTGGCCGCGCGGAGGGGGCTCCGCCGGGCGCCATGTGAGGCGCCTTTGTCGGGGACAAAGCGGTGCCTGTGGCGGGAGGGCCGGGCGATGGGAAAGTGCCGCGGCGCTTTGTCGGGTTCCTGCGTTGCTGCTCTTCCCCCTCCTCTCCCGCAGAGACGGGGCACTGGAGCGGCGGTGCGGGCAGGAGGCGGCTGAGCCCCGCGGGCCGCTCGCGCGCTCCTTGGCGAGCCGCCCTGCAAGGTGTGCTGGGCACGGATCCCACGGCGCAGCAGGTGTCCAAGCACTGGCAGCGGTTCTGCTGCGTGGGGCAGCAGCTTTCACACTTCAGTTTCAATACCTTACATCGTGGCTTAGCAGAAGTGGTCTGGCAGTGGAGGTAGAGCTGTAGTGCTTTCAGCTCCATCATATTTGATCCTATGAAGAGCAGGTACTACACATGCCTTCCTTTAAATCATTTTTATAACATCTATTCTGGGCTTCTCTGTAATAGCTCTCAGTCAAAAAGCTCAAAATCAGAAAATCGTAGCACTAACTGTATGTCTAAGCTTTCACACAGAAAAGGAAAAAACCCTTTCCAATAAGTTCTTGTGTCCAAGAACATTCTGTTTCGTGAGAAGCACTTGATGACGTTGCCAGCCTAAAGCACTGAATCCAACTTTTCTCGTTGGTAATATGGAGTGAGAGAAACGTAGACCTGTCACCTGGGCTCTTGACTACGTTCATTTTGCCCATACTGCTTTATTTTTTTGTCATTATATACACAGATTTCATTCTGACCTTTTTGTTTGGCAGCTTTCTGCCCTCATAATGACCAGGTTCTGAGTTGGAAGGTGTGCTCATGCAGAACCAGTTGAAAGATCACACAGTTTAAGATGGAGAAAATGAGGTATGGCTCTTTTTCAAAATGATTCATAAAAGAGGGATTTTCACATTAAAAATTCCTGGAAGCGGATGGTTTTAGGGAGAGTTTGGAGGTAAAACTGTGGAGGACAAAAGGTTACCCAAATGTGTATGATAACAATTCATTAACTATGTTGTTTCTCAAATTTGTTTTTCTAATGATAGAGGCTCTAGTTCTTCTTTACCTAGATCTTTTATTTTAACACTAGCTTCCTCACTGTGGAGAAAGATGAAATAATTTAATTTTCTGTGGAACTTTCATCTTTCTACTTTTATCTATAAAGATCCACAGCCTCATTCAGTACTAGTTTTATCACTTGATATTTTCATATTACATTTAATGAGAATTTATCCATGACTCTCTATCAACAAGGTAGCAACAGAAGATGGTTATAAAAAATGCATAAGCCAAACGACGAGTCAGGAAGGTAGAGGTTCTTACAAAGTGTTGTGGCCGTTGCTGCTAATTTCTTTCCAGAAGTTCTTCACCCACTGCATCCCGTTCTGCTGTTCTGAATATGCCAACTTTTGCCTGCTCTTATACAACCTTTTTCAACCCTGATAACTTTATTGTTTATATCTTTCTATCATACTGCTAGTGCCCTGTCTGGAGCCCCAGGGTTCTTTATATATGTTCTTTATGCATTTTCCTATTCTGTTTTATTTTGTGAAACTTTTTGTTTATTATTTTTTAATCTGAAGCCCATCTTCCTCTCCAAACAGCCCAACTGTTCCTCTCCAATTAAGGCCTCCTTATTTTTTAATCTGAAGCCCATCTTCCCCTTCTTTTCCAGAACTGTTCCTCTCCAATTAAGGCCTCTAGTGTTAGTAAAAACAGCCTTGTGGATAGTTTTGTCCCATGTGTCATACTCTTTCTTGCCAGTTCTTGATACAAGTGACAATGTCAAACAATATATATTTTTAAAGCTCCCTATAAGAATTTTGCATTCTTTCTGAACAGGCTTTTATTTATCAGGAAATCCATTTCAATGAATAAATTAAGTGTTAGTTAGCTTACAAAGAAATGCCCTTGACAAAATCTGAAAATGTCCCTTGTACAGAGACACCATGACCTTTCTCATCAGAAAGTCTGTTCTGTGCTGGTCTGCATTGTACATTCAAAATATAAGGAGCTAAGATTGCTCCCAGGGCATTCAAAGTAGAGGCACACTGACAAGTATTTGAAACTAAAAACATGCAACTTGGCATTCCTTAGAATGCTGGGTAATGGTCCCTGGTTTTAAATACTGGTTTTTATTTGAGACTTTCAAGCTCAGTGATGCTTCAGAATGATCTTTGTGCACTTTAAGTAGTAAAGTGAACAATCTGTTGTTATGGTAGTGCATTTTTAGGGTGCAGGTGTCTCTTTTCACTGCGTTTAACTTCGTCAGTCTCCAGCTATCATGTTGATACTGGCTAAGGTAAAATCTCTGATTTCTTGCCCGCTGAGCCTCGCACCGTTGTCTGAGCAATCTGCCCATGCTGCATCTTACAGAACAACTGTGTGTTACCCGAGTGCGACCCAGCTCGTGCCGTGGGCGAACAGGACGGTGCCTGCGCCAGCCCCTGGGCCAGTGTCACGGATAAGGCCGGGGCCACCTTCCACAGGTTTCATCTGTCAAAGTTCCCAGACCGTGCGTTAGGGGAGAGGTTATAGCTTTCATCTTTGTAGTATGAAGTGCATTTTAAAACTGAGATTTAAAACCTTTCTCTTAAAAAGATTATTACCCAAAAATTTTAGTAAGAACTTTGAATATGAATCGAACTGTTTCTTACAGAGGCTGTAGCAAAAATTATTTTTTGTGTGTTCTTGTGAGTATTGGGTACTTGGTATTTGGTCTGAATTGAAAGTAAGTATTTACACTTTGGAAGTTCTTCATGAGCAGAAATACGTGCTTAGACTCATAATGTCCACAGGGAGCGCAGTAGAGTTTGGGTTTGTCATCAACTGTGTTATTTTTTTCCCTCCCTTAGAAACAAATGCCATTGATCGATGTCAATACACAGCAGAGAATGATGGCGACTTTGCCAGGGTTTGCTCAGGTGTTTTCCATGGCCATCATAAGGGTTGTTGTTAGGCTATGTATTTACCTTGTTTTAGCTACAGGCACTAAAATTTCCACGTTTCAAAGTAGCTGCCAGTTGCCTTGATGGCCAGCAGTGGAAGCCCAGACAGAGGCCAAGGCCCCTGAGTCCCACAGAGAGGCCATGTCAGGGCTAGACCAGGGCACTGAAATTCGGGTGAGATCTATAAGTATAAATGGAGATAGACAGGGGGTGAGTCCCAAATTCTGCTCCTTTTACCAGTGTTTTTGATAGCGTTACTGAAAGTCATTGGGGAGATTTTTAGGACACACTGCGACATTTGTGTGGCGTGTGTTGCTGTGGGCTCTGGCTGGCTCTGCAGATCTTGAAGTGCTCCAGAACACTTCTTTTTTTTTTTTTTCCTTTTTTTTTTTTTTTTAATGTCTGGTTCTAGCTAATATCCCCAAACGTTTTCAGGAATTTTTGTTAAATTTCTGCTTTACCAGTGGTCAGATACAAAGAGGAGCTCATCTTGGGCTTCCTTAGGTGCCTGAAACCTGACTGGCTTCAGTAGTGTTTGCCAGAGGCTTTGCTCAGGTACTCGTGTTAGAAGGAACAGCAGGCTGGTGGATCTTAAGCTGATGGTTTCATGCAAATTTTAAGCACTCTGCTTAACACTTCCAAGAACATGAGATGGACGAAGATCATTTATCTGGCTGAGTATATGCTTTTTGCCTTTAAAAAGATGACTTTGACACATTACCTTGGCATATGGCGCAAAAATATTCTGAAAACTGCTTAAGCGAATGTCAGAAACAGTAAATGCTTAGAGGAAATCAGAAGAAGATATTTGCTTGCTGTAGTTCATGGAAAGGCAAAAACAAACAAATGGAGTAGGAAACAAATACAGTTGAAGTGGCAATGAGTTGGTGGTGAGTCACAAGGAAAAAGATTGTATTTTCTGCTGGAATGTTAGCAGCAGCCTTGGAGCATTTTTGTGAAGTGTTTGATTGCACAGAACAGGAGTACTTTGAAAATCCTGCTTTGAGCATCCATCCTTCTTTAGAATGACTGGCTGCTGATAATAAATTATACGTGAACAGAATTTACGGTAAAAAGGACCTTCAGGTCATCTCTGTGAACTGCACTGGGTTG
>NW_010577423.1:1108127-1121004 GCF_000705375.1 Tinamus guttatus | reverse complement strand
ATCAAAGTAAAGCATTTGTTCTGACATCTCTTCACTTGAAGCCGTCAATGGCTAAAAGAGTTTCCTTTTTGTGATTTGTTCCAGTTGTTAATCAGCATAACTGATAAAAAGGTTATTCCAACTTGCATTTGTCTGACCTCGGTTTCCTGCCATTATGTGCTTTTACCAGATAGATTTAGGAGTCTTTCATATCAGTATTTCCTTGCTGTGACGGGGTAGATACGTAGATAACTCACACAGTTACACTGCTTTATGACTGGGTAAGTTCATTTAGAGGTGGGCTTGCTCTCTGGTGCTGCATCATAGTTATATATCGAGAGTGAGGAACTACAGACTTTATATATATATATATACACACACACACACACACACATATATATATGTATATAAAATGAAAAAAAGGTTAAAATCCAAATTAAATTCTCTAAATCATGGCCTCTATGGGGGAAAAAAAAAGAAAAAAGTTTAATTGCTTCCTATTCCATATAGACAGGTGTGATTGTTAGGTGTGGAACAGATGTTGTGGAGGGATGACTGGTGGGTGATGGTGGTCAGAGCAAGCCCTAGGAGTCAGCTTGTTTAGCTTTAAATTTCACCGGTGATCACTCCAAAGAAAGCAATGGGAACTGAAAAGTAGTAATGAAAGAGAGTGAATACAAGCTAAGATATTCTGGTTGTCTTTCAAAACAGGGCTCTTTTAATTTTTATTGTCAAAAATGGAAAGATATCTGTGAATGCACTTTTAAAATGACCTTGTTAAATTTAATATTTAACAAGGCCTGGTGAGACTCAGCTATTTCTGTAATTGCATTGTTATTTTTATAGCTCTGTTTCCAAGAAGGTTATTAAATTTAAAATAATAATTTGAGTATTATTAATAGAAAAGAGACTGCTTGCTAATTTGCATGCAGTTATAAATATCGGATGCTTTAATAAAATGACTATAATTTAGAGTCTGAATAAAATTCCTGATGCCATTTAGTAATAAGAATGCTTCCTCCACATGTGAAATTGCATGCCTGCAAAACTATCCTCCTCTTTTCTTTTCAGCAAACGGTACAATTGTAATCAAAAATCATTTTACTTTACCTTACTTCACTATTTTGTACACGCTCACTGCCTTCTAAGCTAACTCCCCTTGTAAACCTTGTGCTGTAGGCTGAAATGACTTTTCAGTGAAAAAACATTGATTCCCCCCTGGTTGTCTTGAAAGTAAGAGCTGAAATACATCATTCCATGTAATCACGCTCCATTTATAAAAAACATTACTTTTTTGTTTATATGTATGTTTTAGGGGGATGTTAAAATATAAAATCTATTAATATTTAACGTTTATTAAAAATTACAAGCTATTTGATGAAAAGGTTTTTTTTGTTGTTGTTTCTTTTAAAGCTTTGGGGGACTTGAAGCTTCAGTGCCAAAGTGAAAGGGTAGGTTCGAAACCAGGTTTTGCTGAGAGTTAGAAAGAAACTTCTGAGCTGCTCAAGTTTAGAAGGGTAGGTTATATGCTATTTATACCTGTTCTGCCAAGAAAGGATGTACTTTTTGTTCAAGTTAAGACACAGTAGTACATGCAAAGAGAAAAAAGCCCTAATTTCAGTGTAATGCCAGCACCTCAACTTTGATTTCACAGAATGACAGAATGGTTAAGGTTGGAAGGGACCTCTAGAGATCATCTAGTCCAAACCCCCTGCTCCAGGAGGGACATCCAGAGCACGTGGCACAGGGTGGCATCCAGGAGGGTTTGGAAGATCTCCAGAGAAGGAGACTCCACAACCTCTCTGGGCAGCCTGTCCCAGGGCTCTGTCACTGTCACAGGAAAGATTTGCTGATTAGCTTCCAGCAGTGTTCACAAGGACATACTGCGTGCTTTCTGGTGCGCTTTACATCAACATGGTTGTACAGACTTAGGGCTTGGGTATAAAAAACGGTTTCTTTTGGCTTCTCCTCAAGTTTTCTTAACCAGGACCTGCAAAGGGAGAGGTTACACGTTCTTGGGTGGGTGGCGGGAGACGTGGGCCGGGCGTCGGGAGACAGGCAGGGCTGCCGAGGCCTCCTCGCCTCCCTGCCCGTCCCGCCATTCCCCGGCCGGCCTCGGCCCGCAGAGTGTTCGAGGGTCATGTGGAGGTTTAGGGCTCCTGGCTGGGATGCTCCTGAATTCCACTATTGTCGTGGAGAAAGAGACCAAGGCGACGGCTGCTTTCCTCGTGCGCGGGCGCTGGGCCTCTCCTGGAGCGCCGTCCTGGGCCTCGCAAAATGCCCGCTTTGTCTGCGGGCCCTGCTTCCAGCCTGTGCCCAAACACAGGATAGTTTAATGTGGGCTCAGGATGAACTGCTTTGTGCGGGAATAGAGCATGGTTACGGGGCCTGGAACAGCTTCGTGTTTCCTTTGGCCTCACAGTGTGTTGGTCAGAGTGCCACTGTGAGCTGTATTCCCCAATCTCCATTTTTTTTGCGTCTTCCTCTGATCATTTATTCTCATGTTGTTTGGGTATAGGGAACATCTGTCACAACAAATGTTTACATCCACACCAATGGAGAGGTGCATCAGCTCCTCAAAGTGATGTCCTCCGAGGTCTCTTTATATGCAGGTGTGCAGTGACTAACAAAAAAAATCCTTAGTAATTGGATTAATTGGATTAAGTGTGGTTAAAGTATCTGGAATCAGCATCTGAGTTACTGCAGCAGCATTCTAAGATTGTGAGGTTTCTGTGAAAACATGATTGCTTTGCTTTTGCATTACAAATATACACAAAAGTCATGTCTGGAAGCTTGAGCAAAGTTCTCACAAACTGGACAATGTACAAAATCTTTCTAACATTATGAAATATGGGGACATGTACTTAGGGTTTATTTGTTAACTTTGCGTATTAATCATAAGAGAACTACAGTTCCCTCACTGATTTTCCTCATAATTCTTACTGAAGATGTGTAGCACTTTCTGATTATAAAAAAAGAAAGCTGATTTCCTCTACTTGGTGGCACAACACTTTAACTATTGTCTAAAAGGAGCTCTTGCAAGATGAAAGAAATATTTTGTATTTCAGTTACAAATATGTAGCTCTCAATATCTTTCTTACTCTGTACAAGTAGTTGCTGCTGAATCTAGAGGGAACTTCCAGTTCAGCGTAAAACTTGTTTGGATTAATATTCTCTAGATGTATTGGATTATGAAGAGCTTCTTCCACAATAGCATCCTAGTTTACAGTATTGATGAGCTTTTTTTTTTTTTTTTTTTTCTGTAGGAGAAAGGAGAGAAGAAAAAGGCAGAATAATTGGGTTTTAGAATTTATCACGATCCCTGTTATTTTAATAATAAGTCTTATTAGATCAAAAACATGCTCTTCACCTTTTAAAAACAGAACTTGGTTTTTCTTTAGCCTTTTTTTTTTGTCTTTGTCTTTGTGAAGTGTCTGCTCCCTCTCCTTCTGCTTCCATAGCATTTCTCCCTCTGAGTTTCCTTTCCTTTTGCTTTCTCCCCAAAACCAGTTTCTAATTTTTTTTTTTACATTTGTTTTCTCTCACTCTCCGTGCACTCCTTGCTCTCGGAGATAAAGGCTAAAAAGTCTGTAAATATATGCCAAAGGGAAAGTTAGGGATTGGGATAACTTTATGATTGGATGCTGTGGCAATCTTTATGGCCAGTAGCTGTCAAAGGTCCTAGCTAGATGTTTCAGATCATACTGGAGAATTTTCTGTAGGTTTGTCCCAAGCACTCACATGTGTAAAATCACCATCTAGCAACTGTATTTCACTTCAAGAAAGTGTGTGTTTTCACTGTGTCAATTTATACAGACTGAGAAAGGGTTCATCAGGACAGGATGATGCAGAAACCTTTGCAAAAATCCTCTCTCCACAAATACCCTCTCTGGTTGCTTGTTCAGCGTAAAGCTATAAAATGATATGCCCCCTCTGTTTGTAACACAACCGAGAATGTTGCACAGGATAAGCAAGAACCTTGGAAAGTTCATATAAAGTAGAATTGCTAGAAAATAAAAATAAGTGTGTGCAAATCCAGTGACTTTTCTTAAAATGTTTAGATTTCTGAAGGGATCTTGGTTGATGTCCAGAACAAAGTTCAGACCCAGTTCAGTTTTGCTCCATGTCTGTAGGCAATTATCAAGTGACAAGGTTTGCCTAAATTGAAGATAAAAATGAACAAGGTGGAAGTGTTATATGACGAGCTTTGCTATTAAGTTTTCTGCAGTTCATACCTGCGAGATGGTTATTTTTAGTGGCTATTTTCTTGCTTTTGCTCAGGATGGTGAGGCTTGATGCATCTTCAGCTCGTTCCTTTAATAAGGAGAAATGTGTTTGCCTTTCAGACTTTCAAAATAAGAATAATCCTCAGTTTCATTGCTGCACTTGGATCAGAGGCTCTCCAAGTACATTATAAAAGATGTCAGTATTTCAGAAATCTTCACTAATTTGGCACAGTCTGTCTTTAAAATATTTTGAGCACTCAGATCGCTTTCTGAGTGCTCTCCTCTTACAAGGAGAGCAAAAGAAAGAAGAAGAGTAAAACAATAAACCCCAACCCTGTAGGCAGAATGTTTCATTAGAATAGTTGTGGGGTTTCCTTTTAATTATATGTACGTAAAAAGATGGAGACAATCTGCGCTTTTGAGGGAGAGCAAGAGACAAGAGGAGTTCCTTGCCTGAGGCCAGGGCTGGAAATACAAACCCTACTTAGCTGGCATCATGTTTTTTGATACTAGCAATGTCACCAGGGTTCTAATGATCACTTGTCCTCCCCTTTAGTGATATATTGTCCTGCAGATAATTGTGTGCAGGATACCAAGTGATACAATGACATATTTAGATAGAAGATAAAGGAAGTTTCCTTTATAATAACTGCCTCAGTTCCTGTGGTGGGATCTGCTGTTCCATGGGCAGGATTATAGCTGCAAACGTTGGCTCTGACCTGTTGCAGAGTGTGTCCTTGGACTGGGTCTCTGTGGAGGGTTATTAATGCATTAAATGTATTTGTTCAATCACTGAGCCTTTTTACAGCCTTTTCCTGTCTGGTATTTGTGTGTCTTTTTAATGGAAGCTGTTACCGATGACGAGTAAGGCTCAAAGGAGAATACTATATGCATGAAAGTGACTAGTTCAAAAGAAAGAGAAATCATAAAAACAAACACTGAAGTGTTTGGCAAACTCAGAGTTTAATCTCTTTCTGTATATTCTGTTCACTGTTGTAGTGTTTCTGCATTGTGATTAAACTCCATTATAGCACATGATTCCCTGTGGGGCTGCTGCTGCAGTCTGCAGCTGGGAGCAAGGTCCCCTGAGATGCAAACCTGCCACTTACCAAGCCTCTCTTGTCCTCTCTCCCTTTTTTTCCACAGAAAATACCGGAAAGGAGCCCGGGTACGTCTGAGACTGCTGGATCTTGAGCTCACATCTAGATTCTTGGGTGCAACAACTGACACAACTCTGCTGGAAGCTGATGCAGTGCTTTTAGGGCTCGTGGAAAGCAAGCAAACAAAGCAAAAGGAGTAAATTTCATATAAATAAAACCAGTTTATATGCCTTGAACCTGTTATACAAATTAAATGTTCCCTCGGGAAATGAATGAAAAGTTACTTTCCTCTTGGCTGTGTAAATAATGAGATCAATAAAAGACAGTAAATGTGGTACATGATTCTCTTTTTTTTTATTCATTTTTATTCATTTGCTTTTATATTTACATCTCAGGAAGTTCCTTTCAGTAACATGAGCTAAATGTTTGCATATTCTTGCCTAAAAAATTCCAAAGTTTCTTCCTCTCGTCCCAAAGAAATGTTGATTAAAATCACTGTGTTCCCATGTAGGAATTCCAGAGCTTCTTCACTGAACAATGTTGAGGATTCATAGAATCATAGAATGGTTAAGGTTGGAAGGGACCTCTAGAGATCACTAGTCCAACCCCCTGCATACGCAGGGTCACCTAGAGCACGTGGCACAGGACTGCATCCAAGCGGGTTTTGAAGATCTCCAGAGAAGGAGACTCCACAACCTCTCTGGGCAGCCTGTTCCAGTGCTCTGTCACCCTCACTGTTAAGAAATTTGTCCTTAAGTTCCTGTGGAACTTTTGATGCTTCAGTTTGTGGCCATTTCCTCTAGTCCTATCAGTGGCCACCACTGAAAAGAGGCCAGCACCATCCTCCTCACTGCCTCCCTTGAGGTATTTATATACACTGATTAGATCCCCTCTCAGCCTTCTCTTCTCCAGGCTGAACAGGCCCAGCTCCCTCAGCCTCTCCTCATAGGGCAGATGTTCCAGGCCCCTGATCATCCTTGTAGCCCTGCGCTGGACTCTCTCCAGCAGCTCCACATTCCTCTTGTACTGTGGGGAGCCCAGAACTGGACACAATACTCCAGGACTCCTGATTTCAGAGTTATACTGCAGAATTTGTACAGCCAATATGGAATTCATCTCTGTTATGATACCTGCTTTTATCTCTGTCACATCTTTTTGGAGCATTTGCTATCCAAGAGCTTTTCTTTTGGTTCTGTTATATGCAAATCTTAATTCTGCATGCTCATTTGTATAGTGCGTAGCAGATGTGGTGACCTTGGTCATTTATACCATCAGATGATCGAAGAAAGCTTTTAAGTCTTAAAATGTATTTTTTAAACTTTGGAATAAAATGAGAATTATTAACATCATATACTTTGCCAGAGTGCAGTGACAAACATTTCTAATGTTTTATAATAATTTAGCAAATTGTGCATTGATTTAGGCATGTATTACTCAAATCCACATGATCTTTTTGTTGGAGCAGGCACTGTGAGCAGTGATGGAGGCAGCAAAGGATCATGCAGCTCCTTTCGTGTCTCAAGAGTAGAGATTTCACTCATGCAAGGGAGGAGGCTGTATGGGACTCACTAAAAAATAGGGTACCAGAGAGCCAGCTGTTGGCTGCACAACTCCCACTTTGCCTGTCTATTTGCCTATCTATGGGCTTATGTTGATACAGAACTATAGCTATATATAGCTACTTGGATTAGAGGTCATAGAACAAAAAGTGTGAATAATTCTGTTAAAATGC
Organism: Tinamus guttatus; assembly: GCF_000705375.1. The sequence continues at coordinate 1,113,967 of NW_010577423.1, read as the reverse complement.
AGCTGATGTCGAAGTCAGCAATTCGCCATCCAAACTTCATATGATTGAGCAAAATCTTGTCATATAAAGCATCTTACGCAGATTTTAATCTTCTTAGAGATCTTTTCCAAAAACATTTCTTCTACTTTAAAGACTGTCTTTCCTTTGAAAGCATTCACAAGGAAAAGGGAAATCAAAGCTTGTTTTCAAATTCTTGTTCACCTAGATCCAGAGGCCTATTGCACTGTTGCGTGGTTCTTTCTTACTCTCCTACCCAAAGAAAGACTCAATTCCTTTCCTTCCTTCGCCCTTTTACAACATGGAATAAGCAGTTATTGTGTAGGCATGAACAGTTAGGGATATTCTCTGTACATCTTAGGCATCATCTGTCATGAAGAATGTTTTAAAATACAATGTGCATTTGACCAATATACTAGGAGGAATCACATGGAAAATGTGTAGCTTTCTGAAGGGAGTGGACATGTTTTAGCAGATCCTTTCATAGTTTTGCCAACTCAAGTTGTGTTTCTGAAGTCACTCAGGCTCCAAGCAAGACAGTGCAAACAAGGCATGTGTGCTTATTTTGTTGCCTTAATTTGCGCATTAATCTCAGTGATCTTAATTAGGGGAGTTTGAACATGAATTTCATGGGGTGTTAGCCTCCAGGTAAAGATATATACTACCACTGAAATAAATAGAAACCAGAAAGGATTTAAAATTTCAAAGATAATCCTTCCTGTTAAAGATAACTCCTCTTACATGTTTGATCAACCTTAAACGGGAATGGTTCAGGAGGAAATACGTACCTCAGCTTTACAGGAGCATACTGGAATAATAATATAATAATAACAGTATTACAGATTATTTAGCAGCAGAAAATCAAATACGATTTTATGAAAGCTTCCTCTGGATAGCCCTTAGAGAAGTGTCTTTTAAAGACTGCAGTGATTGCCAAGTGCATAATCTGATTTGTTCAAAACCAGCTTAGTATTTTATCTGGAAATTCACAGGTTCACGTGAACCATCATGGTCTTATGAAGTGAGCTTGCCTCTGTCTGAGGGCAGTAAATTGGCAGGCACTTGAGGTGGTCTCCAACACTTTTAAGTTGCCTGGATGTTACCTGTGTGATTTAAGCTTCACAGGCTGCAGGCTCCTGCCAGCCTTTCTGGTTGCAGAGAATTGCTCTTTATTCAGGAGTCCAGCTTTTCTTGGGTGACTTTTCAAGGCAGTTAATTAGGTATGAGACCTCTAAACACTACCTCCATTTGGGGTACGCAATGCTGGTTGCTTATGTAGTTTGTGTTTTATATTTGTCATAACTCTGTATTCCAAAGAATCTGCATCGAATGCACACGCTGTTGCATTCAGTGTGGTGTAAGCAACTAGCAGTGTGTCCAGTATTAAACAGGCAGGCTGGCACGCTCACGTGGCAGAAGTGCTAAGGCTCTTCTCCTTTCTGACTCAACTCATCTGGAGGAAGAGGAATTGATGATGCACACAGCGCTTTCTGGTGCCTTCCAGCTTATTTACAAAGCCATGTGTCCCTGAGCGCAGAATAATCCTCACAAACATAACCTCTTTTCTGCCAGCTGTCCTCCGCCCGTCCCTGGAAGTTTTCCATTCATGGCCAGAGATGCCTTTTTGCCCTTTCTCTTGCGTGCTCCACTTCTGCGCGCACACGAGTGTCCGTGTGTCCTCTGCCTCTCGCACGATGCACAGCGAGGTCACTTCATCCGCATCATCCAGGCTCCCGAGCGGCCTTGCATGTGCCTTTGTTTGGGCAGCTTGGCCGTTTGTCTGGAGGTCATTAATATTTCGTACAGCAGGATAGTTGTTTCTGCTCACATAAAGGAAGGGTAGCAGTCATGCCACCAGCTTCTGGGACACTGCGCCTTGCCCTCAGCAGCACTCGGAATACCCTTATCTCTTAAGTGTGCTCTGTCTGTTACTTACCTTAAACAAAGTAAGGCCACTGATTCAGCATACTGACACTTAAAATCTTATAGTATAAATCATATAGTATAAATACGTCATTTTGCTGAGAGTACTTAGGTCAGTGTGAGTCCTCTAACTTGTCTCAGCTGATTGCTAAAATGAGGGTTCCTCTATAGAACATTTTGTACTTTTCTTTTTAATTGGGTTATTTTGTCTTACTCTGATCAACTCCCCACAGATCATCATCAAAGTCACATGGATTTAATCTAACAATTATATTTTTCTTCATTTTACAGCCAAGTTGGTTTTAGCAGGTCTCAGTTTTTGTTTCTTGATCTGCTTTTCAGAGGCTTTTTTTTTTCTATAACACCCTTGTTTTTTGTATGTGTTTAGGCTTTTTGCTCTACAAGTTCTCAAGGAACAACGCAGACCCCAGCTCATGTGCAGAAATTCCATTCTCTCTTTCTGTCGGATACAGCTTTGTATCCTGCCTGCATCACTTCATTGGCAGATCCCTCATTTGGATAACTGTGACAGATCCACTTGTAATTCATGCTTGCTATGGTGTAAAATTTATGCTCAGAGCCTAGCAAGAAATTCCTCCGTAGCAAGCAGAAGAGATGACTAGCTGAGGGCAGGTACGAGCGTTCTTTCTTACTCAACTTTGGTATTAATTTCCATGTGTTGTGGTAGAAGGACCGGCCCGTTCTTTTTTGAGTCCTGTAACTGAAATGCTCCCAAATTTCACCCGGTCCTACGTCTACTCCTCACTGCATGGGCAAGTCATGCAAATATTACACCTGGATGTCAGTAATGCCTTCTGGCTTCACAGATGTGCTTGTGAGTAGAAACCGGCTTTGAGAAAACTGAATCAAAGCCAGTTGGGGTTTTAGCTGAAGCAAGCGTAACGAATAATTTGATTTTTTTGTTTTATTTGCATCTTGCTACGACCATTTCAATAAGTTTTCCTAAAGCTATACTTTTTATTTGTCTTTCAGGAATAGAACATTAAAATACCTTATATACACTTGGAAAAGCAAAATAGCTTCATCATGGTGTAGATATGGAAGAAAAAGAACACAGTAAAATGTTCCTTTGATGGCTGATGTGCTATAACAGGACTCGGTAAATTCCCCTGGGCTTGTCTGCCCTTTAATGTTCCACCTTTAGGTGACGAGATGGGGAAAAAGAAAACCTGAAAAAATCAGACCTGCCTATTGAGAGCAAATTATTATCTTGCCACAAAAGCTTTGGCACTGGAAAGAAAAGCAAAGAAAACTTAACATTTTCCTTTTCTTGAGGGCATTCTGGAAAGTTTGGGTTCCTCCTCATTTCTTATTGTTGTCCTGTTTATAAATCAGGCAAAATATTGTTCAACCTTTTTTTTTTCTGACATCACTATTCCCTTATTCTGGGAAAGCTTTTCAAGTCTTCTGTTTTGGCTAGACACCATTTCTGCCAGATAGAAGCATGCACTCTGCGTGTGTTATTTTAGTAAATTATGCATTCTGGGGAAGTGTTTATCACATATGAAGGGTCTAGACTGCCCAAATGGGGCTATTACGTTGTTTTCTGGCTTTAACCCAAAATAAATATTATCTCTGGTATGACTGCATTAGACTAACATCAGTAAGTTCTTAAATACTCTTAAATGTTCTTGTTTCCTTCTGGGCTGTGTCTTGTTCAATCAGAATTAAGCACGCTGATGCACTCTGCTCTGCGGCTATAATGAGGAAATCAGCCATTTGTTAACATTTCAGCTTGTCTGCGATACGTTGGGTGCAAAATGCAGCCAAGAGTTAAACTTCCTAAAGAGATTAATCATTCCCAGGCATATACGCCCTTTGAGATGGATACTGTAGACAGTCTGCAGCTTTGGGATAACTCCTGAAAAAGCCAATATATTTAAATTATTTTTGATAACTTTTCACTTAGCTAGGAGCATATCTTTGGTATTAGATGATGAGGGGAAATACGGATTTTGGCAATTTAGAACAAAATGACCATTTTACTAATGGAATATAGTGACAAAGTGTTAATGGAGGCAGCACCTGGTCCAATTGCAAAAGAAAACATAAAGCTTTGGCTTAATAAGCAAATGGAGGGTTTTCTACAGCTTACTTTGAGAGTGTAAGAAAGAAAATCATTTTGCATTATTAGCAGCTTAGCTGTGTACAAAGCTGTACTAAAAACTGTACTAAAAATCTCATTTACTTCTGAGAAGTGATATTTATGCACAGGCATATTTGAAAAATTTAAAGTAGTAAAAGAGGGCCTTTTTCTCCTGACTTTCCATCTCATTAATCATCTCTCCTAGGTAGCATTTCCCCTTCAGCTACCCTTCCTTCATGAAACAACAACTTAAAAAGGCTGGAATCTTTACTTTTCTCTATAGCTTCGGTTATGATTTTCTGCTTTAAGATACGACATCCTTGAAAATTTGTTAATTCATGGTGTCAGGCCATGGATAAGGGTCTGGAGAGGCTTCTTTTGGTTGTCATGGCAGGGTTTGGAGGATGCCCCATGCCTAATGAGGATCTTCTTGCCAAGATTGGCCGTGCAGGCAGCACCACTGCTGAAGGTACAGGGGGGTTCACCCATCGTGAGGTGGAGAACTTGTGCTGTTGTCATTGTCTGCCCTACAGACAACCTGTTGGAATGGAGGACATCATTATTTTTACAGTAGTATAAAATAATAATTTTTCTACTATTTTTCTACTAGTGTTTTTATGCTCTGCTCTTCCCATGTGCCAGAAGTACTTGGGTGAGCTCTCCCCAGCTCCCTGCGAGCTGGCCTGGCTCAGCAGCTGTTCTGTTGCTTGAAGGGCCCCAGGAGGTGCCTGCCACGAAAACCAGAGACGTGCGCAGCAGAAGGTGGCGTGTGACTCATCCCCTCTGCCTCCTGCCATAACCACTAGACTTTGCAGGCTCAGGCGACCGCGATGGAGCAACTCGCGTGCTGGCAGGAAGACCCTCTTGTTCCGCAGAGGACCCACCGCTCCCTCTGAAGGGTTTGGGTTGGCCAGGTCTTCGGAAGCTGTTAGCATGTCCTCAGGGGCCGCGGCTCATCACCCAAGGCTGCCTTAGGGACGGACCACTGAGGGGCCCCCCTCACAAAAGGAGCCTCGAGGACGCAGGAGACGGTACCGCTGTGGCCAGGCCGTCCTTGGAGCACGCGAGCTGTGAAAGAGCAGTGCCTTCTGGAGACCTCCGCGGGGAGGGCGAGCGGCGCACGCGAGGGCGGCGGGGGGTGCTCGTCCCTTTCAAGGGCGCGGGGGGCTCTTTCAAGCGAGATGCGGTGAGCGGGCCTCTTGTGTGAAAAACAACGGGCACAATGCTCAAGTCGTAACCTCCTCACCCCTGACGGCATGGGAAAGTGCTCGGCTCAGCCGCGCGCCGCCGCGGGGCCGCGCGCCTCATGAGAACCGCTCGCAGGAGCGCGGCTCGGAGGCTGCCCCTCTGCGCCACACATGGCGCCGCACCGATGGAGACGCCTAATTGGGAAAGCGGGCTGGCCAGCGATCGGGGCCCTACGAGTCCGCGCCCGTAATTTCTCAGGGAGTTCTTGCGCTATTCGTTGCACTCTGGAAATTCCCCCAGGGAACTGGGAGAAATTCCTCTCCCACCCTCCATCCCCCAAAAAAAAGAAAAAAGAAAAAATATATTAAAATATAAATAGGAACAGAAAGGTCTGATTTTTCATGGCGGAAAGGTGGGTTGATTTGTGCATGTGAAATTGCGTTCTTGTCCATGTTGGATATCGCTCGCACACAGCCATGAGCCCCAGGTGTATTTCCTTGTGGTTCTTAATTTTCCTGTTCCCAGCTCACTTGAACTTACAGCATGTTGCAATCTAATTTTAGAGCTTAAAATACTTGCTATTTCCTATCCTGCCGACACCTGACATTTCTGCAAGCAGCAGGAA
>NW_010577423.1:1084454-1103397 GCF_000705375.1 Tinamus guttatus | reverse complement strand
CAGAAACAAAAGTGTTTGGCATGAGAAGCACCGGGTTTGCTTCCATCCGGTGCTGAGAAATAGAGATGACGGAGAGCAGGCTTGGTAGAGGTCTACAACATCAGGAGTGGCTTGAAGGAGGTGGGGAGGGACAGACTACTTGGGGTCTCTTGTAGGACAAAAAATAATGGGTGTTGAATAAAGCAACAAGCAGCTGTTCAGTACAAGCAGAAAATAAGGTTCACCAGCAAACATGCAGTTAGCACCTTGCTGTGGGATACTGGGGATGCTAAATGTTTTTGTGGGTTGGAGGGCTGGAGGGCTAATCAAAGGGAGAGGAAGCCTTGGAGGGTCACTGCCTGCGCCTGAGCCAGTGATGCCTGAGGACACTCCGATCAGCGATTTGGGCCGTATTGGTCTGGTCCAGATGAGCCAGCACTGCTGTTTTCATTTCAGTCATCGACCTCAAAGCAGGTAACTGCTCTTGGATGAGGTGTGGGGCCCTCTCATGTGCTGCATTAGCCAGCTGAGATTGGTCAAGATCTCAATTAAGAGAGTTTCCTCTAAGCCCACCAGTGCTGTAGTACCTATCCCTTGAGAAAATATAACTGGCCTGTGTGTGTGTAGGAGACTATATATATTTAAAAAAAAAAAAAGTTTGTAACATATTGAATTTGACATCTTGTTTGACATATTGGGACCTATTGCACTGGCTAAGGAGTGGAAAGGACCTCAGCAGCTCTTCAAGTCAGCATGTATGTCATTAAACATGAGTTTCTTTACAAGGGCAAATTCACTGATGAGGTTTAACTGAGATATTTCTAACTCTTCGCGTAGGTGCAGTCCTCCGAAATCGTCTTTGTGGAGCCTCGATGCCAGGATATCCCTGCATGTGTTGGATCTGTAGTTTTCGACCTTTCGATGCTTTGCTCCCAGCCTCTCCCTTTGTGAGTGGCTTTTATAAGGAACCATGCGGCGTAACAGACGGGGGCTGGGCAGGAAAAAGTGACACTTTGATTGACCACTTTACATAAGCGTTAACAATAGAAGGAGTTTAGTGACTTGGTACAGCCTGTACTCAACGTAAAACCGAGTCTGTTATCTACAAGTGCTTAGATGGCAAGATAAGCTCTTAATGCTAGTGGAAGAATATTACCGAATTATACAATGATTTTTTTTTTCACTTCCACTCTTTTTCCTTATTTAAAATGTTCCCCTGAGCTTTACCTGATAGACTTGAGCTTGCATCAGGTCATTGTTTTGGTTGGTTATGCTGGGATCTTTTCTCATTTTAGCTGATGAAATGGTTGTGTTTGTTCCTTCTTTCTTAAGCAATCCAAGATATAAGCTAACCAAGACACATATGCATTCCCATCTGATAGAGAGAGGCTTTTACATCCTAAGAAATAAACCCTTGTTCTAGATTACAGGGTTGTATATTATCCAGTGATAACAATACTTGAGTAAGAGGAAACTTTACGTAATGAAAAATTCCTTTGCTTTTGCTGAAACTCTTGCTGAACTAGCAGCTGTTAGACACCATACCAGGATGTAGCAGGTAGGTGTTTTAGTGACATTTTTACTGTGGAAACTGCAGACAAGAATGATACTGGGATAGTCCATCACCAAAGCCACCTCTTGAGGCAAGGGGGGAGATTTGTCATGGAGAGATTTGGATGCATCTCTCCTGCAGTTCCCTCGGGATGTCCCTATGATGTTTGCTGATGGAGTAGCGCAAGAGTAGGGAACAGGGCTCTCAACTTTGCTGTATTTGCCAGGTGGAAGGGAGTCAGACTCCTGTGCTGTCTCCCAAGGCTGTTCTCATGACTGTGGGTTATCCAAGGGGCCCAGGCTCAAAAAAGCTTCCTTAAACTGCACTGGGGAAGAACTGAACTCGCCTTTACAGAATAAGAACTAGCAGAAAGGAAAATGAAGGAGTAGGCTAAATTACGTGAGGGAATTTGTGAAATCCTTGTTACTGGAAATCTTTAAGGACATCTTATGAAAACATCCACCCCACGCTTCTCCTCCCTTGAGACAGGGAATAAGCTTGATGACTTCTTGAACTCTCTTCTGTTCTCGGATCCTATTCAACAGGGCATGTTAAATGTGTGCTCTGATCACACTGAAGTCATTGGCTTTGCTTTGGCTAGTGTACAAGTGTTATAAAAAGTGTTAAAATCAATCCATATTCAGGAAAGCATTAAAACATACGGATCACTTCAGACATGTTTATAACCTGGTGGGTTTTGTCTTGTGTAGGAAGGAAAGGGCTGGTAACAGACTGCCTTAATTAACACATTTCCCAATCCCAGCGTGGATGCAGTAATGTAGCTTTCAACATGTCCTAGCCAGCACTGCCAAAACTTTCCAACACATCTTGAAATCCCTGTCAAGGACCAACCCAGAGGGGCTTAAGCACATATTTAAGCCTAAACATTTGCTTAGCGTCCCTGCTGTCTGCAGTAGCGCCAGGAAGAGTGCTTGGGAGCCTGCCCCATCACCCCTGCACGTCGTGCTGACATGGTTGGGGTTTGCCCTGGTTGGAGCTGCTCCTCCTAGTGCAATGGGCTAGTGCTCATCCCAAGTGCAAGGGCCCTGCATGTTTTGCCCGAGGGGGCTCAGAGTGTCTGCACCCATGAGGGCAGGTGACGCGATCCCCCTGCTCTCCGCCGAGCCAGTGGCAAAGCAGCAGCCCGTAGGGGTGACACTGCAGACTGCTTTGCCCGGCAGCTTGCTTCCCTTCATCCTGCTCGAGCAGCATTAAGGGCAACTTTTGCCATTCGCTCTGCACGTGCAGCTGTAACTGTGAGGGCAGCTCTTGCCCTCTTCACCGCTAGCCGAACCAAGGCCGCTGCGTGCCGCGGGGCAGCTCCGCGTCCTCTGCTCGTGCTGCTCAGCTAACTGCTCTGAGGAAACTTGACTGTGCTCCTAATTCACCTCTGAATTTTTAATTCATCGAATTCATTAAACGTATCACTGTAGAGAATAAAACTTAATATTGGAAGCAATGCATAGATGTTTGTAACCAGGCAAAGACTAATGAATGATGATATTAAAATTAATTAAAATTTTCTTTTGGGATGTTTTTGTGGGAAAGTCTTTTCTGGCTCTTGCATATTGGAATGTCTTTAGTCTAAATTTTCATGGTGGGAAGTTAGGGGAAGACTATACATTGTGTACCTCTCTGTTTTAAAATACAGTATTTAGAGAACAGATACTTTGGCAAATATTTGACCACCTTCATTTAAAAAGAAAACACATTTGCAATATATGGAAAATGCTTTCCTCCACCTGTGGAATGAGTCTGAGTTTCATACAAATCACACTGGTACTTTTCATTTCCCTGACAGAGTATGATTTGTATCAAACAGTTGTGCTCTGTCATCTGATTTATTACTTTTCATTCACTCGTTCCATACGGGAGACTGTATTCTCCTTTCTGCTCTCCTCTCCTCTTGTCTCCTCTCCTCTCCTTCCTTTTCCCCCACCCTTGCTTGTGTACTGGAGTTGCATGTGCAACACTACTACCGTGTGTTGACCTCCTGTACTCTGGGTAGGATATATTCATTTCCTCTGAGCAATTGCAAAGACTTACTGTTTTTTTAGGAGGACTTTTAACACAACATGCAATACGCCTGCCCCATCAGAACAAGCACGCTTCTTATCAAATCCCTGTCGGGTTTGCTTTCTTAAGCTATTTGCAGCGCAGCTATATGGTAACCTGTTCAACATCAGGCAAGTCCTTCCCACTGTAATGCTAGCAGCGCACCCGGTTTTTGGTCTAGTGTTTGCACGACAACCTCAGGAGACATTTAGATGTGGCCTTTGGCAACCCCCTATTTTACAGCAGATGAACATGAGGCAGCAGCATGGCTGTGAGCCCGTACCCAGCTCAGGACCCGGGCAACCTCGTCCTGGTGTTTCTGCATTGCCAGCAGGGGCGAAACCTGTGCTAAATTCGATAGGACCAATATTTCACACTGCATGTTTTCTGTGACACAACGCAGCAAGGGAAAGTGTAGGTAATCCTGTAAATACCAAAGTAAGCTGGCATAAGGAAAGGCTGGCAAGGCTCTGAGGATGAGTCAAAACTTAATGCATTTTTAATGCCAGTGCTGGCTGGCAGTTGCTGTTCTCTTATCAACCTTTCTTCACCTCTCAATATTTTGATTCCAAAAAAAGAGACTAAAAACAATAACTGCTTCCTTAGCAGCAGTTTCTTTATAAGCATTATAAATAGATGAGTACTGCACTGTACTACACTGAGAGTTTAAAAAGGGTATTTAGAAGGCTCCTTAAGTTAAATGAAGTATAAGATCTTTATTGGTCTGTGGGCTCTAAGTGCCTGTGGCAATTCTCCCTGCTCCCAACGAAGACAAACAAAAAACAAAAAGAAAAAAAAAAGAAAAAAGTACCCTTTGATAAATAACCTTTCCATATTAAATGCACATCAATCTGACATAAACAATTAGCTGTCAGGTGCTTGGCTTTGCTAGCAAAGGCCAATTTTCAGATTAGTGCTAATTGCAGGGCGGGCTGACACATCAACTGGGGGACCCGGGAGCTAACAGCCCTGGTAGGAGCCGGCTTCAATAGCGCGAGCCGGGGCGGGCTGGGGCTGCCTGTCTCCAGATTGCTGGCAGTTTGACTGTAGACTAAAGTAATGGAGCTGGCAGGGTGGAATCAATTACTGGCCAATGAAGATTTTCCCACAGGTCGGGGCTTGGGAAAAAAGGACGTTCCTGCTGCCGAGACAGCTGGCATGGACTGTCCACTGGGAAAGGAGCCTGTAGAATGGGAAAAAGAGGGACAGTTCTCTGTGATAAACTGGTGACAGACTATAAATTATGAAAAGGGGATTTGGCAGAGGATTTAGAGCTTGCTACCTCTGCTTTTCCCTCCCCCCACCGAGATTTTAATGCCAGCCATGTTCACTGAGTCATTCAATTATCTTAGTTAGGAAATGAGAAGTGTTAAGAGAAAAGGCTTAGAATATATTTTGCTTAGCAGTGTATGCGCGCATGTGATCTGCTTTTGAAAACCTTTAAAACAGTGTTTTCTCCTCCAAATGAAACTTTGGACGGATCTGCTTGGGGCAGAGCTTGTTAGAGATGCTGTGTTTCTTGCTTGCTTATGAGACAGTTGTGTTTCTGCAATGCGATTTCAAAGGTCACAAAACACTTTGCCCTTTTAATCAACTTGGAATTTCTATTCCTACTCTTTCTCTATAGTTCACTTCGATCTTGAAGAAAACAATACTGGTGAGTTAGCGCAGCACCTATCTCTGTGCCTCACTTGATCCGAGCCGAACAAAGTCAGTTTTGTACTTGCTCTAAAAATGCTGTCCTTCACTGGCAAAAAAAAAAGGAATCATCAAACTATTCATGGCTGAGGACAAACCGGAAATGTCCTGTGAGAGTTTTGATCTTTCAGGCAGTATTGCAATTAAATTCGAATGAAATGAGCCTGTGTTCAACCTGTGTCAAACGGTGCAGTTACTTTGGCAGTGTAGAGAGATGCAAAATGTGAAAGTCTAAGCATGCGCTGAAGCTAAATCAATGTATAAAAAGTGAACAGAGATGCTCAGATAAAGATGTAGTTCCTATTCTTTTTGCTGCTTTTGAATGTGTTTCCATATTGTGATGTGGATTAAATCATTTTTTCTATCGCCTTTTTAATTTTTTTTTGTATTTGGAGTTCAGTTTTTAGAAAAGTAAGGAGGGGATGTATAAACACACACTATTTATTACTGTGTAACATTTATGCGTAATACCGCGATTAGAAAACTAAGAACCTTTGCATCTTATTTTAGTAGCACCATTGTAACAGAACAATACCTACTGTGGGGCTCCCGTGAGGCCGGGAATTTATCTGGGTTTCCCATCAGCATAACCGAAATCATGAAGACTGTGTCCACACCAGGAAGCCTGCAGTGCGACTTGCATGTGTGTGTGTGTGTGTGTGTTTACACCTATATTGCTGAATCTATCTTCATGCATCCAAAAGAAAAAAAAAAAGAAGCACATCCAATCACAGAACTAAAAGTTTACACGTTATCCCTTTATAGTTCTTGGCAGCCCAGGGCAGCTCACCTGAAAATGGAGTCATGGCCATGCAGTTACTTAACTACTAAACCCAGATGTTACAAAACCAGGAATTGTGCTGAACTTCAGGGACAATAGTTACTGTGGGGTTCTTTTTATTTGTTTTCTCTTTTTATTTTTTAGGCCATTATGAGAACTCGCTTACTTGTTTCAAGCTTTATTTCATGGCCTCGGGGGATAGAAATTTACTTTTTAGTGACAGCGAAGACTCTCACATAATCATTTCCATTTGGGAGCTGAGACTTGAGGAAAAACACCCATTATCACAAGACTTCAGGAAAATCTCTGGAGGACTGGCAATGTTAAGTTTAGGTTAGCCTAGAAATGCTTTGTGGGAGGTTTATAGAAATATGGCTCTTGTGGTTTACATCAAGTTTAACTCCATCTTTCTGAAATTTCTTTCCAGTTGTGCATGCTAACAGATGGCTGTGAAAGATCTGGATCGGTATGTCAGCACGCAGGGCCTGGAGAAGGGTTTCAGTAGGCTGTGCCTGGGAATTGAGTGAAAGAGCAGAAAAACCCAGCAGTCAGTTGGGCTCAGCCGCAGCCTTTTTCTCCTTCCCACTTCCTGCTGTGACTGATTCTGCTCCCCCTTTGCTGCCTTTCTCTTCTTCCCTCTCCAGATACCAAAACAACCCCTAGCGTCGCCCCTTGACCGTGATGGATGACACCAGCATTCCCAGAGACTTTCCTATTTACAATTTCTCATTGCTCTCTTTGACTTCAATCCCTGTATTTGCACCAGCCCTGCTGTTCCCACCAGAACCCCCTGGATCCCATGATGCCCAAGCTCAGGCGACCCTATGCTATCACCATCACCACCACCACCACCACCATCTCAACAGGCTGGACTAGTCCAGCAGGAGTGGAAGTCCAACAACAGTTTTTTTCCACAAGCCTGCAGCACTGTGGGGATTTGTTTTATCACAAGGTTGTTTTCTAGCCTTTGGCCATGATCAGAAAGTTTGAAGGGACTGGGCTGATATGTCAGATGAGGGTGGACATCAGGAACAAGCTGGGATCTGACAGGATAGGTTATCACCATTCTGTTTCATGAACGAGGATTTCCATGGGAATGAATTAGCTTAGCTGACTCCATAAGAGAGTCAAGTATGCAGCTACTGGCTCTTCTGGTGATTTGTGACATGCCTATGGCATGCTGGGGTCTCCCTAAAAGATCCTCACTGACTGGCCACAGTACTACGAAGGCCAGGACTATTATTTCCTTTTTCTCTTCTCATATTTCTGGTGAATCTGCTCTCCATACTATATTAATTCTAGACTTTTTTTGCTTTCTGAAGTAATTGAGAGACTTGCCTGACTGCTGACAGGTCTGAAGGCTGAACAATTTGTTCGTCAGGAGAGGCGGATTTAGCTTGGCTCCTTGTACGTGGACTGCAGCCACAGAAGGCCCCGGTTTGAACTGCAATTTCCCCTGGTTGCACTTTTTCTGGTGGGGTGCCCTGTGAGAGGAGGAGTCCCAGAGCTCCTCCGCTTTCCGGTTAGGAAACGTGGCTGTGGCTGCAGTACAGGCACAGGAACCTACTAAGGGCAAAGCTGGCAACTAAATACCAGCATGAGTGGTATTTTATTAATCTTAGGGACTGCCTTCTTAAGGCAGGCAGATCACAGGGACTGTGTCACATGCACGGTGGCCTTGCAGCAAATTGGTTTGATTGAGGAAATGCCCCCACACAGAGGTCCCTTTTGGGACATCAACTTCTCACCAGGGTCTAATTGCTGCGTGACAAGCAAGGGAACGATGGACTTGGGGTCATTGCTTGTTAAGAAATCTCTGACTTTCTCCTGCTTGGTTCTGACTGCTATCTGAGCAGCATAGATTCACCTTCCTCTTATGACAGGTAACATTCAGCATAGGAAAGAGGCTCATTAATGGATGTGAATATGTGGGATCTGTGGAAGAAAATGTCAGGAATAAATCAAGTCATAGGCTTGTGGCTACGGTAAGAGGAAGGTGTCTGAATGATGGGACAGTCTTTCCTGATCATTTCTGTGGTGGAGATGTGTCATTATATGTGTTAAAAGTGCACTGGAAGATGAAGAGATGGGAGAAAGCTGGTTTTAGCATAAAACAGACTAGCAGCATATGAACTGTATCATTTATTTTCATATATAATTTGATGAAATTTTTAGGCATAGCCTTTTTCAACATTAAACCTGGTTTGCAGCAGTGTCAGCATTTTTAGTGATTCTTCTCTAGTTTTGGAACAAGCCAAGCAGACCAGAGTGGAGATGCAAAACTCTTATAGCGGGTAAAGAAATTATTCTCATCATCCAAAGCACTCTCTAATGTGTCTGCCTGAAAAATCCCTCCTTTTCCCCAGAAAAACAAAGAGCAAATCTCACAGCTTCCAGAAAGTTAGCCAGCCACAGCAGATCTTCTTAGAGGGCTTCTGCATTTCTCAGGGCTCACTCCCAGTGATAAGGAGGAAACAAGTGAAGTGATCCAGAAATGCTGTAACAAGAGCTGTGGCGGATATTAGCACCGCTGAAAGCCTTTCCCACTTCTCTTCCCCAATCACTTGCAGGCAGATAGATGAGAAAATGCTTTCAGCTGATGGAAGGTTAACCACGAGGAGGACTATGAAGCCTCCCATCACTGATGCTTTCTTTCATGCCCTAAAAATCCTCAGGTGGAAATCAGCCTTGTATCTGCAGAACAGCTCTGCCAGTGCTGGCTCTGGCCAGGCTGGATGCCCCAGCAAGCAGGGTCGCTCAAGGGGGAGAGGGCAACAATATCGTGGCCCAAAGGATATCTCCACCCAGAGGCAGGATTTGATTCCAATCTTGGAATGTTGAGGGAACAATTGAAAATAATCAGGCTTGGGTAGCGGATTCTAAAAATGTGAAACGGGTATGAGTTAAGTGTGAGCATCCTGAACAAATCCTGTTTAAATGCTGGCACAAGAGACTTCCCTAAAAGTAGCCACCCTCTCCATCCCTAGGGATATTTTCTAGACAGAAACAAAACACACGAACCCCAGATCCCTTCAAACTGTTGCTGATCTCCACCTGTGCAGGTGGACTCCTGTGTCACTGCTCGCATTTCAGAAACCACATCATTCTGATCAGCTCCAAACAGGCTTGCCTGCAAAAGCTGAAGCTCTGCATGGTCCCTGTGGTCTGCAGGGTCCCCAGCCCCGCGACAGGCAGTGAGCCGGAGCCGTGTCTGCGGCGTGGGAAACGCTTGAGAGTTTCCCTAGCTTGTATAAATCCTCAGAGTGACTTAAGAAACTCGATTTCTGACAGAGGCTTTCTGTGCCCAGAGCCAAAATGTGAGGTACTTAGAAAGACTTACTCAAACCAGCTATGACTCATAAGAAAATAAAGCATTTCTGGATATGAAAAGACCATTTATCCCATTCTTTTCCCTCTCTACACACAAAATCAGCCTTCCCCCCCCACACACACACTGTAAGCTCTTTGGGAAAGGGGAATTGTTATTGCTCTCAATTCAGGTCTTTATGAGCACACGGTATCTGATCTTCTCCCCAAAGGAAATAATAAAAAAAGCATCTTTCTCTTTTTCTCTGCAGCAATTCTGGTTAGGAGAAGATTAACATTTTTGCAGGGTTTTCTTCTTCATGTTTTCTTATATAAATACACAAAACGTCATGCCTGGAAGGGCTAAAAAGTTATCTATGAAACACCAGTAGCTTACACATTAAAATGTCCCACCCCAGCTCATATTCTATCATGTGTAAATACCATTTGGAAAAACTAGTAAAAGATACAATAAACCTGGCTTCTCTCTCTATTTTATTTTTATTTCATGATTTCTCTTTCATTCAGTTGAAATTAAAACCCAAATGCCAGGGAAATCCCTCTGCCCAGTGAAATCTTTCTTTAGCCAGATGTTTCCTCTTTTTGCTCCTTGAAAGCTCGTACAGCCTCCAGCACGTGCAGAAATGAGATCTTAACCTCTGTCAGCTCTGCAGAGCTGCCAGCCTCTGGCCTTGCCCGTCTGACAGAGGTGAGAGGGGTGCAGGGGCAGTGTGTCCTGCTCTGTACATCTGCTGAGACATTATGGTGGTGTGGACAAGCATTACCTGGAGGACTGATCTCAAGACTTATCTTTGCTCCTTCTGATATCTTTTAAAATGCCTCTGCTTATTTGTATAGCTTTGCCATAGTCTTCTTTTACCAGTCTGTTTATAGTTGGAAGGCCTTCTGCTTATTGCTCATCCTAATCTCTCACATCTTTACTTAGCAACACTGAACCTATTGCCTTCTTCCCTTTCTCCACTTTACTAGAATTAGTTTCAGTAGCACTTTGCTCACTGGTGTATTTAGATTTTCTGACTAGTTGCAACGTGTTCTTCCAGGGTGCACTATTGTGTCTCCAAAGGATCTCATTTCCTAGCTCCAAAGCTGGAGTTGTCTCTAGCTATGCCTCGGGGCTGCCCATGTTTAGGCTGACATCCTCCACTTTGTTTGTGATTAAGGGTAGTGCTCCCTTTTTTTCTGGCCTATGAGGAAACTTGTCTCTGGGAATCTAATCTCCATTCTCAGTCTTCCCTCGACCTGAGGGCGTAACAAGCTCCCTTTTTTTCTGGCCTATGAGGAAACTCGTCTCCATTCTCAGTCTTCCCTTGACCTGAGGCGTAACAAGCCGTGGCACTGCTCTTCCTGGGGCAGCCTTCCCTCCTCTTTCCCAGTGCGGCAGTCAGGTACGTGGGAGTGGGTTGAGCTGCTGCTCCCAGAGGCCCCGTGCGGTGCCCTGTGTGGTGCACAGCTCGGGTAGGGCTGTGGAGTGGCTCCCTAGGTTGTTCAAGGGCAACCACATTAGGACAGACTAAAGTCCATAGATCCCAGTCCTATATTTGAAAGTGATACAGAAATCATCAGCTGAGGAACATACACCATTTTATGAAGGCTCCAGAAGCTGCTTGGAACCCTTTTTTGGCCCTCCAGAAGCTGCTTGGAACCCTTTTTTGCCCCCCTTTTATTTACTTATTTATTCATTTACTTTTCTGTAAAAGCATTTTTCTATTTACTTATTTATTTATTTATTTTTCTGTAAAAGCATTTTTAAATCTTTGATACATATTTCTGCTATTTCCTTCCATGGACATACAGGCTGGCAGACTTACTTACATTCCTGGCATATGTAAAAAACATCTCTTAATCATCTCTCTTGATCTTCTTTGGAGGTTGCATGCATCTCTACACTTCTCGTCCGTGATGCTTTCCTAATCTCTACTCCTCTTTGATTTATTAAAAGTATTTGCTTCTTATTTCAGCAAAAAACTGTTGCTCCCACGTTTGCGTATCTTATTTTTTTATACAAGATCACTAGCTCACTACCTCCTTATATTTAAAATGCCTTAGTAATCTTCCCTTTTAACCCATTTCTCTGTCATCTACACAGTATAGGTATTTTAATGCAGACAATGACGTTAGTTTAGCATTTATTTTGTGTATGCATGTAACGTGCAGCAAACTGTGTTGCTAGTCTCCATTAGGACAGAGTGTCTTTTTCTCCCATCAGCTAATTGGGGAGCATTTGCCCTACCATTACTTTTTCATTCCTTACAAATACCTAAGGTGCTAACCAGGTTACTTTTCTGTAGTAGCAGGTAATTTATCTGCCTCCATGGAGACAAACTGTTGGCACTTGTATTCATGCTGCTTCATCATTAAAACACTACTAATTACCTCAGAAATCCTGAGGTCTTTGCCTTGCTCCTCATGCTTCCCAAGCTCATCTTATGAAATCATTTGAGCATAAAAAAGCAAAAAATTGGTTTACATTAAAGAAAGTATTTATCCTAAATATATTTAAACTAAAGCATTTATGCTTTGCAAATGCATCTGTGGTGAGGGTTACTTACTAAAAATATCTTGTGGAACAAAATCATGTAGCATATATTTATGTTTTGTCTTTCCCCACAAAGTGCTTTAAAGCCTTATAAGTGGTCGCAATAAGTACGGGGTGGATGCAAGACATCTCTGAAATGAATGGGCCTGGACGTAAAAACACTGCACTTTTGAACATCTTATCTTCCTTTACTTCCTCTTGAGTCAATGGAGAGGGAGAACAAGTACATATCATTAACCTCTCATCTGATGAGACCCCTTGCTTCATCTGAGATTAGTTTTTGTGAATAGCCATCACTGTGCTCCAGAGACGCTGCAAATACTGTATCCTTTTGCAGTGACCTGGATTTCAGCAAAAAAGTAATCACCTGGGATCTAGTCCAAGTACGAGGGACGAAAGAGCTATTTCCGCAAAGAAGGTTCTGCAGTCATTGATGACTTGAAAATCCCATGTCAAAAGTTAAATGCAGAAAGAAAAAAAGAGCAGCAGGATGATCTCCAACCTATTCCCAGGGCCCCAGCTTAGGCACAGGCAAGGTAAACTGCTATTCACCTGATAAGACTCTGTGAATGGAAAAAATCACGCTACACTAAAGAGAGAGCTGCAGGATCTGGATTGACTTTGACCAATTCCCTCTTCATTTTAGGCAAATTTGCAAATAGGTTAGTCCCCCTAAAAATGTCTGAGACACCACGAGAGCTGTTGTATTTGAGCTCCACTGAACACAGGAAAACTTTGGCAGTGTTGTTGACTGGACGGTATGCAACTGTTCCTGTCTGTATCTCCCTAGTTTCAAAGGAGGTGATTAGAGCTGCAGTTCTACCGTTTTCTTCAATTCCAAGAGCTCCTTCATGGGTGTATTCAGGGGCTGGTATATTCCCTGGTACAAATAAGACTCTGCAGTGGGTTGCATGGTAAAATTCTTCCCTGAAGGAAGGAAAGTTAAACTAGGCAAGCATCCTTACCTTGAGTTTTCATAGGAGCTCGCCTGTAATGGAAGAACCTACTGATTTGGGCTGAGAGAAGGCATCCCAAGCAGGGATGGGCATTGCAAGAGATTTCTACAGCTGACTTGCTGACTAACTCATCCCGTTCCTCCAAGTTCCTGTGATGCCTTGAGCTCAGTACCATTGCACTTCTCTCCAACCCATCTTTCTCTGCTGGCCAGATGAACGGTCTTGACACTTGTAATCACTGTGAGTCCCATGCTATCCCTTCAGTAAAGAAGGCCTCACGATACCATACCAGACAGCATGGATAGACTGGATTCTACAACTCATATGGTGTGGGAAGGGAAAGGGAAAGGGAAAGGGGAAGGGAAAGGGGAAGGGAAGGGAAGGGAAGGGAAGGGGAGGGGAGGGAAGGGAAGGGAAGGGAAGGGGAGGGGAGGGAAGGGAAGGGAAGGGAAGGGGAGGGGAGGGAAGGGAAGGGAAGGGAAGGGGAGGGGAGGGAAGGGAAGGGAAGGGAAGGGGAGGGGAGGGAAGGGAAGGGAAGGGAAGGTGCTTTCCTTAAATCCTGCAGTATTACTCAAGAGGTAAGTCCTGCCTACTTTCTGAGATGGAACTGTGCTCAGCCTTATCAAGGAAAAGCTTTTATGCTCTGGTTTGCAGACTTGGTTGTTTTCCATTCAGTCAGCTCCTGATTCATACCTCTCTGGCCAGCCAAGTTCCTGTTAGCCCTGACTCAAGCCTCAAACCTGGCTGAGCACTCTGTGAAATCAGTGAGAGCCTCCAGCGACATCCATGGGTGGTGGTTCAGCCCTGGGTTCCTCACCCTCACCACAGATGCTTTCAGAAAGGTACCCCAGAGCATCTACTTAAAAAAAAAGTATTTTCCTAAAATTAACCAGGCTTTTTGTTTTTCCCATGGCTGAAGGAAGTCCCTGCTCAAAGAAGCTTATGGACAACTTTGAAAAAGAATCCAATGTATTTTCTGCTTCCCTGTGGAAGAAAAAAAAAGGTATTTCTTAGGGGCTTTTGGATGGCCTTTCTTTTCAGTGCCATCCCTGAATGAGCTTGTGGGGCACAGGCAGTCCAGTGCTGTTGTGCTCTGCTCTGCAGAGCCGTGAATAACCAATGAAATGATGGATGCTGCAGCCTCTCCTTATGTGCACAGATCCTTTGATGTCACTTCAAAGGGGATATTTGCAAAGGGACTTCAGGTACAATGCTGTTAAATATGGCCAATACCATCCCTACTGTTTAATGATTCAAACATTATTTCTTATGAGCAAACAGAGGCATTTTTTCATATTGTTGACACTGATCCTCTAGCTTAGCAAAGGGCACTCGTGCAACATATTCTGACTCAATTTATCATCTGCCCTAGGCATTCGTTGCACTTTTCTCATCATTAGGGAAGAAATAAAAGCCATTCGCTAATCCCCAAACCACTTTGTTCCTCTATGGCCCTTCAAAGAGCAGGGCCCCTAAATGGCGATTAAGGACTCTGGAGACCTTTCTCAAGAGAGATTCCTTTCCTTTCCTGTATCAGGCAGAAGAAATCAAATTTTTCAAGCTGGATAATGTTTTTTTAATTAATACCATGGGAGTTAAAATAAAATAAAATAAGATAATTATATGGGGCTTTTAACCTTTTTTATGGGCCTTTTATGTTGCCTTTAAATAAAACACAACTCCCTCTGCTTAGCTGGTGGATTTGGGGTGAAGGGGTTGACTTGCTGGCCAGGGCAGCGATGACGGGAGCAAGGCGCAAGGCTACGCTCTGTCCAGGCTCCCGCTGAAGAGAGAACGAAGCCCTCCTTGCCCTCCTGCCTGTGGCCCTTCACACGCTGCCGGGGACGCTGCGAGCCCCCAGCCCCGAGGGACAGGACAGGAGGCAGCTGGGCTGCGGCTCCGCACCGCCTGCTGGGCGTGGGACCTCCCGGCGAGGTCCGTGCCCCGGCGGGGAGCAGCTGCCTGCGCGCGGAGCCTCCTCTGCCCCGCACGGGATGTTCGCTGATGGACGCAGAGCAACAGCACCAGCAGCTGTGACCAACACATGGCTTTCTGCCCCCTCGGTGCATGTGAAAACTCTTCTGCGTGTGAAAAAATACAGGGAAATGTACTGGAACCTGCAGTCGAGGTGCTGGGAGAAGAGACCAGCATTGAATGCCCATCCCAGGAGTGGGAAAACCTGGAGACTTTAGTTTCTAGTTTATGATACATCTTTTCTCATTTGTGCAGTTTCCTTCCTTCTTCTCCAGAAGAAGTAGCCAGTGTCCTGTTAATGCTGATTTGAGACATAACCTGTAGTTACATGATTTCTCTCTCCCTCTCTCTCTTCTAGGCTGGATGGTCACATTTCTTATTTGCCTCTTAGCACAGCAGAGCTTTTTTTTATCAAGAGAAAACAAAAGGATTCGGAACAAGTCTTGTATGGCAGAAGTGAAATACTATGTTTCCCCTCTTACTGCTGGCTTCAAAATCTCAGCACACAAGAACACTGATGAGTCAGTAATGTCCATGGAAGGAAAATAATTCACACGGTTCTTCTTACGAGGATGGCTTTAGATCTGCTTTGTTTTGAGCCTCCATCTTAGTGGCCAGTGGGAAGAAGCCCTTTTACGAAGTTGTTTTTAGGAAGCCCTCTTTTTGATATCAATGAAACTTTGAACATGGTTAAAAAAAGAAAATCACGTATTCACTTTGCAGGTACGTGCAGCCCGCTGCAGCTCTAAGGGGGCTGCAGATCCATGCAGCCGCTTCCACTGGGCAGCGCAGGCCATCGAGGGCTCCCACAGAGCTCAGCCCAAGCATGCTGGCTAGCGATTGCCACACTAGCCCTGGGAGGAAGACCAGACTGTGCCTCTTGCACAAACCACTATATGGTCCTCTTAATTCAAGCTTTCTGGTGTAAAGCTGGAGTTTCGGGGTGCAAGTCAGGGGAGGCTCAACAGTGTTAACTGAGAAGACTTAGGTCCCCTCAGTTTTTCTCACCTCTGGAGAATTCATCTGTCATTGGGAAGGGGCAGAGACGGGTAATTAGCAGCGAAACAGGAAGGGAAAGGCGGCGTTCAAAGCTGCCTGCCAACAGAAAGTGATCCCAGCCTCGTCTCCCAGGGCTGTGTCTCCCAGGACAATTAGGGCCGAGCAATCCCAAGAATGGCTCCTTGTCGCGCCAGGCCCCACACGCTCAGCGGCCGCTCTTGTCTGCCTGCTCTGCCTTGCTCGGGGGGCTGTAAGTTGCCAACCCCACATTAGGCCTTCTCTGGGGCGACGGGTCAGCCAGCAGCTTTGCGATATTTTGGGGGATGGGCATTATAATGGGATGGCAGGAAAGTGTTTGGATGATGAGCCCTACAGTGCCTGAATAGGTTGGCTTACTGATAAGGAACGGAGCAAAATTCAGGGGCCAGTCCATTCTTCAGGGTGAATTCCTACGTGAGCACCACTCTCATTTTGCCCGTATAAAACAAATCCAGTTTAACCTATTTCCAATGGGGTTAAAAGGGGTCATAAATCTTTGCCGGAGTTGAAGATCCACAGAAAACCCGGCCTGCTCTCTTTTTACATCTGTTTCAGGTTCTCAAGTCTTATCTCACTCAGCTGCCCTTGCTCTTTGTGGCGGCCACCAGACAAAAGTGCCTTTGCAGCCGGCTGAGTGGCAGGTATAGGGTGACTACGCCGCCCGCGCGAGTGGGGCGCGCGCGCCGGGAAGGCTGGGGGGGAGAGCGGCGAGAGCTACTGCCGCAGACGGCCCCCAAAGCCAGGCTGATTGACACCGTAAACCTATACAGAGGGGTTGTTTGAGGGGAGGCCGTCGGATTGACAGCGTAAATGTGTGACACACACAGCCCGTGAGAGAGGAGGCTGCCGGCGGGTGGGAGAGCGCCGGCTGAGCGCTGGTCACACGGAGATTGAATTACAGCTGAATTAGATCAGAGCTGTGGGAAACAGCACCTCCTAAACACACACACGCACACCCGGGCGCCGGGGGAGAGGAGGGCAGCTGTGGGGACGGATGGGGGGACGGGGCGGCCACGGCCGCCAGCGGCGGCGGGAGCGTCCTCGGCGCCTGCGGCTCGCGGCACTCGTCTGCAGGCAGGCCGGGCGAGGGTTCAGGGAGGAGAGGGGAAAATAAATAATAATCATAACAACAAAAAAAAAAGAGATGGGGATGGGAAAGGCTGGCATGCCAGAATTTTCGCCCCACAGCTGTAGGGGTCAGGCTCCAAAGGGGATTTTGCTGGCTTTAACCGATACCTTTTAAGATTTGTGGCTTTATAGCATTTCGCCAGCACTGTGGGGAAGAATCTTAATACCCTGCCGGCCTCCTCAGATACCATCCGCCCTCCTAATCCTTTTGATTTGCCATATACTCTGATGGCATTTCACGAACCTGCAGTATTAATTGAGGGTCAGGCTAGAAGGGTAGGCTTTAAAACAGGAACATTTTAAGCTCTATTAGAAAGGGCAAAAAGTCAGGCGGCTCCGAATGGGGCTCACGCAGCAGGAGCAGCAGAACCCTTTCCAGGAGACAGCAGGAAAGCATTTGCTTTCTGCCTGGCGCTGCACGGTGGGATGCAATGCCGTATACCATGCCTGGCCTTCATGGGGCCATCATGCCTCTGCGCCAGCCCTCCTTGTCCTCAGCCCCTTTGTGGCAGCATGTTCTGCTCTCCTTGCCTTGCCTTGCCTATGTTTGCACATCTCCTCCAGGAGTGGGTGAGTAGGGGTCAGAAAATGACCACAAGGACTTGTATCCTGAGACTTCTTTTTTGTTGTTATTAGTATTATGCAACCCACTTTTCAGGACAGTTATTTTATTTGTTTTTTCAGTGACGCCTGCTTTGTGTAATCCCCGCACTGCCCAAGTTTGCTCCCAAATGCTGGCCAGCCCATGTGGAATTTCTCCACCTTCAGGCTAATTCTCATCAATAAAGCACAAGCCAAACAGCAGGGCAGCGCTGGACAGTGGAGCTGGAGCTCCACAGCCTCTGCACAAGCAGAGGGCAGCTTGCCCTCAGCAGCGCGCAGGACCGGACCTACACTTTGTAGCTCTTGAACTCTCTCACATTTACTCTTAGGCTGATCGAAGCAGGCCTGGCTGAAAACCAGAGCAGCTCTCTGGCTCTACCTCCCTCTCTTCCCCTGGGCATTACCAAGAACCAAAGTCCTTCCCTCTCAGTTCCAGCCTCACTTTCCCCTTGCAGCCCACTCTGTCATCATCACTGACCATAAAAGCAATGCTTATTTTCCATCTCTTTGGATGATCCTGGTCCTAGAAGGACATCCTACAGAAACTGTTCAAAATGACCTGGGTTACTCTGGCTCATGCGGGCCAGCGATTAATGCAGTTAAGCAGGCGAAGCTGCTGGGCTGCATGGCAATGGAGGGAGACCCTGCTTCAGCTGGGTCAACCCAACCAAATGCAGGATTCTGGTTTGCAGCTCTCAGCACCACAGTTTCCAGCTGCTAAATACTCATCTCCATAAGTAAGGGCC
Organism: Tinamus guttatus; assembly: GCF_000705375.1. The sequence continues at coordinate 1,085,024 of NW_010577423.1, read as the reverse complement.
TGGGACTGCATGTGGTCACACTTCCACGATCTTCTGTGCTGCCCAGTTGCTCACCAGCATGCTTTTACTCCCATTTCCAACCTGTACAATTGAACCACTGCCTTCTAAGGCGGAAGAAGGTTTTCAAGGAAATAAGGATATAGGCTGTTTCCCACTTGGCGTCCTGAGCCCTGATTTATTTACCAGGAGAGACATAGTCTAAGTACAAGTAAGCCCAGAGATAGATGCTTGTGCTTTTTGGTCCACAAGCAACTTGCCATGTGACAGAATCTATCACATTGCTTTTGGTCATAGGAACTGAATCCTCAAGAAGCCAGCAGACTCTGCAAAGAAGTGTGCAGTGCAGCTTTTGCTCCATCTCCTTGTTCATGGGCCAGCCAAGGCAGGGGAAAGACAAATGAAGAGAGATGGACTTTTCTGTCTCCTTCTGCAAGAGAAGTCTGAGTTTCTTGCTGGAAAAGGAGCTTTGAGACCTAGCTCATGCAAGCCCCACCTACATACAATCTTTCTGCTTACCCAGAGCTCCTTACAGTGTTTTCTGCTATGTTATTTGGGGAGAAGGATACTTTT
>NW_010577423.1:1033608-1067514 GCF_000705375.1 Tinamus guttatus | reverse complement strand
GCCTTCGAGAAGCAGGTGGGTGCCCCGCGCCGCGCCGCTTGCCGCGGGGTCCTGCTCCGGTGCTCCTGCCGCTAACAGCTCCGCTTCCCCCTCGCGCAGGGCTCGGCCAAGCTGGAGAAAGCCGAGATTCTGCAGATGACCGTGGACCACCTCAAAATGCTGCACACGGCAGGAGGGAAAGGTAAAGCGCTCGTGCCGGACAGCTCCGCACCTTGCCCGCCGCCCGGGAACACACGGAGAAAGTGCCCCGAGTCTCCGGTGCCCCTTGCGAGGAGCGTGGGGGGACACGTTCCCCTTCCCTCTTGCTAGGAAGTCTTGCAGCCTGAATCGTTTTGCAGCGACGACTCCAGGTTGTTCTTGAGGAGGATGATTACAGGTCCCTCCACATCATGATCAACACAGTGGAGTAACTTGACAGCTAGGAAGACTCGGGAGCTTTTGGCGTTGTGAATAACTGTTTGCTTCTCTAACTCTTTGAAAACTCAGGACGTAAAAAGTCAAAAATGACATGGTGAAATGAACAATGAAGAGAATCGGTGAAATGTGTTTGGTCACCTGTGAAAGTGCTCTCTGCTAAGCAGCTCCTGCGTTTCTAACAAATTTCTCTGTGCTGCAGCTTTGCCAGCCTGGGGAAGGCGGGGGGAGAACGGAAGCACTTTCCCACAGCGATAGTGTGCAATTTTAGTTTAAAAATGCTAGTCTGTGACCATTCCTGGGTCTTGCAGCATCACAGTGCAGATAAAAAAAGAAGTAAGCTTGTTAGGCAAAAAAGAGAAAAATGAGCTTGATAGCTAGTCTATGGTTAGGGAAACTAACCACATCTAAGTGAAATACTCTTATGGGGGAGCGTGGAGCAGAGAGGCTACACGTAGATAATGACTAGGAAACAGTGTCTTAAGATGCCATTTTTTCTTCTTTCTTTTCCCAGGTTATTTTGATGCCCACGCTTTGGCAATGGACTATCGGAGTCTAGGGTTTCGAGAGTGCCTGGCCGAAGTGGCTCGATACCTTAGCATCATTGAGGGTCTGGACGCCTCCGACCCTCTGCGCGTGCGGCTCGTGTCTCACCTCAATAACTACGCCTCTCAGCGGGAAGCAGCGAGCAGCGTGCACGCGGGCATCGGACACATCCCTTGGGGCAGTGCCTTTGGACATCACTCCCACCTCTCCCACCCGCTGCTGCTGCCCCAGGGCGGGCACGGCACCACCGGTAGCACCGCGTCGCCCGCAGAGCCCCATGCCCAGGGCAGGATCGCTGCGCCGCACGCTGAAACTTCCTCCCTCAGAGTGCCCCCAAACGGCAGCGTCGGACCGGTGCTCCCCGTGGTCACGGCTGCTTCCAAACTGTCTCCTCCCCTGCTCTCCTCCATGGCATCCCTGTCTGCGTTCCCCTTCTCCTTCGGCTCCTTCCATCTGCTGGCCCCGAACGTGCTGAGCCCGTCGGCGCCAGCGCAGCCAGCGAACCTCAGCAAACCGTACAGACCGTGGGGGACTGAGATTGGAGCCTTCTGAGGACGGGCTGCCTAGCGAGGGTGGGGAAGCCCGCACACCTAGCTGAGCTGGGTTATGCCACGCTTAAAACTGAAATTCTTGATAGACTGGGACAAAGGTACAGTTTTACCTTAACAACGTTTGTCTAGAAAACTGTCTCCTTGGGGTTTTTTGTTTTCTACATTTTTTTGTATTAGCAATTTTTTAAAAAAATAGTTGCTGAATTTGTCCAAAAATAAAATTACAATAGTTGATGTTAACACTTGTGTTAGATCTATGCTGAGCATTTAAATAACTTTTTGTATTTGTTTCACATGTTCCATTTTGCCTCAATGCATCAGACCTCCTTTTTATGAAGAAATGAGTAAATTACCTACTACTGTTAGCAACAGCTTAGCTTAGTTATTAATTTTTCCAAGACCAGTCTTCTTGGCATTAATAAGGTGTGCTTTTTTGTTAATATTTTGTCCTTGAGATGGTGTGTAAGGAATTACCCTTTTTGTGAACTATATTTTGAGTCTTCTATTTCCGAACAAAGCGTTGACAAATCAGACTGACCAGCTTTATCCAAGAGCCTGATTTTTATGTCTTCTGCAGAGGTTTGGTCTTAATCTAGTCCCTGGGGGGTGTCTGTTCACATTGCAGAATCACTGCACTGTTTCTTTGACCACAAGCAGTAGTAGGAACAAACTCTGGAAGGGGGAGGGTGCAAAAGCCAGATTATGAGTTATGTTGGTAGTGGGTTTAGTTGTTGGGGCTGTGATGGGAAACAAATTGTCACCTGTCATAGTTTTCTGTCCAGAGCAAGAATATGGGCCAAATTCTGCCTTGAATTGTAATTATTCTGTCACATCATACACTTGGGAAACTGCAATGAGTCTTCCTCTCTGAGCTTCAAATTTGTCCCTGAAACAAATCATGTTTGTATCTACATAGCCAATACAGTGGGAACCTGTTCGCTGCGTAACCACGTCTTAATGAGTGTATTTAACTGGTTGATTTTTCTGTTGCTTTTAACTCCTAGGTGCAGTTCAGTGCCACTCCTCACATTATAAGGGCTCTGCTGCATTTCTGTGTGTGCGAGTGTGTGCACGTGTGTGTGTTTGCACACATGTGTGTCTGTGTGTATGCTTGGGTTGCTTTCCTAAGGTTCTGACCTGAACAGGTTTATTTAGTGAGTTCCACTGGATTGGGTTTGACTGCTCTTGTATTTGTGTTGCAGCTAAATAAAGGAGAAAGAACAAAGTATTTTAAATAACATGTTTGTCTCATGAATGTCAGTGGGGCGTTTTTTATACCTCTAGGTACCAGGGGGGATGCTGAATAACTGCTACGTAGTCTGCCTGTGGACGTCTACTTAACTTTGTTTTTAATGATTATTACAGTATACTTAGCTATACTAGCTGGGTACATAAAGAGGCCCTGTGCCTCAGAATAGGAACCAGAGCAAGGAAACGTCAGGGTAGGTTTTGTGTGTTACTTTTATTTGCTTGGCAGTATGGGGACAGAGAGTTAAGAGAGCAACGTTACCGCTAAAGAGGTTGAAACTGTGTTGCACCTGGTATACTGACTACTTTGTCATAATATTAAAAACAAAAAATCTTCTCTACACATGCGGAGTCCTTTTCTAACTCAGGAAATATTTATCTGTAACTCTGTGGTAAAGTTTTGTACGTAAAAGTCCAGTTCCTGTCCTATGCGTTAGTGCAGTATCTACACAAGGTCTCTTACTACTCTTGTACGTGTTGCAGGGCAGCGTCACTGACATCTTGTGTACTGTACTTTATCTCAAAACAGCATCCTGAGAGGGCATCCCCGAAGCGGCACGTGCAGATGTGTCCTTCCTCCGGCCGCAGAACGTCAGCGGTTCCGCAGGGAAGCGCCTTGCTTCTTCCCTGAGTGTTTTGCTTTATAGGGTGGTAAATAGCACATGTGTGTCTGGATTTAGCTCATCCAGAACAGCAGAAAAGGTGCTTGGACTGGTGGGAGAAGAGGGATTTGTCCAGAGAGGGGCTCTCGGGCCAGTTCAGAAGTATCAGTGCAGGGAGGCTAGGAGAGGACTGGGCTTTCTTGTAAGGATTACCTTGAGGCTGGGAAGAGTGGGAATTGCATCCACTCCAGTGTGTAACCAGGTTTTACCTTCCAAGGCTGCAGGTACCAGTGCTAGATGTGAAATGCAAAACAGAAGTTGTGGCATCAGGAAATACATGTGAGTTTCTGAGGAGAGATTATAAAGCATGATGTTTCATGCATGCACGTGAAATGAAAGTCTTTAAAATTCAAGATCCAGTTTCCTTTTCACATTATCCATTCACATATTGTCTCCTATTCAGTTACTCTGCCCTGTCCTAATAGGTTTTTGTACCAAATTAACAGGTCCCAACCTAAAAGATTGCTATAGTGCATGCAACTGTTCTTCAGGTCTTTTACTAAATGGCAATGCTTCTCAGCCTTTAAATGGCTATTTCATTGGCATTCAAATGACGTTGTCTGCCTCTAAGTACCTGGCTCTTTTGTGCAGAGACCCCTGTAATTATTTCTGTCCCACTGTCCCCATCTTGAATTAACTTCAGAAACAGACTGCAGTAAAAGTTTAGTTACTGGTGTTTGTCTCAGTATCCACTGTGGTCTTCCAATTACCATTGGTAAAGGTATCAGTGGAAAATACTATATTTATTAAACTTTTGCAATAAATTAATATCAGTTTCCAGAGACTCGAAATCTATAGATTGCTGTGTTGGAAATAGAAGAATGAATTCTAGGACCTGATGAAGCTAAAAAAATCAAAAGGAAAAAGCATGTCCCAGCAACTGAAGCACCAGGGGCAAAGTCCAGGGCTATGCTCCATTTGCGCTGCTACCTTGCTAAATCAGGCTTAGAAATCACTTATTCTGTATCAGTTTGTCTGCTGTAAAAGGAGGTGGCGGTACCTGTTCTCCTCTCATCAGGAGACAGTGGGAGCTGAAAAAATGTCCATACCAATGACAAGTGCTATTGTTTCTCAAGCTATAGTACAGAAAGATTTTGTCATTTTTCTTTCTCATAAGATGCCAGGCTTCTGAAGACAGACTGAGAAAGGCGGAACAGGCTCTTTCTTCCAGACAACAGATAGATGCTGAGCTCCAAATATTTTTGTTTATACCTGCTTACCTTACTGCAAAAAAAAAAAAAAAAAAAAAACCCAAAAACCAATACCAAAACAAAGCAAAAAAACAATTACAGGAGCACAGGCTTAGCTGGAGGGATGACAGAGAAGGAAGGAAATGAATATTTGATTTGATCCCATGACCCCCAGCTAGTTTCAATTGCTTGGATGAATGAAGCACTTTGGATGTGTGTCCAGAAATCCTCAAGCTGAAGCTTTGTGTGGGCTGTAAGATGATGCAGTTGTTTCATCTAAGCAACTACAATCGTCCTTTACGGAAGAAGCTGGGTTTGAGCACTGAATAAGTTTAAGAAAGTGGTAAATACTGCATAAAACCAGCTACAAACCTTTGGAAATCCATTCCATGCACTGGCAGAAAGGTATAGGTCACGGAACTGGCATTTTTTAGCTTTTGGGAAAAAAAAAAGAAGCTGTCAGCAACTCTTAGGGCAGTTTCTATTCAGCACTCCAGTCTTACACTAGCAACTTGCCACTATTTATTAGAATCACATTGTAAGATTAAAAAAAAAATGAACCCTGGCTATTGCTGTCTTCATGGGCACATCAGCAAGTGAGTCTCCAGGTGACAGAAGCCCTCCTAGTCTGATATTTGGTGGGGGAGCCCAGCCGGGTTCTTCCAAGCAACAGACAAGACCGTGTGAGCATAGATAAGCTGAACCCCTTCCTCCTGCTCCACATTGTGTGCCTCTTTAGAAGGGCTTCTCGACAGAAGCTCCCATTTTGGCCTGTAACATGTCTAACACTAGTATGTCCTTGCATGGACCAGCCCACCAGGCCATGTAGAGCACTGGGAGCCTCCCTCTCTTTCAGCTTGATCCAATTTATAAATGAAAGCTAGAACTAGCCCTTTCTTCTGGAACCAGAATATGCTGGCATTGGCTCATGCCTACCATATAGTAGCTTGACTGGAGCAATAAATGTTAAAATGCCAGTGCGGAGTAAATACGGAAATGTGAAGGTGTGTTTTGGGGAGCCTGCAGAGTTCATTTGGTGATTTCCTTTCCTTTCCTTTTTTTTTTTTTTTAGGGTTGTTCTTGAGTATTATGTATTACTCTCTCTTCTTCTATCCAATCCTATGCATTTTTTTTTTTTTAAAAAACAATTCCATTCATTAATCTATTAGTTCATACAGCAGGAAAACCTGGAAGAACCTGCCTTGCTCTAGAGCCATGCTCAGACCTTCCCAGCATAGCAGAGCTCATGGACAGAGGTTCTCTTCCAGCTGTGTGCTGATCTTTAATATATCACGTAAGACAAGAACTAATGCATTAGGGGTTTCTCTAAGTTCTCAAAACTTGCTCTGCCTACAGAGCCCTGCTGCCTATAGGACTGCTCTGCTTGCAGAGCCCTGAACTGTATTGCATCACTTGGCCCTTTTCAGAGCCTTTTACCAGGCTGGAGAAGCCTCCTGGGGAGGAAAAGAGAAGAGATGGAGCAGGGCTTCTGGTACATCTTCTGTGCCCATTGAGGCAGCCCCAATGCCCACAGGCCTCTGCTCATGACTCCCCTCTCTCGGCACTGGAAAGTTTTCCCAGAGCTTGCCAGACACAGGCAATAGCAGTGAGTTAAATGCTGTCTGCATGTGCATTTCTCTGTTTTTGCTGTTCTCACAGGAAAAAAAAAAAAAGGATATTGAGTAGAAAATTTGGAGGAACGGCTCTGGGGAGAGAATGGCAGAGAGCAGGAAGGAAGGCTAATGTGCAAGACCACAGGAAAGCTGCAGCTCAGGAGAGATGAATGAAGAGTTGCATTGTTTGCATTGCCTGTTGCAAAGACAGGGAAATGACTGACGTACGAGGACAAAATAAACGGCACCCGAGTAGTTAAATGGTTCAGAGAGGGGAAGATAATATTCTTAACAATCATAACTCTTCTCAATAAGCCAGAATTAGATGAGCAACATGTAAAGACTGGGACGTATATTTTAAAACCAGGGAGGTGCTGAAACAAGTGCATGTGAATGTCTTCATCTAATTTGATGGGTCATGTCACTGAGCAGCGAGGCAACACGGCTCGAAAGAGCTATTGCCGGCTACACGAATGCATCACAGCATGATTTGCTGATTGTATTTGTACAATCCAGTCAAGTGAGTGTAAGGAGGTCAAGGAATTCAAGCGTGGCCTACGCAAGGGAGAGGGGCTTGTGGCCTATCACGATTGGGAAATTCATACATCATGGTAACCAGGACGAGTTCCTAATGGCATTTAGGACAGGCATTTCTGTGAATTGCTCAGCCTTTATCAAGAGCTACCACCTAACTGCTGGTGCAGTTGCTTAGATCTGGCATTTTGGCGGGATAATTTGGGGCATGCGTTTTTATCTACTAGTATGAGGTCTCCACTACTGTGAAGAGAGAAAGACAGGCATATGGTCAAATATTTGGTGAAAGCTAGCTGTTAGAGTGGATATAGAGCCAACTTCTGAGATGAGGAACATCTGGTAGAAAAAAAAATCAAAATTACCACCTTACTTTGGTATTATACATTTACGCTTGATAATGCTGATAACTTGGGAATACTGCTGCTTATTATCACCAACCTTGTCTTCTTTAACCACGAGGTCATTTCAGAGTGTGAATTTCAATATCTGAAGATGAAATGAAAATAAATGTCCTTTACTGTTGCTCGGTGATGGTTATGTAAAAGTTTGTGAGATTGGGCAATGACTTAAAGATTTGCCAAAGGCAAGCAAAGTATGTCCTGTAGGAACTCTTTTGCATGTTATACATCACCCAGAGCTATTTTTTACTTCATAAGGAAAACATCACTTTGATTGAACAATGTTCCCTGTATAATGTCGATGCCTAACTGTCTGTAGATTGCCCCTTTGAATTTCTCTGGGATTCATTGCTTCTTCTGTTAGGAGGAAATTATCAACAACAAGAGGAAATCCTGTACTAGTACTGAATAGTCCTCATTCTAAAGGTACTTCCCTTCTTGTGGGAATTGTATATAATCAGAACAACACTCCATAAAACAGATGAATTATTTTAGAAGGAGACGGGTCAGCCTTTTATTTAAAAGGTCTGACGTTATTGTACATAAGAAAGCCAATTGTTAGGGAGGATGACATTCTCCCACAAGTGCCTGCACTTCACAAAGGTGGGGCAAAGTTTAAGGCATTGGCAACAGGAAGCCCAAGATCCTTAGAGACTTCCATGCTGTCTGGAGCACACAATGACAAAAATACTTTATTTCTGCCCCAAAAGTAACCCCATACCTAATACTGCTTAAACTTTACCCTGCTCAGGACTTGAGCTGGGGAAGATGTGAGTGAGGCATGTAGCTGTAGACCAGCAGCAAACATCCTTTAATGTGGGGCGGTGTGCTGGTACTGTACAGAACTGGCAGGTAGAGTTGAGCTTTTGAAGATGAACCCTCCCACTACGTTAGCTTTCCAAGCTCTGTCCCCTTGTGCTTTGCCCCCTGACTGCAAACACCCAGACCTTTTCCACCACAAAAAAAGAAAAACACGGTGAGTTAAACTAGCCCCACTCTAAAGCAGGGGACTGAACAGCCATATCCCGAGATTTGGGAAAAACAACCACATGAGAGGGGAAGTCTAGGTCTAAAGATACTGTTGTCCTCCCCAACCGGTTAACTCCATTCCTCTTTCAAAGGAAAGATTTGAAAATCCCCCTATGCCCCTTTGTCCCAAACAGCCCATCACTAGGGGAGGCTACGATGAATCAGGAGCTCATTGAAAAAAGTGTGAGATTTGTTAAGAGACTTTAAAAAAATGATTGGGTTGCTGTTGTTTTAGTCAATGTTTGTGAATTTTTTATCTTCTCACTGTGGAGGCAGGGAGGCCGCCTGCTTCTTGAGGCTGTGACGAGGTTTGTAGGGCTTTTTGTAGCCCCCTCCCAGGCTTGACCTCTGCGATCCTGCCAGTTAGCAAACTGAAGCTAAGGAAACGCTGCCTCCCTGCAGCAAAGTGACATCCCAGGCTGAAAGCACAGCTTCAATGACAGAGCTGGCTGAGAGCCACGGGGGCCCAATACTGGGAATTCCCATGGTCTGCCCCCAGGGATAAAGTTGATAGAATGACGCATCAGGTTTCTGGTTAGAAAAATCCCTGCTTTTTTTTTTCTTTTTTTTTTTTTTTTAATGCAGCATTAATGAATGTGCTAGACAGACAGTCTGACTTTATGCGTTCTTTACAGAACAAGAGAGCAGTAATACAAGTCTCTTTTAGCCTTCATTTTTAGCCACTGTATACTCTCTAATGCAAAAAGAAAAAAAGAAAGTTTAAAACCCACTTTTATTCACAGTCCCTATGCTAGGAAGTGCAGCCTTCACTCCTTATTATTTTCAGTGCCTTACATGAGATGGGCACCCAGTCTGTCTCAAACAGTCTCTGAGAAAGCTGTGGTTCAAGCTTTGCAAAATTAAATACTTTTTTGTTTGTTGGGAAGCAGTCTGTTACACTTAGCTATCTGCATAGCATTAGCTTTGTATCCCAAAACTCTTGTCAGAAAGGAGACTTTAATGTAATTGCACTTGACACACCCCACGCAAGGTTCCCTTGCCTTTAATAACTCTGTCTGAAGTCTCTGACTGGAAAAGGCTAGAGAAGAGTTTGCCAGTGGCTAGTGCCACCTCAGATTTATCTTTTTGGTGACAGTATCTGCTCCTCACTCATCTGTACTGGAAGCGCTGTTGCAATACTGCTCCTAGTCCTATGGGCCAGTGAGGTGAGTGATAGCAGAGTTCCGTCTGTATACGTGAACATGGGCCAAGCATCCACCCCCACGTTGTTACAAGATTGCAAGGACTGCAAAATGCAGTGTGTGGTAGGGGAGTGAGAAGAGCACAGGGGAGGACTCTACAAAGGAGATTTTTGTTTGTTTGTTTATAAGCCTCTTTCTTCCTATCCCTTCGGACTTTCTCCAGAATTTTCCTCAAATTTAAGTAAGTGGTATCTGCAGGAGCTGTTGCACTACGTATTAAGCTGGGGGCTGATACTCAGGGCATGGAAAAAAAAAGTCAAAATAGCTGGTTAAGATGTTTGGATCCTTTTTTTTTTTTTCCTCCTTGAGACAGTCTTCAGTAGCACTTTCTGCATTAGAAGTATGGCTGCTCTTACCTTTCTTGAAGCCACAGATGACGTGCACTTCTTGAAACTGGGCTGAGGTGGTTCTCGTGTCAGAGTGCCAGGCAATAAGGAGCAGCTGCTTTAGAAAACCTTCTCCTAGTCTCCCATAGCACTTATGTAAATGGAAGCAATAAAAGAATATAGTTCCCACAGCAGCCTTCAGACTCTTAACTGTTAGACTGTATTTCACACTCCAGAGTCTCCTAACACCGTCACAGTTTCAACAATTAAGAGACCCCTTCACTGCTCCCCGAAGAAGGAAAGACCATGGCTGGAATGAAACAGAGTTCTTAGGCAAAATTAACACTCCCATGAGATGCATTTTTGAGTGTTTGACTTCACAACTTCCCACTCTATTTTTAATGCGGTCTTTTGTGTATAATTTACTAGGTTTTAAATAAGTTATTGGATAGCACGATGTTCCTGATGATGCCTTGGATGATCAGGCATATGTTCTCTCAGCAGGGCTGGAGTATCAGATTTGCTCCTTAGACTCCTTGAGCTCAGAGGGATTAACTGGTGATACATGTAGGTTATCTTATGTGGACCAGAGAAGAGTGGGTCTGATTTTGCCCAGTGTGCTTAGCAGATACTTCCTGTCAGTAGAGCAACGGGAGGGGAGAATCTCAAATGCTGTCACAGGGTCTGGAGAGGATTGCACTGCAATGGTCACAGGCGTTTGTGCATTTTCCTCCAATGCTCATTGTATCCACTCCAGTTGTCTTCTGTTTGCTCATCTGAGGTTACCCTGCTGCTTGCTGGTCTACTCACAGTTTCTTCATGTAACAACTCCTGACCTCCCAGCAGCACTTTGCTGACTAGCCAGTCAGTACTCATTCCCACCTTGATCCAGTGTCAGGCTTCAGCTTCTGTCCCTTAGGTCCTTGGAAGACCTCTCAAACTCCTGTTTCAATCTCTCTGTCACAGTATTCTTATTTTTTACTTTCACTTACCTTGGATTGCCATCTGTCTTGCCTGACAAGTCTTCTTACAGCATCTTGCCAACTTCTTGTCACAGTTTCACTACTTCCCCTCCTTGCTGCCCCATGGTTTGTCCTATCCATATATGAAGCAGATGCTTTCCTCTATAGCTTCTTCATCCCTTGCATCAAGCAAGCACGAAAAGGAAAAGAAAGAAGGATTCTTTACTCCTGTTTCCAGGCCCAGTCCCATTGTGCCAATAGTAATCCTTGTAGGTGAAGTCCTTGTGGTTACCAGCTGAGCCACTGATAAGGATCAGAGCTCCATGAGGTGGGTACTTGCATAGCTCGGTCACAGTAGGACTGAAATCTGTTTGCTGAACAGTAGCCAATGTGTCCTCTGTTAAAGGGCCTCAGGATCTCATGAACCCAGTAGGAACTGGTGTCTGTAACCTCTGTTGAGGGAGCCAGGCTAAGATGAAAGGATCTTGGAGCATAGAGAGTGTGAACTGGGAAGGAGGGATATGGGGTTGGGCTGGGCATAACGTCAGAAGGTCTGACATTTGTCAGGAATGTCATGGATGTGAGGAACCCAATGGGACTAATCAGGAGCTTGGAAACAAGAGGTAAGATCACCATGGGCTGGTCTGGGCCTTTATTCACGCTGGGGTTGCTTCTCTCCATTAAGTGAATATAATTAACCTGGGTGAAGAAGCTGGCAAGAAACTAGTTGCCTGGCTTACACAAGTAGACCAGAATCTGGTTTGGCACATTTGTGAGCCCTGCTTCTTGTCTTCTCTGGGTGTGAGTAGTATATACACACATATATTTTTTTTTTCCAGACTAATTCTTGTTTCCTTCCAGTTGCTTCTTTAGTTCTACTGCCTGATACGAGAAACAGTCATGAATGTATAGCACTAAATATGCAATAAACAACAAATTCAGCATAGAGTCTGTGCTTACATGTAGCTCAGTTGCCTCAATCTGTACATTATGGTAATGGCAAGAGCCTATTCAAGAAAGGGACTGTAAGCCCTTGTAACTTTGGTAAAATGTCTTCTGAGGATGATACCAAGAGAAAAAAAAAAAAAGGATCTGGGCAAGAGACCTGTCTGAAGAACTTCAGCAAGAAGAGAGGGACTAAATCCCCTCAGAGCAGAAGGAAAAACTCTTCTATGGAGGATGCATGAAAATATCAGTTATGTCTCATTTTAGGGAATGTATGGAAAACACATTCCAGATCAGTGTCTCTGGGACAATTTTGTTTTATGCATAGGTTGTTGTTTTTCACAAGACCAAAAGAGCAAGACTGTGAGGCAGCAGAGCAGTTGCTTTATTCCCTGGAGTGCCCCATGGAAGCAAAGAACTGCTGTTTGGGGGAGGCAGTGTTGGCTTTGCAATAGCAATGGAGCTGTCTGGGAAAAAACTTTTATACAGTTTTATAAAGGATAGAGACTATAGGTTTCTATAGAAATAACTTTTACAACTCTATTGATTTAACAGAGAATGAGAGTGCTTCTGTTCCAATAAAAGAGCCTATATATGTATTGTGTTCTCAATTCTCTGCAGCTTTCTGCAGGCTGGAGCACAGTGAGCACAGAGCTGACTCCATTTAGTTTTCCGTCCTGTCCATCTAGGGATATCTAAGGCAAACAAATGTGGCTGGGCCCCATTCTAATATGTAGGGCACCAGGGAAGAGTAGTTTCTTCAAGAAAAAAATACAATGAAAGAGCTTGGCACATCACTTAATGATTAAAAGTTTCACCCTCAGTTTTCATGGAGACAAGATTCCTGGTCCAGATTCCTGTGCCTGTTTGTTCTGAGACTTGTGGGATCAAGTATGATATGGTCAAAATTGCAAAACAATAATCTCAGTACCACTGAATAGGGAGGGATTCCTTAGAGAAGAAGATCTAATGTCAGAAAAAATTCTGGTTTTGAGCTGTCTTTTAACTGCTTGCAATTGGCATCTCTATGGACCAAGAACATAACACCTTTGCAAATTCAAGAGTTATGCTACCAAAGTGTTATTAAAATGGGAAAATAGTGTTTGGTAGCTCAATCTGTAGATTGATCTGTAGAAAATCTGTAGAAAATAGTGTTTGGTAGCTCAATCTGTAGAGTAAAATGGTCATGCTGTCAGTGGACATGCTGAATTGGTGAAGTCCAGCAGGCTTACAAGCATGCACACCCAAAAAGTAACAGTAGTTGTAGGCATTGCTGCAAATCCCTCTTCCTGGCCCTAAGCTTTCCTTTATAACCTTAGAGGTCGCACAGGCTGTGCATGCCATGTAAGGGATGCTGTAAAGTTACCTTGGAGATTAAAGACACACACGCCTTTCAGGTGTTCAGATGAGCAGGCAAAGATAAGTGTTAGATTATTCTTCTAACAGATGCTTCATTCTAGAGAGATTTTTGAAGGAGTGAGGTATGAATCAAAGTGTGTCTACTACTGGTATCAAAAATGCAGATTTTTTAAGATTCAGTGATGATGCTAGAGAAGAAGCCTAATGGCCAAGCTGCAGGACTTGTGTTGGCAATGGCTTTCATAGCATTAAACTGTCAGAAAGCAAGCCTATATTCCTGAGAGGGAATCTTTGACATCTGCTTCCCTCTGTTGACTGAGTTGTTGAAATACACTAACCTTGGGTAAACTAAGAGCACATTTCACAGACAATGTGGGGGATTGAATGGCAGATAATAGACCAAACTCTTGGTACTTGTGAGCTGGTGGAGCTCTGAGCAAAATACTGTAATGGCTGAGGACTTAGGCCACCTTGTTTTTCCTTTGAGCAGGTTACCTTATGTAAGGCAGTGATCTTGAAAAGAAGAGATATTATGTGTGCACATGTCTTCACAGGCACTTCTCTTGTCTTTTATATTTCTAAATAAAACACCCAAATCCAGTTTTTATTTTGCATCAAGCTGCCAGTAATCACTTGCACTTGGTATAAAGTAAAGGAGGAAAATGAAGTACAGCTATAGGTTTCTTGTTTCAATGTTGTTTTTTAAACAAGAAACTGGTATTAGACACCACAGCTACCAAATGTGGGCAGCCTTTCAGGAGAGCTTTACAAGAGTATCACTTTCTGTCACCGAAATGTTGATAAACTCATACTAGCTGGAAGAGCCCATTTCCAGGCCTCACAGAACATTTCCTAATGTAATGGGCACTGTGCAGAGATATCCTTATTAAGTTCCTGGCAGTGCTGGAGTCAAACTTCACAATATCTATCATCCCAGCAGGCTTCACCTTGACCACAATATGTACATTTCCCTCTTTTGGGCAGAGAGAAACGGCAGCAGTGACTCATACTTGACACTTAGGTCATTTCACATGAAAACCATTTCCATTGGAGACTTACAAGGCCCTGGCTTCCTGTTTCTTTCTGTTTTTTGTCTCTCTCTCTTACTGCTTCCCTAGCATCCTCCTACGTGACAGTATGCTAAAAGAGATGCTCAAAATGCTAAAAGAGATGTCTAGCATCCTCCTACGTGACAGTATGCTTCAAAATGCTAAAAGAGATGCTCAGCTGGCATAACATGCACATAGTTGATTTGCTGCTGACAGAAGAGTGTTACTCTAAGGGGCTTCAGCTTTCTGCAAAGAACTCCTCAAATCTGAACAAAGTTATGTTTTTATTAGTTGCCTGAGACTCTGCAAAACAGCGCATCTGTGCTCAGGACCAGGTTTCATCTGTGACAAAGGCAGCTTCACTGCCTTGACACTCTCCTTCCTCTGGTGTCTGGATCTTTGTAAGGTGTCCCGTGAATTAGCCCTAAGCCCTGCACTGTTTATTGAGAAGTGAGCTGAAGTGACCCATGACATGCTGAATACTTTTTTCACAGCTGACCCTGTCCTGAGATGCTACTGACTTGTGGAGAGCCTAGAAATATTGTGATTCTCCTTAAGAAATTAGTAAATGAGTCTTTTTGGCAGCATTTGCATGTCTGCAAAATATGCTGGCCAGCTACCATGTGATAGTCGTCAAAAATAGGCATGGGATTTCCTGAATGTGTCAAGGAGCGCTGCATTTTTTCCTGATGGCTCCAGGAATAAGGTCATTGACCTTTGATCAGAGTCATAAGCTCATGATTTGCCTGGTTCTGCTCAGCAAATGTATGCTATCATCTTGAATAGCCCTAAACTATAAGGGATCACTCCTGAGCTCTTCTAGTCCTGACAGCTTCTTCCGGTTCCACCAAGTGTTCAGAGTGACAGGCCACTGGAGCTCTCCAGAAAATATGTATCATTAAATCTTCCTCCAAAAGACCTGTTAAAGAAGCTTCACTAAACATGGAATTTTTATGGCAGGATTATCATGCTTTGCCTTCATCTTTATGCTATCTACTACATGTATACCTCATCCTTGATTTTAGATTTAGCACCTAAGATGATGGCAGAAACTGAATAGGATCTACGAGGCTGTGGTCAGACTTTGTAGCTTGAGGACAGATTAGCTCGTAACTAGCAGTTGTTGTAAAACAGGCAAGCTCTTCTGTGCATTTTTCTTCAACATGAGATCAGGGTTGACTGCAGTGAGCACAAAATGAGTAGTTGCTGTTAATACATGTTGCTCCTTAGGTGTATTGCTGCTGGGTAGAGTTTGTTATTGTTTGCAAGTCTTGTACAAAATCTACTTTTTCAATGATTTTATTACTAATACAGCAAGGATTAGCAGGCTTCATAAACTCATGAGAATTCATGAGAAAGAAGATAACTCAACCAGAAAATTCATCTATGTCAAGTGCAGATACTGTTTGAATACAAGTGATGAATGAATGATTGCCGTAGTTCTAGATCAATAGCAATGTGCCTTCCATTTTAGGGCAGATCATGATGTGGTCTCTAGATAAAAGGAAGATTTATTTGAAGTTCCCTGGATTCATTATCAATGTGCATTATTTCATTTACTTAACCAACTCTAGATGCTTTCCTCGACTCAGCTTTTCATCCTTGAGATACTGAATGACCAATTTGGAGACCAGTCCATCATTTATTTATATTATTGAACATATTCCCATGGATATCCATGAATATTTATGTCAGAACCTTTATTAGACACCCAATGAATGACCACACTTTTTATGTGTTTTAGATACTTTATATTGACCTTTTCTATAAGGTTTGTATTTAATTTTAAATTGTGTTTTCTTAAAATAAGGTCAAAATATGAAGATTTAAGTCTATAACTGAAAATATTTTATTTTGATTTATTTGTGAGTGCTTACCTTCTTTAAAAAAAAACCAAGAAAATAAAAACTGACATAACAGTTGAACAACAAATAGTCATTAAACATTCTGTTACGGATGAAAACAAGAATGATCAAAATCAGTTAATGCTAATATAGCACAAAACATTTGCATCAGTTATTATCAATGTTTGATGGGAAAATTCTATTTATGCTCAAAATGTCACAGCAATTTTATAATAATTCATGTATTTCTCATTTAGCAATCCATGAAAAGGTCTGGGTTTAAGAAAAACAATTGTTATATAATCAGATTGTGATTAATGGGAAAAAGAAGGAAAGAAATCTATCCTTAAGTTATTCTGCAGATCCACATCTGGTTTCTGAGAGGCAAAGTTAATTCTTCAAAAATAAAACACTTGCTCAGTTTGACAACAAGTACTGTACAATTCCTTGTATGTGACTTAAACAGGTTTTTATAGGATAAGCAATGCACTGTTTCAAGAAGCACACGTGAATTGATGAGGTCCAAACCCTCAAAATGATGTGTTATGTTGTTATTTATATTGCTTTATCCCCTGGTGTAAATCCCAAAGAAAGATCTGTGTTTGTCATGAAACCATTTACCAGGACTTGTGACTATTATCTTATTTTATAGCACTACAGACAAAATACATAACACGGGGTAAAACAGATATATTTTGGAAACTACATACCTTTTCCTTTGTATATTTTCGCTAATGTAGCCATTGTTCCCCAGAAAATATTAAGCAGTTTGCAGTAAGGAGTTCTGTCTAAGATACTCAACAGCATTTCAGAAGTCTATAGGGTAATATTCTCTTATGACTGCTCATGAAATGAAGCTCAGTACCACACACAGGCTTACTCAGAGGACAAGTAGCTTATATGGGTAACTAGGGCAATTCTCTGGAGGATCTGGGTCATGAGAGAATCCATTATACTAAGTTAGGT
This sequence comes from Tinamus guttatus, assembly GCF_000705375.1. The sequence goes on along the minus strand of NW_010577423.1, from coordinate 1,050,676 downwards.
AGCATATGAGTCATCCAAAGTGTGGGTGAGAAGATGAAGCTGGAGAAGTCTCAATTTATGCTTTCAGTTGCCTATATCACATATAGGAACAGCATCTGTACTTGCATTGACTTTGCAAAAGCAGCTTAAAATCTTGAAATGGTGGCCTGTGTGATTGCACACTCCTGAATGCAGAACACTTTTTACCAGAATGGCAAACCTCTTTGGTCTTCTTCTTGGAGAAGTGGCCATTCTGTCTTGTCTGCCTGAGGTTCATGAGCAGATCTAATGGTGTCCCTATGCATGAAGAATCCTCTTTGCTGGCCCCTTAGCAGAGGATGCATATCCAGCAGCTTCTTTGAGCAGTTATGTTAAAAGAATATTGTGATTCCATATGGAGCTGCTAATGCTTCGTGGATTGTATTAACCTTTGGGACATATCAACCCAAAGCCTATGGAGATGTGCAGTTAATAGTTTCTCCAGTATCAGACCGATTGCTGCAATTCCTCTTAGAACTGCCACATTCGTAATTTCATAGCGTTGTTCCTCGGATAATAAAATATCTGTAATTACTAACGTGGATACTTTTGTCAATGTGTAGAAGCTACCTCATGCAATGCAGTGAATTCCATGAATATTTATAGTGTCACCCACATAGCCATTGCCTTTTTCTTGGTAAGGTTTATTGCTTCAGCTACTATCGTTTACCTTCCTCTGCAGGCATTTTCTTAGAAACAGTCCTCACGATAGGCAGACTTGAGAGTCTTACCTATTTCCAAGAAATATGTGGAGATGTTCCAACTCTCTTCTAGGCTTTTTGATATCTCAGATTCAGTCTTTCTCCAAGACTAGCAGCTCAATAAAATTGCAGCTGCTGTAGCCACTTGCAGCTGCATTTGCATCCAGCCCTTGTCTGAACAACTATAATGGAGATTATTTCATATTTTGTTACTGTTTGCTTTCTTCTAAGATCATTGTAAATATAGCAAGGAGATCTTTTGGTGGTCTTTTGAAGAACACTATCTTCATGGTGATGTAAAGATGTGAAAGCATGTTTTAAGAGATTTTGTGGGGAGATCCACAGTGTAAAAGCTTTTTTTGTGCTTTCACTCAGCTATTGCTCACTAGCAATGATAAAATAAGCCATTGTTCACACCAAAATAATGAATAGATCACTGAGCAAAACAAGGAGAAAGAACGTGTTTTCCCATATTGCACAAACCAAGGAAGATTTAATTTATGCGGACAACTGTTCCAGGTTTCAGTATCAGAAATCTGCATTTGATTTTCACTGCAGGGAGGGAAAGATTGATAACAATATTCAGCAGAAATCAATATACTGTTTCAAAGCAAGGTGTGTTTCCTTTTCTAATCAGTCATTCAGTGAATCACTCCAGATTTGTACGTCATTCAGTTACTGCTCGTTAGGTGTGATGGACTTAAAAGCTGAAAAGTGCATATGGAGCTCTTTCTTTGACAAGCTGAAATACTCCACTGACCTCTTAGCTTTGTACAGACTCTAAGTACATTGGGAAATAGTCTGAAATATAGTGGAAAGAAGGAGACATGCAGGCTGCACCAGTTCTCTTTATTCCACTGAGAAGAAATTGCCTTTTCTTTAGAAATCTCTTGCCTTTCTCTCTTTACTTGGACAGTAAGTAAAAGGTAAAATAGTACCTGGTTACTAACCTGTGTTACAGGACAATGAGAAAGTAGGTGGGCTTCCAGCATGGAATTCCCCTCTGGGCTGAGAAAAATAGTTTCTCCAGGAAAAGAAGTTTTCTAGTTTCTCTGGGAAAAGAGTAGGAAAATAAATCTTCTGTAATGTTCTTTCCACATATTTGATTGGTTCAATTTAAAAGGGAGATATTTTTTCCAGGATTAAAACATAGGAAAAAACTCCAGCTTGCCATATAATTGGGGTCAATGCTCCATGCTCACACAGCAGAAATACTGTCCTTAGGTGGCCTGTACCAGTTAGAGGGTTTCTGTGCAGCTGCTGGCCTAGAACACCTCATATTTAAAAATTGGGCCGGTGGTTGCCAAGAAATGTGGTTGACTTGTGTAGGCCTGTAAGGCACATTTGCACACTTGCACATCTGTTTTGTAATATGGTAAAATATTTCTGTTAAACCAGTCCCAAGCATTGAAGTTTTTAAACCCGGATAAGCAGAATAATTTGATAACAGATAAATAAGCAAACCACACTTTTGAGGGCTTACTCTATTATGGTGTCTGAGTAGTGTCCAAGTTCAGGGTGGGCAAATAGGATTCAGAGACCTGGGGCTGTTAGTGTGGAGGAAAAATAAAGCTCTTGTCCAGAATATCTCCTTTCTGTGGCAACAATTCCAATGTTTCCTGACTGCCTCTTTTTCTGAAAGAGCTGAGGAGCTACTTAGAGATACAGCAGATAGCAGGCACTGCTACCAGGTGAGAACCAAATGGAGATAAGTTTCCAGCTATGGAGCTCGTAGTCATAGGAGGCTACAGATACCAGAAGTCTACCTTGACCATAAAAAGTGATTAGAGATATTAATATAAGAAATAAATCCATCAATGATATTAAGCATCCTAAATAATTCCTGCTCAGGCACCTTCAGAACTGCATGTTGCTGAAGGATAGAGAGGCACCACCACATGCTGGCCTGACCCCTTGGGCCTATACTCTTCTTCAAGCATCCGTTCCTGAACACCAACAGAAGCAGAGTACTGCTCCAAAGGGACCCGTGGCATGGCCAATGCAGCTACTCTTATGAGTGGTGTTTTAAAAGATGTAAAATTAACCAAACCTGCAAGACAGTATTACCGTTGTTAGGTACTTGAGTTTGCTTAACTCAGAGGGAATCAGAAGAATAAGTTTGTAAAGACCTTCGAAAATCAGCACTACTTTGGGTTGCCCTGTTCAGACCTGCGCAGGACAGACTCAGAGGTCTTGAGTGCACCTTAATCTCCTGCTTTCACAGAAAGTCACAGAAAGTCTCAGGAAAGGAACGCAGCAGAGAGGAGAAAGATGGCTTTGGGAGCCAGTCTCAGCAGAGGGGCAGCCAACTGGGCTTACCCACTGATTCCTGGAGAAGAGAGGGAATCAAATCTGCCTTGAGCTTCAAAGCGAAAACAAGGAGTAATGTGTCTTCAATAGGCAAAGACAGAAGCAGCCCGTTTGGCTGAAGAAGGAGAGTGAGAACCATGAACCTGATTCCATGAACCTGGTTCCATAAACCTGGCTCCATGAACCTGGTTCCATAAACCATGGCAGGAAGCCTTGGCCAGTGGACACCCTGTATGGTGCTCTGGGGAAGAGAAGCAGATGTCTGATGTGGGAGAAAATGCAATCTCTGCCATGGTTCCTGCTCACTCTCCGAGTTGCCTTCACTGAGCCAGCAGTGACCTTGGGCCCTTGCAGGTGCTCACCCTGGCACCGTTGTGGAACTATTTACATGGGAAGAGATGGTTTTCAGGCCATTCGCGTTCAGTCAGTTCTGAGCCTGAGCCAGGGAACATAGGCTGTTTGACTATATCTGTACGCATGTGCTGTGAGAGCCAGCAGGTGTCTGGGACGGTGCCTAGAGGATTGAGAACTGGATGGATGGCAGAGCTCAGATGGTGGTGATAAACAGGGCTGAGTCTGGTTGGAGGCCTGTGGTCAGTGGTGTCCCGCAGGGATCAGTACTGGGCCCAGTGCTCTTCAACTTGTTCATCAATGACTTGGACAAGGGCACAGAGTGCACCCTTAAGCAAGTTTGTAGATGATACCAAACTGGGAGGAGTGGCCGACACTCCAGAGGGCTGTGCTGCCATTCAAAGGAACATAGACAGGTTAGAGAATTGGGCAGAGAGGAAACTTACGAGGTTTAACAAGGACAAATGCAGGGTCCTGAACCTGGGGAGGAATAACCCTAGGCACCAGTACAGATTAGGGGATGATCTGCTGGAAAGCAGCTCCGCGGAGAGAGATTTGGGAGTCCTGGTTGACAACAAGTTAACCATGAGCCAGGAATGTGCCCTCGTGGCCAAGAAGGCCAATGGGATCCTGACCTGCATCAGGAAGAGTGTTGCCAGCAGGTGGAGGGAGGTGATCCTGCCCCTCTACTCAGCTCTGGTGAGGCCGCACCTGAAGTATTGTGTGCAGTTCTGGGCTCCCCAGTACGAGAAGGACATTGAACTTCTGGAGAGAGTCCAGTGTAGGCCCACAAAGATAAGGGATTGGAGCATCCATCTTATGAGGAAAGACTAAGCAAGATGGGCCTGTTTAACTGAGAGAAGACTGAGAGGAGATCCGATCAATATGTATAAGCACCTGAGGGGAGAATGTAGGGAGGATGGGGCCAAGCTCTTCTTGGTGGTGGCCAGTGACAGGACAAGAGGTAATGGGTACAAGGGGAAACACAGGAAGTTCCATCTCCATGCGAGGAAGAACTTCTTTCCCGTGAGGGTGCCAGAGCCCTGGCACAGGCTGCCCAGAGAGGCTGTGGAGGCTCCTTCTCCGGAGATCTTCCAAACCTGCCTGAATGCCACCCTGTGCCATGTGCTCTAGTTGTCCCTGCTGGAGCAGGGGGGTTGTACTAATTGATCTCTAGAGATCCCTCCCACCCTTAACCATTCTGTGATTCTGTGTAAAAGACTTTCTATAGCCAAGACTGCTATGTGAAACCTGCCTCCGTGTGGATGCCAACTTGTGCAAGCAGCCCACATTGCTCTAGTAAACTCTCCTAGTCTTCACTGTAGGTGCATGCAAGCAATTCTGTGCCAGGCACAGCAGCAGCTAGCTCTGTCTAAGGGGCATTGTAAAATTTGAGGTGTTTCAGAGCACCGAGAGAGGAAGTTTGTGTTAGCAGCTTCTTGTTAAATGATTAGGTGCTAAATTCCTAAGCATCCTAATCCATTAAATGCTAAGGTGAGTCTTTCAATGCTGTATCCTCCTGGTCCTCCACAATTGTATCTTCTAAAGAGGAATTGCCTGTGGCCTTGACATGGAGAGACAGACTACCTAGGATAACCATGAAGATAATAGGGAATAATGAGGAGGAATCACAATCATTTGTATGTTAAAAAATCCAGCTTGGTTTGCTGAAAAGACATACCAAAGCTACAGAGATAATGGGCATGTGTTTCTGCCTTCAGCAGTTATAATACACCCTTTCAGAAAAGAATGATTGTGTTTTCAAACTAGCCCAAGCATTTGATTATTGATAGCTACTTCTGTTTGTTTATAAAGCAAGGGGATAAAATTATACACAAAAAAAATCTTCATTAGTATCATTTCTGTACTAACTGAAATAATTTCTATTTCAGCTTTAATGCTGAACTAAGGCATTAGCTCAGGTGGACCTCAACCAGGACACCTGGATAATGCAAAATCCTGATAATTTGGCATGAACTGGGGAGTGAAGGGACACACATCCATATGGTATTCATGCCGAAGAGCTATTCATATGGCTCCACAATGCAGCTCCCAAGTATCTTTATTGTCTTCTGCACGGAGGTGAGAAGGCTAGGCCCATATGTTCCCATAGGATGTTCTCAGTAAGGTTGGGGAGTTCAAAGCAGAAGCAGTGCCCGTGATTTTGCCCTTTTCCTCCCTCGCTCAGCTCCAGTGCTGCTGCCACATTTTCCAGAGGACAGCCTCCTCCTTTCCTCCTGGGTGATTGTGTTGTCCCTGTCCTGTCCCAGACCTTGCTGGGTGAAGGCCATCTTCTTCCAGCATTGCTAGGGTGTCCTAGGAACTTGGCACATCAAAACCCGAGCTGTCTCTTCATGGCACGTCTAAAGTCTAGCAGAAATTGTTAGTCCAGCTCTGGCTGTGATCTGCGGGCGAGCAGCTGTACTGCTGCCCGACCTGTCCCCAAGGGCAGAAGGCATTTATCATCATTTCAGCATTTATCTGCTGCCATGCCTGAGCTAATGTCTACAGCAAGGATAGTCCAGGTAACCTATTTATAGTTACTTGGGAGCTGTCTAAAGTCCACTCTCTAAATCCAAATGCTACTATTTTTTTCAATGTTCGTAAATCAGGGAGCATAGAAACACAGGGCAGGAAGGGAGTTCCCAACTGTTGAATCTTTTTTTTTTTTTTTTTTTTCCCTCTGTTGCGAGCAATCAGGCATGTTATCCTTCCCCAGCTTGCTCCAAATCCATCTGAAAAGCAGTTTGATTTTCCTCCTTCCATTCCATTCCATTCCATTCTGGAGGGCTGGTTCAGGCTCACTGGTGGCTCACAACCAGCTCCTAAATTCCAGCCTAATGGAACAGCTAATTTATACCCATTTATTCTTATGACTACATTACCTTTCAGTTTATATAACGTTTCCCCAGTGCTGTATTCATAAGGAAATGTAGCTAAAGTAATGAAATTTGCCCAAGGAAAGAGCAATATCTTTTATGCTGTATAAATGCAAATCCAGATTTTAGGACAAATGATAGAATATCATTCTTCATGAGGCTCTGAAGCAAGGTTCCAGCACAGTGCACAGGCCAGTACGCTTTTCCAAATGCAATTTATCATTCAGAGTCGCGTGTTAAGTAATCAGAGCTTGCCCTCTTCTGGTCACAAGCAGTTGTACATGCGGATCTCGGGGGAACTGGAAACCATCTGGCAGTCTGTTTCAGTAGGCAGGCTTTTTGGAGCAGTTATTTACTGGTACCCAAGAAAGGAAGGCTGGTGTTGCACTGCAGAGGCGAATGTTTCCCTAAGAGCTCACAATATGTGTTCCTAAGGGCTTTGTGGAGGGAGGTATTTAAATAGGAACAGGGAGCTCCATTAATGTTCCCACAGGATGATCCAAGCTTAGATGTTCTCAGAACAAAGGCGTGGAATTAAGTTACAAATGTCCAAAGCGGAGACATTTTACAGGACGATGGAGAACTCCCTAATCCATGGGGCATCCACAGGACGTTCTTGTTAGTGCTGCTCACAGAGCTGCTGTTTACATTTATGTATGTAGACTGGATCTTTAGTCCCTTGTATTCTCCCCCAGTCCCCCCTATTTGAGGCAAGGGAAGAGTTCCCTATATTCCTGAAGCTGCTTTTATCACCTCCTTGGTCTGTCTCCTGAGAAGGCTGCTAGGAATTGCCTGTTGCTTTCAAGTAACGTCTGAGGCTGCATTAATGCAGAATTTCTGATTATGGTGTTACGATATTTGCAATTCTGGCCACTCCTTGTTCCACAAACACCAAGAAAATCAGCTCCTTTCAGTTTTACAGCTACTCATGATCTTGCCACTCGTATTAGACTGGAGTCTGGGCTTAGTCTTCAGATTTCAGAGCCACCATCTATCCACATTATATAAGGACCTAGCATGGCCATGCAGCAGCTTAAATGGTATTCTTCTGAGAGAGATCCTTGCAATATGGTCCAGAGGTTTTAGAAATCATGCTCTTAATACTAAGACTGACCACTGCATGGCACTCTTGCACCAGCATCACTGTAGCAGCCAGCCCTCAGACGTAAGGGAGCGTATCTAAAATTTTCTCATTACTTAGTAATATCCCTTCTGCTGTGTGGAGCTCTGCTTTCTTTCACAGCTGAAAGATGCTCAGAATGGGGAATGTGTTGCAAAATGGAAGCAGATCCTGCCTCTACCTTTGCAATGTTCTTTTTCTTCCTCTTCACCAAAAACCTGATGAGAGGATTTGATTAGATATAATGGGATTTGGAAAAAGAAAAAAAAAGATGAAAAGATGAGATGGAAAGTCTTCATGCTGCCTAAAGGGCATGCTTTACGTCAGATCGCTTAGTCCTGGGGGAAGAGGAATGAATATTTCTCTTCTCCACATGGTTTCAGGTGCTGGGAATAGAGCTCTTTCCTAGGGCATGTGCATGTGTGTGACATGTTGTTGTACACCACTAAAGAAGCACAGAGATGGCTATGTGACTGCATAAAGTGCTTGGATTTTGTTTCAGACATTCAAAAAATCATTACATGTGATGATAAAGGAAAAAAAAAAGATTCAGACCAAAGATAGGTCGAAATCCTAGCTCTAAAGATTCTTGGCTTTGGAAATGTTTGATTTTCAGTCTGAGTGTGAATGTTGTGGCTTCAGTCCGACCACATGAATTGTGATAGATCAGAAATGTCCCTGTGTGTTTGCTCAGCCTGTGTTCCCATGGCAGCCTTGACACATCCAATGGATTAACTGTCAGGAGGGAAAACCTGGAGGTCATTGTGGAACATGCCGAGACCGTGGGTCAGAAATGCCTTTCTTGGTGCTCAGCCCTTGCCTGCAGCTGAGAAATTGCACATCCCTGCAAGATGAGGAGGTATCTGCTCGGTGTCACACAGGTGCTCCCAGATCCATCCTACTTTGCCCGTGGTAGCTGCTCTGCACTGCACCTTCAGTCATTCAAAGCTCAGGGGATGTGTCTGAGACCTGATTCAATTAATCAAGGAAGTGCTGTTTTTTTCCCCAAAACACTGAACACTTCACTTGCTTTTGAAAAAAAAAATAATTAAGATCTTCCATGTATTACTTTAAAATGTATGTTTAAATGGATGTTTGGGATATTCCTTAGCTTTACAAAGAGATCTTTATTTTGAATCTCTGCATGAGAGACCGGTCATGCAGACATGCGAAGTTGGCAACTAGGAAGTCAGTGCTGGAGTAATATAAGGAAAATGCCATTTTGCAGATCATCTTTGTGCTAACATATATTAACTATACAGATGGATTTGAAAAATAACTTTTGAAGTATATTTATACCTTATCAAAATGAACTCTAAACCCACAATCTGTTACGATATGCAAGTAAATAGAACAGGAGGAGGCATGTCCTGCCACCACCTCACACTGATCTGTTACTCTTCAATCCCTCTGGGGCGGTTTTGATACCAGCCATGCAGTGCTCAATACCAGTCAAGGAGGCCCTGTCCTGGGCACAGCAAGTGCCAGGGACCATCCTAAAAGGCGCATTGCATGTGGACATGCTCAGTGGTGGGATAAGAGAGCTCGGCCTTAAGGAGGCAAGCTGGACTGCCCAGCTGGGGCTCAGCGCTGGAGTTTGCCCTTGGCTGGTCAGCACACGTGGCCAGCAGGGCTAGTGGGAGTGGGGCTTGCGGCATAGCCAGACCTTGCCAAGTAAGGAGACACGGGAGAACTAAGTAAGTGAACTGTCATGGGGAAATGAACCCAGAGCCAATATGCTCTCAGACTGAAATGTAAGTTTGACCTACACGAGACTTTTTTGTTGTTGTTTATTTTAAATTACTGCGTCTTTAACCAAGCTACAAAATTGGAAGAGTTGGCAACATCCAAATCCAAAGTCTGCTATTTGACTTCCTCTGTCAGATTTGCTGGGGCAATTTTGTCAGAACAACAGTAAACTCAAGTTTTCATAACAGTTAGAGATTACTGCTCTTGTTGTATGGTCCAGAGCTCATTGCATACCCACCCTGCAGCTTTGCACCCAGGAGAACTTCTGCAGCTTTTTGACTATTGGCCAAGTCTTCCAGAGACATAGCTTGGTTTTGAAATGGAATAGGTTTCATGGATCAGAAACTGCCTGATGCAGATCTGGAGCTTTTGGCCCATGTCCCTGAAATAACAAGTGTCTCAACTTTCAATAAATCAGAAAAAGAATTCTAGAGATAATTATGAATCACCTCTCTAGTTTTAAATGGATTTGGATCCAATTTTATATCTCAGTGCTGCATCTCAACAGCTTCCATAGCTATTTTGCGGTTTTCGATAAATCCCATAAATGAATCTTTTACCCTACAAGTTAGTATATTAACAGCCAAATTCTTGCTGCAGCTATGATGTTTGTGCCCATGGTCATATTCCTAACTTTTCTTTACCCAAATTCCCTTTTTTTTTTTTAGTTCCACTGTTACATCAAGATTAAAGAGTGTCAGTGTGTGCGGCTAGTTCTTGTTTAATATGTGTCACTGCTGTGACAGAGATAACATTTATAGGCTTAAATTATATGCCAGTGTTAAAAATAAGCCAAGTCTAAGCACTGGAAAACACATTGTGGGGTCAGTCCTGTATTAGCATAGAAATAGGCTTGACATATTAATAGGTTTTGCATTAAGTCTCATTTCTACATTTTTATGATTACAGGAGGTTTCCTCCTCAAATAGCCACATGCCAGAGAAGTAATGGAGCGAGAGAACAGACAAGCCCTTTTTCAGTTCACAGAACCCCAATTCTTTATTAATCACAGCTTGCTCACAATGACATACAGGAAAATAGCACTAATGAAGAGTAGAATATGCAGGCAGCAACCTCCAGGGGGGTAGGGACAACTTCAAAACTGCAGCTATTTTGGGGATGATGTGTTGGGTTTGGTGATACCGAACTTGGCACAAGCACCCTGTCTAGTCATTCCTACTGCTTCAGCCCTCTTAGTTCTAGATGTCTGTCACTAGGTAGGGTTGACTAACACTGAAGAGTCATGTCGAATGGAAGTCAGCAGTGTCAAAAAAACTTAACAACTGGCTCACGGGTTCCAGGTGAAATATTCAGTAGCCTTTTGTACCATTACACACGCAGTATGGTAGCATCAGATGAGTATCATAGATCATGGCATCTACAGATAAAGCCACTTGATGCTATTATTTGCTCCATCAATAATTTTTCAAGTGGTAAATTAAGCTCACTTTACAATTAGCATTTGTATCATTTAGAATTTGTCATAGCTTGATGGTGACAATGTTCCTCTTAAATTTTCCTTAAACTGACTTATCACTGGCTTTCATGTCTGCTGCAAAGCAGTATTTGCTGCCTCTCATCTCAAAAGGCAGAAGCAACAAGTATCTGTAGGCAATGATTTAACCTCCATTAGCCAGCTCACTACAGAAATCTGTAGGCAAATTGCATTTGCAGAAACTGCTTTTTAAGAGCCTTTTGTTTTGGGCAGCTGACTGGGAAGTAACAATACTGGTCACCTAGCTACTGCTTTAACAAAGCTTATTGATGGCAAAGCGCTCTAGGTTATTAGGCAATGGCTGGTATCTAGCACCATAGAACAACTACTGACCTCATTGATGGGTTGGAATGAGAGTCGCAGGGAATGGAGATAGACATGAGGTGCTCCAAATGAACCGACCCAGCTAAGTCAACTGAGTGGGAATAGACAACATCAGAAGCCTGTTACAGGACATGTAAGATTATGAAATAACTTGCATAATGCAATACTTGTATTTTTTAACAAAAATGTAAGTATTTACAAAATAAGATCCAAGTTTTTTAAACATCAAGCAAATCATTCTGCAAAGAGACCGCATTGTTTTTGTTTTTATTTTTTGTTTCTTTTTTAAAGTTTTTATTGAGTTCTTGTTTTTTTTAAACCATGTCATACATTTCCCATACTGATATCTCATGATCCATAATAATATAGGCAGGGGGAGTTTGCTAATGGTGGGGATGGGTCACATCCACCATTGCTGTTCTCAGCCAGACAGTTCCACCTGGAGCTCCTTGTTTCTACGAACCTCTGCAGCATGCCTCTCCTGGAAAACATCAAGAAGGCAAAAATCAAACCTCTTTCTCATTCTGCGTTCCTAGGAAGACCTCTGATGACAACCCCATTGAGGTTGTGCCTTTCACCTCTGTGCAAAACTTCCAGGGCACGGTCTTATATCTGATATAGGCCTTACATCTGGTCCTCAACACCTAAAAGAGTTTCCTTTTAAGGGTCTACACTGAGAGGCGGTGTTTGCTGCATAAAATGTGCTATATGCCCACTTTTTTTTTTCAACTTCCTAAATGTTACCAACAAAGCAGATATAGAGAAGGATGAATGGGCTTGAATTCCTTGCTTGCACACTGCATGCAGAAGACACAATAGTTATTATGTTATCTGTAGTTTTTAGCAGTCATAATGTAAGGTCAGAGAGTTTAGTCCTACCCAGTCAAGTCAATCTATGTATCTCAAACATCCCCTTAGACCAAATGATGGGCTAGCTGTCCTTCTTGGTGCCTTCTCCGGCTCTGAGGTAGTAGGGGAGCTGCTGGCAAACTTCAGTGCTAAGCTTTTCTGTTCATCTTTGGCCATGTTGTCTTCTCTCTCACAGAAACAGTTCATAATTATTTTAGACTTATTTGTATATTCAGATACTTCTGTGGAAATGGGCCTGTGGTCAGGAACAGCTGTCAAATAAATTTAGGAATGTTCCACTCATGATGTTTATAAAACTGTATTATTTCTGGCAGCTCTTGGGCTTTAGGGGATTTAGTTTATACCTCTGTCCTTTTCAACTGTCAAACTCCCAGACTTTTACCTCCCTTGTGTCTGATCCCTGAAACCACCTCCACCACCGAGAACCCAATAGCAAACATAAAAAGGTGATTATAAAAGCAAATATCCATCCTAGCAGACTTCAACTTGAACTACTTGCTAGGTCTTTATATACGTTAGAAAATCTTCTATGCAGATTGGTCAAAATTTTATTGAAATCAACAGGAATCTTTTTATTGCCTGAGTTGGACTGTGGATCACAGGCCAAGACACCTGAAACTGTAGATCACAGTTTCTTATACTATCTGTAATCCTGAGCTCCAGGTTTCTAAAGGTCTTTTCCCTCAGAGCTCCAGTTAATTGCAATATATACAAATTACCTTGATACTGAGTGCTTCCAAAACCTGGTGACATCCACATTTATGGGTGAGTTTTGAAGACTTAGATATCTCACTTCATCTTTTCCTGCATATGTAGGGTTGACTTTTTTGTTTGTGCAAATAGTAGTCACACAATGATTAATTTCTGGTCTATACAAGGTTTCCCAGATATGTTATTGTCATATTTAGTCAGTAATGTTATTTGGATTTCATTCAAAGATTTACTATCACATTTCAGAGGAAAAAGGGCTTAATAGTCTTAATGTTAGCACTAATCTAGTACACAGAGATGCTCCAGCTGTCCTTCCCATTTCCTTTTAGTACCTCAAGGATGACTAATTGCCTTTTTCCTTTGTTTTCATAAGCTTAGGGATATGAGCCTGCAAATAAAACGAATGCAAAAATAGTCAAGTGATTTGGCCACAGTCCTCCAGAAGGATAATTATCTAGTGTTCATATTCACTAGTAACAGCATTTTTTGGAAAACTCGTGTTCTTTCCTCCTCTCTGAAAGAATACTTTTGTCTCCACTGAAGAAGGACAGGGGATTATTGAAAAGTCCTCAGAAGGACGCCTGTTTTCACTGAAAAAACTGTGAGAGATTTTCTGTCTATGCCTCTTTGCAGGATATTAGACAGTTCATTTTTGACAGAACCAACTAATCATTCCTGCAGAACCAATTAAAATCACTGCTAAATCTTTAACTACAGTTTTCCTTTTCTTGCTTGAAAGGGCTTATTTGGGAAGAGCACACTCAGTCCTGCACTGTGGTCTTTAGGATTTACCTGTTTCCTAAAGGGAATTCTTCTAGCTCTACAAAGGCCTCTAAAACAGATTTACTCTCTTTGAGTTACGTGATTTACAGAAGATGTATAAGAAAGCTTTTGATGCGTAAGAAAGCTTTTTCTCCCTTCTCTTTTTCCATCTTTCCCCTCTGAAAAGCCAAAAACTAAACCGACATTACAGCTGTTTGATTTGGTCACTGACATTTCTTAAAAGCCAAATTCTAAGCACAAGTGACCTTTAATTTGTTCACAGTGCCTTCTTATAAGCTAGAAAATCAACCCTTCTTTGGCTTTCCTTCTCCTTTTAACACTGGACCCTTGCCTTTGTATGTCAGAAGGAATAAGGACATGGATTTCAGCTGGCACAAAACCCTAGACCAAGATCAAGAGCAGGAACAGGGAGCAGCAGAATTGGTGATATGGATACAGGAAAGCTCAGTCTCTTTCAAAAGTGAGTTGTGTTTTAGATAGGCACCAGGGGCTCTTACTTATAAAAATCCCTCAACTTTAACAACTGAGAAAAGAGCTACTCCATGCTCTCTCTTAAAACTATTGATTAGACTTTCCTCTCTAGCATATGGTGAGGAGGGATGGCACAGTTACCTTTTCTTGGAGACGTTCAATAAGAGCAGCTAAATTAGCTTCACGGTTTTCTTTGATCTGTTCCATTTTCAGTATCAGCTTTTCCTCTGCCATTTTGCTGAAGTTATTGTTCTCCTCCAAAGCCTTTTGAAGCACTTCTCGCTCATGTTCTCTCTTCTCTGCCAGATGTTTCAGCACCTGGGCCTCCTGGGACTGGAAACAGCAAGACAGGTGGCTGAAATGAGTGTCTCACAAAACACTTACGTGGAGCAAAAACCTCCCTAAGGACAACAGTTCACTAAGTTTGGAAACTGTACAAAGTTTGCTTTTTTGTTGTTATGTTCATTGCTTGTATAAATCACTTCTGTGTATAAACAGGATTAGTTTCAGTCACAGGGGCTTAGAGGCCGTGACGTGTGTGGAGCGCGTCTCCTGGCAAGCAACACTGCCGTGTGCCGTTGCCTTTCCTTGCCTCGCTTACTACACTAGCCATGAGCACTTTGATGGGAGGCGATAAGGGACTGAGGACTGAAGCTATATGCGGTGGTGAAAAGAGGCTTCAGAAATGGAGGTGCAGTTTTGCCTAAGTTGGATTGCTCTTAAAAGTACGTGATTGAATAGTCATGAGAGGCTTTGATGCCTACAGTAGTGAAAGCTAAGAACTAGCTGTTCAGACAGTGTTTTCTTTCCATTATACTTCTGTTTGGCTCCACTTCACTGATAACAAAGAGGGAAAATGAAAAGGATTTTATTCTATAAAAAATACCCAAATACCACAATTTTTACTTAAAAGCTTATGTTTTGCAAGGAAGATGGAAGCAGCATGTAGGAATTAAATGCAGCTTATGCACAACACTGTGCTATTCTTCATTCTAAACCCATTATTCAGAATTATAAGCTTTTCTATTTATTTTAAATCAAATTACTAACATGAAACCACTAATTCTTGTAGAGAAGCCAAAGAGCTTGCAGTGTTGGACCCATTCTCCAGGCAAGTCTAGTCAAAAAGATAATATATTTCAGGAGGGTTATTTGGAAGTGATAAACAGCATGTTATGCTTTTGCATAAAATAAATTAGAGGGAACATTAGAAACAAAACAGAAAATGAGGAATGAAACAAGGCTCTGGGAAGCTATGTGAATATTTCAGTGCAGATCACAACACAACATTGTTATCTGTAAAATTTTAATTAAAGGCCTGAAATAAGGAGTTTAACCAATAATTATGGTCTGCGGTAATGAATCTTATTAACTTCTATCTGGGTGGTTTCAAATGCAGTAAAAAGCCTGCAGTTCCTTAAGGTGAGTGAAATCCAGCTATAAGGAGAAGAAAAACATTTTAGCAAAAGTAAGATGTACATAAAACCAAACATACTGACAAGGCAAGTTAGGTAGATTCTAGAAAAGACTGCAAAAGCCAGGCAGAATATCTTGCTGCAAGACACTCGAGAAAAATATATGTTGCTTTAAAACACTACATTGGCTTGCTCAAAATCAGAGGGGAAAGCTGCTTTTGCAAATCCTGGCCATTTACTTTATTTGTTGTCATCTCTGGTTTGCTTCCAGTTAATGGCTCATAGCCCATTTATGTGGGATCTCAAAGCACTTACTGAAGGAAATGGTTCCCTAGATTCGTTTGTACCTAAGAAGGGCTCCTCCTTGTTTTACCTCCCACTATAGAACATGCTGAATAGGAACATGCTGAGTAGCAAATATTTCTCAGTTCTTGGTCTCACGCAAAATAAGTGTTGCGCAGGCCAAAGGGTACTGCAAGTAAGAACAGAAAGTCCCCAGATCAGCTCAGCCAAGAGGAGGGGGAGCTTTGCTGAAGGGGAAAGGGAGGAAAAGAAGCCAGAGAGAGCAGGGCAAAGAAGGAATTTTATAGACTGATTCAAAAATCATACCTTCCCCCCCAAATTAAAAAAACTATCAATAATTTTCATAAGTTTGTTAATAATTATTATTACCACAGTTACTAATAACAAATAGGTTATTTTTGAGCAATTATTTGCTTCCATATATTTAGCCTTCAATGTTTCTTTAAGTATTGGCCTACCTCAAAAAGGAAAAAAATAATTTTGAAATACTTTGTGTACAACATAAAAATAATAAAAAAATGAACATCTTCAGCCATTTTCACCCTTTTTGAACCAACAAGAGTGGCTTAACTTGACCTGTACTTAATGTGGGAAGTTCTTCCCACAATTTAGCTTTTTATGTTTTATTTACTATTCAATAGCAATTCTACATCTACTTTGGAAAAAGTTATAATCATTAAAATTTGGTTTCTGGTATGAATTCTGGGGACTCTTTGCTTAAATGATCCCAAGGTAACTTTGATAATCTAAAGAGGTATTTCCTTTCCTGCTAGGAGTTTGAATAGAAAAGATGCTAATTCTAAAGTCCTTTCTCATGAAAGTTTTGGGGAGTGACTTCTTATTTTGAAAGTCTAACATCTCACGACATTAGAAATATATATAATTTGTTATAAAATAAAGCATTCCCAGATTTAAAAAGCAGACTTTTCCAGAATAAAAGATAAGGTTTTCACTGGGCCTATAACACTTTTGAAAGGAGTATTGGCTTGCAATGGGAAATATCAAAAAGCCATTGGGACTTTGGGGTATTTGTCCATTTCTCAGGTTTCGTTTTCACATAGAATCACACAAAATGCTTAGGATTGAAAGGGACCTCTAGAGATCATCTAGTCCAACCCCCCTGCTCCAGCAGGGACACCTAGAGCACGTGGCACAGGGTGGCATCCAGGCGGGTTTGGAAGATCTCCAGAGAAGGAGACTCCACAACCTCTCTGGGCAGCCTGTTCCAGGGCTCTGTCACCCTCACAGGAAAGCAGTTATTCCTCACATGGAGATGGAACTTCCTGTGTTTCACCTTGTACCCATTATCCCTCGTCCTGTCACCGGCCACCATGGAGAAGAGCCTGGCCCCATCCTCCCTACAATCACCCCTCAGGTACTTGAACATGTTAATCAAATCTCCTCTCAGCCTTCTTTTCTCCAGACTAAGCAGGCCCAGCTCTCTTAGTCTTTCCTTGTATGACAAATGCTCCAGTCTTCTTAATCATCTTCGTGTCTCTCCACTGGACACTCTCTAGAAGCTCAATGTCCTTCTTGTGCTGGGGAGCCCAGAACTGCACACAATACTC
>NW_010577423.1:1001296-1033483 GCF_000705375.1 Tinamus guttatus | reverse complement strand
CCAGTTCCCTCAGCACTCTTGGGTGCATCCCATCCAGGCCCATAGATTTATGGGTGTCCAGTTTGCCTAAATAATCCCTAACCCAACCCTCCTCGACCATCAGAAAGTCCTCCTCTCTCTTGGTTCTCTCTCTTGTTTCCAGGCTCAGTACATGGGGACTGGCCCTAGCAGTAAAGACAGAAGCAAAGAAGGCATTTAGTAACTCTGCCTTCCTCTGCATCATCCGCCACCAAGGCACCCTCCCCATTCAGCAGCAGACTAACATTTTCCCTAGTCTTTCTCTTGTTGCTGATATATTTGTGGAAGCCCTTCCTGTTGTCCCTGTCATCTCTCGCTAACTCTAATTCCAAACAGGCCTTGGCCTTCCTTGTCACATCCCTGCAATCTCTGACAATGTTCCTATATTCTTCCCATGTGGTCTGGCCCTTCTTCCACATTACGTACGTGCTTTTCTTCTCATTGAGTTTACTCAACAGCTCCTTGCCCATCCACACAGGTCTCCTGCCCACCTTGCTTGACTTCTTTCTTGTAGGAATGCACCGATCCTGAGCTTGGAGAAGTTTTCTTCCCTTCGGATGCTTTATCTTTTGGACTAGTTTTTATAAACATAAATCTAAGAGAACTGTGAAAAATCAGAGCACTGTATTTTAAAATACACAGTTCTAGAGGCTGTCTTTGGAGACAGCACATTCAAAACTAATTTGGCCACTAATAAAGAAAATCCTCATCCCCTAATTCAGCATTTACTGAATGTAAATTGCATTGGCACTAGCAAGGTTTGAATGAAATCTAAACCAGGCCTCAGGAATTAACTGCACACTCCTAACAAGATTTTCTTTTATGATATGCCTTAAAATGTGTTCTTTTTGCTCAATTAAAATGTTTAAGGCACCCCAGGTCTGGTGAAAAATACAGAGGAAGGGAGAGAGAGAGAAAAAAAAAAAGAAATAAAGAAAAAAAGAAACTAAATCCCCAGGGCAGAGTTTCATTCAGGCTGATGCTCTGAACTCCTCTAATGCCATTGTACACCAGCTGTGTCTGCCTATTTCCCTTGTGCTCAGATCATTTTTTCAGTCCCCTCCTGACATTTTTGGAATAGAGTTGACATGTTTTTGTTCTGAATTGTGGAGTGATTATCCATTTCAAACCGATTTGGCAAAAGAACCTGGCCACCCTGTCTGTTCGAAGTCTACTAAACACCCAGAAATAGCTAAAATGAATGACCCCTGATTCCTAATGTAATCACCCCTCGGCTTTGTTGCTTGTGTTGGCATTTAGCCGTTGTGTTTGGACTGCCATAGTCTTGACATGGGATTCCAGCATAAGAAAAAAAAATTGTTACCAAATTTATTCCCAGCATTGTGGTGTATAGACTGCTGGAAATCATATTCTCAACAGCTTGATTGTCCATTTCTAGTACACTTGTAATTGGCTCACGATAAATGCTTCTCTTATAGCTATTCATTTTTGTCTAAAAGAAACTTGTAACTCTAAGAAAATGAGTGAAAAAAAATGAAAATAGCATGAAAGATAAAAATACTAATAAGGAGGAAAAGAAAGAGGAGAAGAGAGAAAACAAGTGAGGAATAACTCACTGACTTCTTAAGGGCTTAATAATGCGTCTACAGTTGCCATCTCAAATGCTCGCTGTTGAGGACTAAAAATGTTGTAAGGCATTCCTCAGATAGTTTTGCTCCTAGAAATGTAATAATGTGGCACAAAGATGACTAATGCAGGCAAACATCTTATGACCTTCATCTTATATTTCTAAAGTATCATATGCCCCTAAACAGAAGTCTTCAGAGATGCCTGCTTCAAAAGAAATCCTGTATCTCATGATTAGTTGGTCAGATATAGATGCAGACATCTAAACACTCACATTAGGAGCAAAATTATCGACGGAAATTGGCTTTGGACTTATAATATTTACTTTTTAACTACTGCTCACAAGAAGAAAATCCTATTTGTCTGAACAACAAGTACTTTTATTTTCTCACATTTGTCGCCTTCTCTTTAACTTGTACACCCAAATATTGAAATCATTTATGCAGAGATAAAATGAACTGATTATTCTTAAAGGCAGAAAATGGGCTCAGGCAATTGCTTTTAAACTAGGGATTTTCTGCTTGAATGCGTTCACCTGACTATTTTAGATATTAGGATGTATGAGGTAGACTATCCCGTTACGAGAACTCCACCTTCAAAACACAATATTCATTCACTCACTGGATTTTTTTAGATTAAAACATTCAGTAGAAGCTGCATTAACTCTGATATGCCTTAGTGTATTGTATATTTAAAAGATACTATTAATGGATCAGATTGTGAAGAGACAGGATTAAAGGCTTCTACTGTAGTGTAAATACCACAATAAAGCCTAGGTATTAATCAGGAAGAAATGATGACTTGAAGCAGTGACATTTTCAGAGGAAACAATATACTCTGGCCCACCACCTTCCCTCCCTGTTCCTCTCTCCTCCCCCTGCCCCCCCCCCAAAAAAAAAAGTAAAGGAATAGAGTCAAGTCAGATCTCCCTCATTGCACAGACTCTTTGAATCTCTGTTCCTCACTGGAGTGTACTATTTTTATTCTATTACATTAGACCCTGTCTGGCTGATGTGAAGACTCACTGTCCCAGACAGTTTGCATACACACACTGAAGCACTGTTCTTCTGCCAAAGCAATGGCAGATGAGAAAAAGAGGGAGGTTGCTCCTGCCCTGCAGGTCTACAGAGCAAACGAGTGCAATGATCTTTAGTCAGGAGAGCTAGAGCAGTCTGCAAGCAAAAGCTGAAGCTTAAATCCTAGTTCTGTTGAAACCAGTGTCAAATTTTCTAGTGACGTATGTGGTCCAAAACTGTGTTTAAACTTTGATGATAATCCTTTTGTCAAGAACCTTATTTCAGGAGTTTTGGTCAGGCTTGCTAAGGATGCAAAGGGAAAAAACAGGCTGTCCACAATGAGAAACAAGAAAACTTACTTTGATCAGTTCCTTTCTCTTCCTAAACTGGCATAAAGTTACAGTCCTCCAGGTTTTGGCTCACTGGGGAGAACAAGAGATGCCAAGCTGATGTAGCAGGCATCACCTGAACCATTTACCTGATGTCCCTACAAACTTTTGAGGCATTTTTGGATCTACAACAGTTAGATGCCTGGCATTTTAAAGTAAATGAGGATCATTTTGGCAGGTCAATTTGTCTCACAGTATTGGGATGGCTCATTGACAGCAGAGTATATTGCAGACTTCTAGGAGGGGCTTTGCTGGCACTCTGTGTGTTGTCTCTACTCGTGACTTTGAATCCTCTCAAACAGACCTTTGTGCCTAGCATTGAACCCTCTCCTAGCAGGTGATATGGGCATATAACTGACAGCCTAATGCTTTTTTCTGTTGCATGAGAAATTGCCAACTGGCTTGCAGTTTTGGGCAACTATTGTCAAAATTGGACGCAAAGCACAATATATAGAAACACTATGGTGTAAACGAAAATGAGATAAAAAGACTTTACTTTTTATGCTGTCCCCACAAGTCTTGCTGGGATCTTTTTGCAAAGCGACTGCACTTCATTTTGTACCTTTGTACTTTGTGTCTGCACAAACACAGCCAAATAATAGGTGGGCAAGAAAGGAGGAAGATGCCTTGGACAGCGCTTCTCCTCCCAGCCTGGCCTGCTCCCTCACAAATGGGATATGAAAGAGGGAAGTAGGAATAACGTGGAAGAATGTAGCTTCTCACTCCTTTGGGGAAGGGAATACTTTGCGCCCAGTATATGAGGTATATGTCATGCCCGGTCTGTGTGACTAAGCTGTCTTGGAGACCTTGCCCTGAGAACAAGTACTTACTTAAACGTTCATTATTTTATAAGGTCTGGATCCTGAATTATTTCAGTTTAAAGCATTTCATGGGGCCTTCCTCCAAAGGTGACCTATGAATGTTTCTGCTTACAGGTTTTTAAAATAAAAATTTTAGTACAAATTCTGAGGGAAGCCATTTAATGCTGTGGTGGGACAGCAAGTTTGGTGCTGAGCTGGGCTCCCTGGGTAGCCGAGTGAGCTTGCCCAGGCTAGGTGGCAGAGTGGGAGCATCTCATAGCAATATAACAATGGCATTAAAAGCTCATATTGCTGTAATCATAGAACCAGCAGAATGAAAGTTAAAAAATATGGTTGTTCTTCAGCATTACGGGTGGTGCTAAGCGCTAGGGACTAACCTGATTAAATTTCATCCACATACAAAGCTGTTAAGAGGATTTAATTACACATAGTTTCTTTCTCATAATCCAAAATCTAGTAGAAGTGTGCATCCCCTTGGAGTTTCATTTTCATGCTAATAAGTTGAATAAAGGCAATAGAGATATATAATTCCATGTAGGGCTTTTGAAGTCTATGAATCCAATGTAATGGCTAAATATTCAGGGCTAGTGGGTAGAAATTGATAAATGCTAAATGTTCTTTGAGGAATAAACTTCTGCTGCTCACAGTGTTGCTGTGCCCTAATTTCTTAACTGGGAAGGTTGGCAAGATCTTTTTGAATATCTACCAAGGTATGAAAATATAGCACACACCCCCCTAAAAATAATGGGATAATAATGGCATACTGTGAAGAGAATTCTATAATTGGAAAGGACAAATCTATAACTAGCCAAAATGTGTCTCGCTATGTGGTGTAAAAGAAAAAAAAAAATCCCATGCATCCAGTTAATCTGAGAGTAAGGGGTCACTAAGAGGGGCTGTTAAGTGAGGTAAAATTGAACAAACTGGGGGGACAAATTGAAGAAGGACTGTGAACATGTATGGGGAAGTATAGAAACAGGAAATTAATTAATAGGAGACTGCTAAAGTGCATGGATTGGTGTAGATTTTCTCACAGGAATTTGAAAATGTATTAATGAACACTGTCTAATTAGCAGAGCCTAATTCTTAAGCAGTGTGAAATCAATTATTACTTTTACAAAAATGAGAATTCTCATCCATTCGTTATACTTGATTTTAATTAGATGTGTACTGGAGGAACATGATTTAGACTGGTTATGCCTGAGAGCTATGGTGCATGCATAGGAAAGTGTGCTAATAACTGCCATCCATGCGAGATCTCAGAAAAAAATACACTCGGTTTGTCTAGAAGGAGAAAGTGGAAGATGCTTAGGGAAAGTGTAGCTGAAGTTCAGCAAATCTGCCTGGTACTTCCCTTCATATATCATTGTCATTTCCAGCTGTCATCAGGTTATATATTTTCTGACCCAAAGGTTGCATCCATTTTATCATTTTCTACAAGCAGTGTTCCATGGATTTTGCAATTCTCTTTTTCAGATAATTAATATGGTAGGGTCCTCTAAACATCCTGTGGCAGGAAATCCAACACCTTGATCAAGCAACTCATGCAAAGGTTATCTCTGTGTTTTGAACTTGCTCTCTGGTTGTTTCATTGAGTGTTTCTCCCTGTCTGGATTGCACAAGCCATAACGTGATTGTTCCTCTTCCTCTTTGCATTACCATTCAGGCCTTTATAGACTTCTATTTTACTTTCCACCTTGTCTGTTCCCAGCGAAGAGTGGGGAGCCATTTAATATATCTTCTTATGGATTTCTATTCCTCTGATGATTGTTTTTTTTTTTTAACTTTCTCTGCACTATAGTCTTTCAGACCCAAACTCCAAGGCAATATTTGGGATGTGGGAACACCAGGGATTTTAAGGGTGATGTAATGAGTTTTCTGCTTTGTTTTCTGTTCCTTTCTTAGCAATTTCTGCTGCAGTGATGATGTGGAGGGTCTTGTCTATCAAAATAATTCACTTAGTTATATGTTCATTCATAGGAAGGGAAAGAAATGGCTGTATTGTTAACACTGATTACCATTAATGATTTTTCCTTTAGAGGAAAATCAAACAGTACTCAATGAAGCTAAATGAAATGAAATCTCTGGGACATACAGTTTATATTTTCTACTAAGTATATACATAATATTGGGTTTCTTAATTGCTTTCATTTCTTCTGTCTCTATTTCTTTATTCGAGTATTTGTCTTCAGGATAGAGGCATTTCACACATTTAGAGTCCTTGAAGTATATCATCATTTGGACACATGAAATCTCATTTTGCTGGATAGGTACTAGAGCAAATGCATATTCTTTTCATATATGGTCAAGTCCTTGTACTAAAACACAGAGAAGTAAAACTGAAAAAAGCAATATTAGTAATGTTTATAAATTAAAGCACATAAATTCTTGCATTAGCAAGGCATCAGGAATAGCAAATACTGCAGCGCTTCAATGTTCAGCTAAGTGAATTGTTCAAATGAGTGAGGTTCTGCTGAAAGTTAAAAATAAAGGTCAGGCATTTGGGGCACATGTCAGTAGTCCAGATCTACCAACTTCAATGGACTGCATTAGGCCACAGCAGTGTGACTGCTCCATTGATGCTCCTGGAAGTGACAAATTGATCCGGCGTGACAGAAGTGAGAGAAGAATGGAGAGCTTTTTTTTGTGCTAGGAGATGCTTCATGTGGTATCTATGGTATGGCTGTTGTACCTGAACATCTCTAGACATTTTTGCCCACGTCTGGAGAAGATTCTGTAAATGTCATTTTTTACTGCTGGGGCAGATTTGCCACAGAATAATGATGTCAGCTGATTATTACAAAAAGGCCTTAGCACAAGGAAATGGGTTAACCAGCACAAAGGATTACCATGGCTGGAGTGTTTCTGTGGCCTTTGCAGCCAGTCATGACTTCCCTCAAATGGTGCAACACTGTATAAAAGGTTGCCTCATACAGAAGAGCACCGATTTCAGATTAAAAGAATCAGACTGCCAGTGTGAGCTGCTTGTTAGCTTTGTCCGTCCTCCTCTGACCTATGTGATCTATAATCTGGTCTTTTATCTTCTGGAAAAAAAATAAAGCAAGAAAGCAAGCAAGCAAACAGGCAAGCAAACAAAACAAAAATGCAATCTGAGCTAGTTCTGACTAAGAACAAATATAAATCTGTCCCAGAGAAAGTTTAGCAGGAGTACAAAATAAGATGTCTTCAATACTACTATCATCATGAAAGACAAATAGCCCATGTGGTCTTAAGACTGCATGCACCTTGCATTTGTAGGGTCAACACCTTGGTGAGGACAGTCTAAGAACCCTTCCAAGCTCTGTGTGGAAAGCTTAGGAATTGTGAAATGTGAGTAAGGTCATGAGGAGGAAAAGACTTGTTCTGTAGATAACCCTACAAGGCCAACATTGAGGAGTGCTGCTGGCAGTGCTTACTTAGCAGCTGTGCATCCTTCAGGAGAGTGGCCTGGAGTGCTCCGCATTCAGGGCTGACCCTCCATCTTGCACAAAGCAGACATTTTAGCTGCCTAGACATTGTGACTGATTTCGACGGACACCACAAGATTTCAATATCTGGTAGCATGAACAGTAGCTTTTTGATCCCATATTCCTCTCTTAGATACCTGAAGAGTTGCAATGATTTTCAGCAACTATTGTATGTGGTCTGAGTACAACCTAACACACAGAGTAAGCATGTGTATTGAAATTCCCCTGGGCTTCTTGTCCAAAGTTATTTCTATTTTACGATCCATATCCCCAAACATCAAAC
Source organism: Tinamus guttatus (assembly GCF_000705375.1). The sequence goes on along the minus strand of NW_010577423.1, from coordinate 1,025,902 downwards.
CAAATCAAGTTTGCTAGCAAAATGCTGAAAAAAATGCAATGGAAAACATACCAACAATTAAGAAACTTGGCTGTTATTGCATACATGAATTCAGGCATAATTATGAACATCTTTGTAAGAAAACATACCTTTCTCCTCTCCTCTGCAGCTTCCAGCTTTTTCTGGATCTCCTCAAGGGAGAGTTCTTTCTTCTTTGGAGAGGCTAAAGTTCGTGGTGCTTCTGAGACCGGAGATGGTGGCTTTAGGATCAGCTCGAAGGCCTGGCCGGAGGCACGTTTGTTGATCTGTTTAACTTCCATATCTGCACAGGAAGGTAAGAAATGGTAAGCCCTTTGATACTGCACTGATACTGAGGAGAGAAGCAGCACAGACAGTAGCTTAGGATCAGAAGTGCACACAAAATATTTAGCATCTTTGCCTTTGCCAGTTTAAATGAAATGGCAGATTATGGGCTGGAAACTGTTCTCAGAAGAGGTACATTCCATTTGATCTGTTATAGCTTACTTTTATCTTAATCTTCAAAAGATAAAAATTTACAGTAGTTCTGGAAACTTACTGGGGCTCTGTGTTATTCCAAACCCCTGAGAGAAACGACCAAGCTGATTAATGCTTTAAGCATTCTTTTATATTTTCTTGGTTTCTTCAAGAATTATGTTAGCTGTGAAGATCTCAAATAGGTTGCACTTCTCTGGGTACTAAGTTGAAACTTGAACTACAGAGTAGTTGAACTACAGTTCAATTTTAAAGGGCTTGCTATAGCAGTTGAGTTAGCAGGTATCAGCAACAAATATCTAGCAGTATGAGTAATAACCAGTCAATAGAAGCTAATAGTCAAAAACAGCAAATAATTGTTAAATCAGCAAAATAACAAAGGACTAACATTAGATACAAGGAGAGTGAACTGAGTCATTTCCCAGGATGAGCACATAATCTGACATGAAAGGTGATTTCCAGTGAAAGTTACTCACCATCATACTTATAGATGTTCATGTTGCGAGGTTCAGGGTAAAAACAAGAGCAGATCAGAGAGAGCATGGACAGCTCCTTCATCTTTTCCTTGTAAGCTGAAAAGATAGACCTTGTTAGCACACGTCACTTTTCCAGTTCTCCTTAGTGAGCATCTAACTGAGATGACTGGCTAGTGACCAGAAAATCCCACTATTTCTTCTAAAACCAGAACCTTTATCATTTGACAAATATGAGATGTACAGTACTGAGGAGGCTCTTTCTGGCCTCTCACATGACTTCAGCCTTGGCTCCAATGCACAGAGTCCCTTTTAGTTTATAAAAAGAGAATCTTGCTACCAGGAAATTTATTTAATATTGGAATAGTGCCATGATCCCACTGTGTCCTGGCAGGTGGAAACAAATAAAGCTGTTATAAATTCTATGATGTATCCAAATGTAATATAGAAAAGCTCCAAAAGGATGCCCATGTGTTGCAGCACAGGCAAATCCTAAAGACATTATCTGTTACAAACGAAAATGTCATCCAGATAATTAACAATAAAACCAGAAATACAGATAAATTTATAAAGTTCTTAGCATGATGTACTTAATACCTATAATTACTTGAGACAGAAAGAGCTTTTCTTTCTGCACTTACTGGCCAAAATAATTTGCTTCCATATTCATTTCTGGTGTACATCATCTGATACAATAAATACCCTTATGATTTACGTTTACTATGAGTGTGCATTCCAATAATAGTTACAGAGCACTGTCATAGACTGAGGAGGAGTTAGTCTAGAAATCGCAGGACCAACACTCGACCATTATATAAAGCTTTGCATTCACTCTTTACAGTTGCTATCATATCTGTTTATAACAAGGGAAAACAGAGAGTTGCTTGGCAGGCCAATGTCAGATCCCAGACTAGAACTAGCTCTCTAGAATCCTAGTGCAACTCCCCAGCCACTGACCACATTTATAAACTGTGTGTATTTGGGACTGCTGCAGAAACCATCCTGACATGCACAGATCCCTACTACTATTGAATCTGCAGCTACAGAGGAAGACAGAAGGTTGCTGCTAGCATGTGAAAACATGGCTTAAAATATAATGGTGACTGAAAGCATTATAATTAATAGATTGGACAAAATTAACCCTTGGTATTACTGAAATCAGGACATCCCTTGGTCTTCAAGATTCTTATGAAATTGTCATTTAGTCTTTGAAAGACTTTAGATGGTGTTCAAGGTGGTGGTACTTGAGTGATTCTTGAATAATACATAAATTCAGGATTAGATTTCCATTAGTGGATGACCTGCTAATTAAGCTTTGGAGAGAAGGGAGATCTTAAACATGGGACACTAGATAATCCACCCAAAAGACAGTTTTGCACAAACCATTGGCAGAAGCTAACATCTTACATCAAGATTGTGTTCAGTAAACTGAGATTGTCATGGTAGCTTAGAGTGACAAGTGTTTCTTTTGATACGTAAGTATAAACCTGCACTGAATACTCAAAAATCCTCTGGAGAGAAAAATGACATCAAATTGATACCTGTTAATAGTTAAACATATCAGTGTCAAGTAAAGCATAATCCAAAGTTTGCAGCAAAAAGTCTGATAGCCAATCAGATAATTTCAAGTAGACTTATCAGAAATGTGCCAATCACTGATACCTTCCATCTTCCTGTCAATCACATTTATAAGAACATTTATTCATGTCCCATGAAATACTCAGTGGATTCACTCCTCAGTTAATAGAATCCTTTGAGAAATTCAAATGGTTAAGGAGGCGTCTCCTGCTCTAAAATTGCCAGACAATGTTGTTCATTTAGGCTCCCATCCAACAAAGCATTTAACAGCATGCTTAATTCCAAGCACCAGTCACAGCTCTGTAGTTGTCCTTTGAGGAAGGCTTCTCCAGCCAGTTGCCCACAGCACCAAACTGCACCATGTTCATCAGCCAGCTGGGTAGTGGGCACACATGGGACCTTGTGGCTTTGTACATTGGAGGAGAGCCTTAGGACTTTACCCAGAGGACACCTGGAGCTGCAGTTCCCTGGAAGGTTGCTCAACATACAGAAAACAGACTTGTGGTTGTCTGTGAGGGTCAAGGCCATTGGTGTTGCCCAAGAGCTAAACATTCTTGAAAGCTTGAATTATTGCTACAAAATAACCTGGAGTTATTCTTCATAGAAAGAGACTCGTAAAGAGATGCCCTAGGAATCCTGCCTTTTGGGGCCTTTGTTGTTATGTTTTATCTTTGCTTGACATTGAATATTTCTTGTTTTCTAACAGCATCTAAAACAACTAGAGAAAGATGTTTGTTCTTCCAGCTTGTCCCCTGCAAAACATGGCCTGAGAAAGATACGAGCGTGTTCTGCTCTCTCCCGTCATTGTGAGAGCTGCACTGACAGCACGATGGTTGTCCTATTTCCTTCTGGCCACTGACAGAATTAGAGTGAAAGCACTTTCCATGCTCTACAAGCATTACATTTTCCTTTTCCATGGTATTGATTTAGTCACTATTTGCCCTAGAAAGTCCTTCGACCATAGTTAGAATTTGGCTTGGATACACACAGTATGTTCTGGGAACTCCTGCAGCCCTGGAAACCAAGCAGCATGTGGATAATACTGCCAAGTGCAGGAAAGGATTCCTACTCTGCCTCGGGCAGCCGTCACGAGAGCGTGTAACATATTGTATAGCTGCAGTGCAGATAATACCAATCTGCCATTTGGCGGATTAAGGGCTGAGGGCCTCAAGGGAATTAAGACCTGCAGCCTTCCTCGCGTGTCCAGCTCTTAACTGGACTTAACTGTACATAGAAATGTAGCAGGGTTGTTTGCCAAGGCACAAACAAGTAGGCACTGCAGTGAGCGGTCTTGTTAGAAGGACTGGCCAGGGCCCAGTAGTTCATGACTAAAAAGGGAGCTGAAGCGTGCTTCCCAGAAGCCTAAGGAGTGAGTGTTGCAACCAGGCAAGCATGTTTTCTTACAAAGCAACATTTTCCCATTCACTCTTAGGCCAGAAGGCCAGCAACATGCACAGGATGCATGATGCACAGGACCCCAGTGCGTAATTGAAACGAGCACAAAAATCATGTCTCTTACAGAGAAGCTTTTAAAAATTGGTAAAGAGAATCAGTGATTGCGACAAAGTTTATTTTCCAAATGTGTTGGGAAATGGGTTGCTAATTACACAGCAACTTGTGCAGTCATGCCAGGTACATATCACTGCATTAACGCTGCAAGTTAAATGAAGGAAAGTACATGATGTTAATCGTAATAATACAAAAGCTTTGATAGGCAAATTAGCAGGAAAGAACAATGTTGACAAAAGACTGCAAGACAATCTCAGTCATATATAACAAGATTTAAGTATTGAGATGCATTAAAGGCTTGAAAGGCAGGCAGAAATAGAACACAGAATTTTGTTAAAACGACAAGAGATTTTAATACTGGCAGTTCCTGCAGTTCTGCCGTGAATACACTGGTATTTACAGATCTTAAGTTTTGTCATTTTGTGAAATGTTATCTAATACTCCTAAAAGCCTCAGTGAAGTAGAATGTCAGAATGATCTGAAACTCATAAATGCACAAGTGTTTCTATGTGAAACCCAAAAGCACCTCCTTAATATCATGGTTTTAAGCTGATCTCACCACTTCCTGAAAATTATGTCACTGTTTTTAATAGCCATATTTAGACACTCTGAAGCCCTTCCTTGCTTTGGATGAGCATTTCCATGTTTGCTCTTTGTAGATTCTACTTGCTGATCCAGATAGGATCTGGAGACTTTCAAGAGCTACCGATGCTCATCTGCATTAGCAAGCAGGAGGCACAGCAGGATTAGATCCATGGAGGGAAGTCATTATAAAAATTCAGTACCCGTGCTGTATGTATTTTGTAGGTCTTTTTATAGGTCTTTCTTCTTTCTTTTTTTTCTTGCTTTCTTTTTTTTTTAAGACTAATTTCATCCCTTGGGCTGTCTGACCATTCATGGCTGGAGCACAGTAGCACAGTAGATGACTAGAGCACTTTTTCCAATTTCATTACATCTCACATATACCAGTTTGCGCACTCTGAGACAGCTCTGCAGTGTGAACTCAGTCATGATCAGTATGGAGATACTGATAATTCACTTCAAAAGCCCTCTCTGACCTCAGATGATGCATTTATTCAGATACATCCCATATTTCTCCAGTAGTGAGAAAGCCAGTCCACTGCTAGCCCTCCAGCTCATATACCCATCAAATGAAGCCAGTAAAGAAGAGTCCTACAGCTGCTGTTAATAAAAGTCAGAAAACAGTTATTTGCTGTTGGCAGAAATACGGAGATTAGGGAAAAAAATGGTATAACCACGCTGTCTGCTTTCATATGTTATCAAATAGCTACCGGGATTTTTTTACAGAATACAGTGTAACATGAAAAATTGCCCAGACTACAGGGCCACAGGCAATTTGGGTCACATTTTGTTCCTTGGCTAAACACAGTTAGGACAGATTGCTGTGTCACAGCAGAGATCATTATTGATAACCAAATCTATTTTTAGCACATAAAAGCAGAGAAATAAGCATAAATGTTACTTATAATTAACATCTGATGAATGCGAATCTCTTGATTCCTTCTGCCTTATTGAATCCAGGCCACAAATAACAAACCGATATTGATTTTTGACACTTCAAATCCTAGCCAACTAATTGCTTGAGGTTTTGCTTACCTGTAGGGGAAACAGAAACTCTCACAGTACCCATAGTCTGTATGGAATTCGTAACAGAGCTCAGCCCAACATTCCCTTGTCAGGCACCCATGAAAGAGTCAGTTTTCTGAGATGAATCCTAGTTGCTGAACTGAAATCCCACTTTTTTTTTTTATTTGGAGAAGACTGCCAGAATAGGAAATAAGATTAGATGAAGCATGAAATGAAAGGTACGGAAGATCTGTTACAAATATTTTACATTGATTTCTCAGGGTTGTTACTGACAAAGAGGTTTGTTTCAAATATCACTTGGTTAATGCTCCCTTTGAAGTGCTGGAGATTTTGGGTTGTAAATGAAATGCTTTTAGACATGAAAAGCTGTGTTATTTTCTGAAGACTATTCTGAAGATAATCCAGCTGGGTTTTGGGTTATTGACCAGTAGTTTGTGGTTTTTTTTTTTTTTTTTTTTTTTTGCTAATCCATTTTGATAATGTGCTGCTTTCTTTTCTATCAAATGAAATGGCGTTATATGAGCATAGCTGTAATTGACTCTTAACAGAAGTAATCTAGCTTAGTCCTATAATAAGATTGGTCTGCTCTGCATTCAATTCACATTTTGGTGTTTTCCCAGTCTTTTAGATACAATTCAGACTAATCTCCACGTATTTTTAAAAGCATTTTCATTTTTCTTTTTTTTTTCATTTTTTTTATAACTGCCTTGTTGGTGAATCTTTCTAAGGGAGCACAAGAGACTAAATTATGGCTTCTAGTTTCACACTATGAATACTGGGAATGACAGGTAAGGAAGGCTGTGGCCACAAGTAGAATGAGAAGGGGCAGACAAATACTTATTTACATCAATAAGAGTGCTGTGTATTTTCCCTATAGTTGCCTGAGTAATTTGAAGCAAACTGTGTAATGCGTGTTGCTAAGGTGGTGAACTAGTGCTGTGTGGAATTGGGGGAAGCAAAACCCAAGAGGGGCATGAGGAATAGGGTTCTACATATCATTTAACTTTTTAGGCACTATATATCATTTAACTTCAGGCATTTGTCTTAGATATATGAGACTGGGATCCGCTCTAATTAATGCTGGTCATGTAATTCATGGCCATGTAAAATGTAAGACAGCTAGTTTGCAGCTGTCATTACAGGCATTCTCCTCAGTCCACAAAGCCAGAAGCACCTCCAGGAAGTGACTGGTTCCACTCCAATACAGATGTCAGAGAAAAATGAAGTAGGTTGTATGAGGAGACTACATCCCCTGGCATTATCAAAAAACCTATGGAAGTTTATGGGCTTATGGAATGGAGGCAAGTGAAGAAAGTGGAAGCAAAAGTCCCTGCTGCAAGTACCTGCTATTCATCATTTACTCTCAGCCATGACTGACATCTCATTCTGGTGGTTCATACAGATGGAGCTTATTTTGTGACTGTCTCTCTGAATGCAGAACAGTGTTCTACAAAGTTTTCTGCATGAGCAAGTCTATCTTTCAGGCTCATGTAGGCATGTACTTCTCTGGCTTCCCTGACAAAAAAAAAATACTAATGGCTCATGGACTCAAAGTGAAGGCAGTTAAAGATAAGCTGGCACAATCTGCCTCCTTAATGACTTAGAGTGCTCACGTATGGTGGCCCTTAACCTAGTGCCATTCTGTAATGAACAGCTCTTTAAAATTGCACTTCCTTAATGACTTAGAGTGCTCACGTATGATGGCCCTTAACCTAGTGCCATAATGAACAGCTCTTTAAAATTGCACTGATCCTATATTGCGAAGCATTTTAATACAGAGAACAGGGTTTAGGTTACTCCCTGGGTCTCCAGTTTTGTGTTATTTTTGCTTCTGAAACATAAAAAGGAAGGTTCAATAAAAAGGAAACAAGAAACAGAGATCAAGGAAAAGAAGCTATGAAACATTTTCTAATCTAATTCCAGAAAATGAGGAAGAAAGAAACTGGATAGATCTAATCTGCTTTTGTGGCAATTCAGAGTTTTGAACACTAGTTGAGGCATTCATTTCTGTAACCTTCATGACTGTTCTGAGATCAATAAGGATATTTTAGTTTCAGCAGAATTATTGGTGGTTTTACTCTCTCCAAAGAGAGCCTTCTAAAAACCTGCATTAATGGCATTCATAAAAGAACCGTCTGGCATGGAAAACTATGTTCATTTAGGATAAGTTCTTCAGGACACAAGGAATGATGCAACCATAGAGCTGAACCTTGAACTTTCTATTAAGACCATGCTGGATTTTGGATTGTACCAGACTATAAACTTAGCCCTTGCATGCCACTTCCACAGCATCCTTTGGGCTACAGCACAGGATCTGGCTGAAGAAACCACCTGAAGAAATGCAATCAGATGTTTCCTTAGGTAGAGTGCCCAATAATCATCTTCTAACATTTGTTGGTGTATAGATGTAAACATCTGCACCATTTTTAACTTGCAGATTGGACAATGGCACAAGTCTGACTGAAACTTGCCCCCAGATTTTCAGCTTAATCACTGATTGTTGTGTGTGTGTTTGAACTAAAATATACAGGTTCATATGTTATTTCTGTGATTCGTATTTAATGTGTGTGTTTGGATATAAACATCTTTGCTTTATTTTCCAAAGTTTGAATGATGATAGTATGGAAGATGTTAAGTTATGATTTTACATTATTTTAATTAATATAGTTTTGATTGGTGACTCTGGTGGATTGGTGGAAACATGGAAAGAAGGGAGAACAAGACAAGCAAGACATGGTAAGCATTTGCAAAACCACACACTACTCAAGCTCTTCCCATCCATTCCTTTGTGGACATACTGCATCAAACAGCATGAGGAAGTCTTAGGTAGCTGAGTTTCCATTACAGGGAATGTAATGGAGCTTAATGCAAATGCAGAAGTCTGTTGTTTTTATGTATTGCTAAAATAGTGAGGATGAATAGTGAGGAATGAACTCAAAGGCTCTATTTCTCCTGATGCAGCTTTATTTCCCTCCTAATCAAATCAACTGTTTAGTATAATATTTTTTGTAGTTCAACTTCTACATATGATATTTGGATGATTTGGTTGTATGTTGACACTTAGTATGCTGTCTTCACAAGAGGCCACAGCAGCCATTGAGTCTTGCACAGAAACACTATATCGCCTGAATGAGAAACTCGTGCAAGCTGTACAAGCACACACCAATAAGTTACAACTCCTTAATACATCCCCATGCAATAATCAAAAAAGTCATTCTGCTGTCTACTGTCTCATCTTCACTCTGGATGCACAGAAGACTCTTAGGTTTGAATTATGGGATGGTGTGCACTGACGTTCCTGAATCAGACCTGACCCAAAAAAAAAAAAAAAAAAAAGAAGGAGGAATAGAAAGCTGTAATAGGAGGAAATAACCTTTACTTGGCTCAGCTTATCTGCTTGAGAGCTCTTGGTTTTATTATGGAAATGCATACTGGTAAAACAATCTCTTTTGATTGGCAGCATACTGATCTTAGTTTTCTCAGGTATTATAGAAAAACCCTCAATTTTACTTTTTGTTTAGGAATGCTCCTAATGCTTGTTGTAACATATGCATCAGGATTATCCTATCATTAGATTTCCCTGTTCTCAGAAAAAATCCCTATCCCTAGAAGCTATCACTAGGTGTTCTATGTGAATGATTTAAGGATCAAAATCTTAAGCTCTGGAACTATTCAATAGGAGGATTTGCATTTCATGATTTAATACTCACTGTCAGTAATGTATTTTATTCATATCATATGTCTGAATGGGTCTCACATAGGCAAATTCTCTCACTAGCAGACATAGCTGTTATAATCTTTCACTTTTGAGACAGGTTACATATAAAGTGGCTTTAAAAGACAGATATTTCACTCCAGAATTTCCTCTAAGATGGCTTTAAGATCCTCCATGGCAGAGCAGTCCTGAACCAGGATCTCAGGCTCCACATATAGGAAAAAAAAAAAGGAAGTATTTTAAGAAATGCTAATGTTCATGCATGAAAACAGATGGCTCCTTGGTGACTTACATCAACCCTGCTGTACAAAGACTTTACATTACAGGTTATCCTGTCTCAAAATTTTCTAAGATTGAGGCTATCTCCTGTACTAACTTGCCTGAAGAGCTGCTAAGGAAATGTCAGGACTTCCCAGCAGCAGCAGAACCCCCCAGATTATGATTGTTTTCCCTCAGAAGAGGCTGTGTGGAGTGTAGGAGTCACCAATGCATACTACCTCCTGGGTGCAAAGCCATGGTGCTTGATAATGTTCATGCATGAAAACAGATGGCTTCTTGGTGACTTGTCTCAGCTCACTTATATCAACCCTGCTGTACAAAGACTTTGCATTACAGGTTATCCTGTCTCAAAATTTTCTAAGATTGAGGCTATCTCCTGTACTAACTTGCCTGAAGAGCTGCTAAGGAAATGTCAGGACTTCCCAGCAGCAGCAGAACCCCCCAGATTATGATTGTTTTCCCTCAGAAGAGGCTGTGTGGAGTGTAGGAGTCACCAATGCATACTACCTCCTGGGTGCAAAGCCATGGTGCTTGATCCTGGCTATACAGCAGTTCCTGGAGCACCAATGACTTGTAAGGGAGGTGGTACTTCTTTAGTGCTTGTGTAATGGCAAACAAACAAGTGAGGCATGGTATGGTCTAAGACAGAGCTTAAAATAACATGGAGTGAGCTGTAGAGTTGGAACATGGCCCCGTACCCTGACAGCCCTGACGTGGAAATATGAGTCACCACACAAGCCCTGTGGCCCAGGGTTTTCTGCTCCCTGGTGATGCAGGTACTGGAAGGGAAGCGCAATTTTCAGCCCTTGTATGGACTGTGTTGGCTTCCCCTGGAGCATCAGCAGTCAGAGACAAGGCTATTGGAGACGACTGCCACCCCCTGCCAGCTCTTTCTTAAGGTCATCTCATTATTGTATTGCAGTAGCATACTGAGACCCAGCTGAGATCTGTGCTAAATACTGTACAAATACATCAGATGAGAGCATCCTGTGCCAAAGACCCCCCTGTGTAAGCAAACAGGTCCACAAAGGAACGTTGGGGATGAAATGACACAGAGAAGTGGAAAAAAAAATCACTCTAGGTCACAAACACAGTCTGCAGGAAAGCTTCATGGAACAACTAGGTTACCTAACTCCTGTATCCTGCATTTATATTAGACCAGGCTATGTCTTTGAGAATGGGGCAGACAATACATGTGCTAACTGATAAAACATCCCATGGAGTGATGATACAAATTAAAAAATCAGAAAATAGACAGTAATTTTTTATATAAAGAGCCTATTATGATAAAACAATGTTTTCTCAAGGATTTCATTTTCGATTGTAGTGTTGTAAGGCTGTGTTACTAGAGCAGGATGAGACAAAGTCAGTTGTCAGCATTTCTTTTATTTGTTTTTATTTTTATTTTGTTATTATTATTATGTATTGCAATCCCAGTCATGCCTGTGTGGAACAGTTTTTTTTTAATATATATATGAGATTTTCACTGACTTAATTTATATCACCCTGATCTCTTTATGCAGTTTTGACACAAACTCTACTTGATCTTGCATCATCTGGTTTTGCATCTGGGCTTTGGATGTCATTTTATTCTGTGCTGGCTGTGCAATACTGTGCCTAAAGAGTAATGAATGGCATAACCCAGGCATGTTGTAGTCTCCTAATTTACATAAGATTCTGTTATTGCTTTATTTCATTTTGAAACAAGAGATTCTTCCTGAAATTCTACTGATATTTCAATATGTTACAACACCCTTAAAAAAGAATTGACTGTTTTTTGAGGTAAAGTGGCATACTTCTGTGAGCTGAGCAGACCTGCATTGCCTGCAAAGCCAGTTTCTATTAACAGAGTCTGTTCTAGATAATCTGGACTAGATGATCTCCAGAGGTTTCTTCCAAGGTCAACAGTTTTGTGATTTTTGTGGTCCTTGCCATTTTGCTGAGATCAGATATTCATGTTTTTAATAGATCTTTAAATGTAAGTGACATACAAAATGTGAAATGTTTTAGAATTCATGGAGAGGTTGTAACCACAACTCTCATTAACACATGTACTGTGCCACTCCAATACTAGGTATGGCATCCATGTTCAGATACTCTAGATTTTCATCCAAGAATTAAAAAAATGTGTCTTGAAGTGATGAAGCCCAAAGCAGTATTTAGTCATAACTTAGGGACAGAAAATAAGCTACAGATTCAATTTCAAGGTATACATGTTTATTTAGACAAAGATAACGTGGAGGACAACTTGCAGTAGTGTTAGGTTCTTAGTCTCTGTATTTTAGCAATTAAACACATTCCTTTCTTGCTGAATTATTTCAGTGAGTGCAGACCTTATTATTTTCACAACTTAATTATCAGAAGAATCCATTTTAGAGACAATACGTTACTGTGAGGGCTGTGAAAGATATCCCTCAAACTAACATGGACGTGTAGGTTAGGACCCCCCCTAATTTATAGCGTCTGAAAGTAACAAAGCATTCATATACATATGTGTATATACATATGCACGTTATATATTTATATACATATATATACATATAAACCTATTTATGCAGCATAAATTTGGTGATTGATTCAGAACAATCTACATTATTTAATATACTTAGCCCAAAGCCAAATATGTGTAACTGCGTCTTTGTGCTACCCAATTACTACTACAAGCTGCCATGACTACTGACTAAATGTCAAAATGCAAAAGACAATGAAAGGAGACAGTCTGAAAAATCTTATTTTCTTCTGTGTTTTGAATAGAATTTTAATTTTGTGAGACATTTTAAATGAAGGATGTCTCATCAGTTTGAATAAAGGCATTAGTTTGCCTTTTGGATACAATTCCAAATGACATGTGTAAGTGGAATACTTAAAAATGAAGGGTTCATATTCTAGCAATGACACACTGATTATAACTATGTTAAATAACAATAGCATTTTAAATGTGAGTGCTAGAACAAAAAAAGTTCTTAGCAGATGACTTCTAAGTCTGTATTTAGCTTTGTTTGATATTAGAGTTTGTCTGTCAACATAATTCTTAACTGGGGACTTATTTCCTCTAAACCCAAACAGGTGTGATAATGAAAGCTCTGTTGCAGGTGCCCCAATATTATGATTTAGAGATGCTTTATACCATATGGCTTAATCTGCTTCTTTATAGTAGTAGATGCACAGATTTATTTATTTATTTATTTCAAACTGAAGGGTTTCCATAGTTCTGTGTGTAGGACCAAGGGATTGCTTGTATTTAATTACAAGATATTATGAGGGACTGAATTTCTGGGTTTAGGCAGATTTAGACCCCAGTTTAAGAAAGTCTGTCTATGCAGGAAGTTTATCAAGGGTGTGCTTAGCTTTGGAGGAATCTTTGGAGGAATCTGTAAAACCGATCTTTTAATGTGGCAATATCTCATAATAAGCGGGCAGCAAACTTACTAGGGAAAACATCTTTTGGTGCTTCCTCAAACCTAGATATAGGAGCTACTCTAGGCATTTCAATGTGTTCACAGTGAAAATTATCACAGCATTTAAGATGGTAGTATCTTAAATGGTAAATACTGTCCCATCATTGAAACTGCACCTTGCAGAATAGCAGGAGGCAATAAAGAAAGATAGCCCAGTGGAGATAAAGAGGATCACCATAACCATTCTTGTAAATTGTGGCTTGGCCACAACTGGGGAAAAATTGAATAGCTTGCAGAGTCCAAATGATCATTTCAGTTTTGGATCTATTGCAAGTAAAGCATAGCTCTGATCATCAGCTAATAATTAACTTGTAGAGCATAACAAATTTAGGATCCCTGTAAGTTTCGTTTCTGAGCAAAGTTATAAAATAAATAAATAAATAAGTAAAAAAAAAAATAAGAACTGGAGCATATGGATATTCATGTGTCTGGTTTTATCAGAATTTGGCATATTTGAAAATATTTATTTAGATTCAGCTTGAGAACAAATCCAGTCCAGTATCTGAGAAATGTATTTGATTGAATTGGACAATTTTTAGTAAAATTGATTTGGATAGTGACAGCATTCAATGAAGTGACTTCTGTACGGTGATAAACCAAGTGTTCAATAAACTTGACTTCTGCTCTTTGACCAGCATTTTCTTATTTGTCACATCTTTTCTTATCCTGAGGAAAAAAAATGCATCCCGTTAATGTGTGCTACAGTAAAGTTTTTCAGCCTGAGCACCCACTGAGCTGTGGCCATTAATTATTGACCCCGTAGAAACCCATCCAGATGATGTGGTCCATATCCTGCAGCATTCTGTCATGATGAACTTATCCGGACTCCTATTAAAATTAATTGAAATAATTTGATTTTTTTCCTAGTGCTGAAGTTGAATTGATTTCTATTACGTTTTACTAGCAATCAAATTATTCATGGATGAAATTCAAGCCCTGTTGCAAGGCAGCTGAAAAGTTCCTTTGGGTTTTGGTGCATATTACATTTTACACGAGATACTTTCCAACTGAAATTTTGGAGATATTCTAACATGCATGTCAAATCTTTCTATATCATTTTTAACTACAAGATCTATGCAATTATTAGTAATTACCTGGTTTATGCTTCTATTATTGTACCCTGCCATGCCCTTATGCATATATTCAAGTATTTGATTGCCTCTATTAAGGAAATAATGATACTATTCAACAGCATATTGCTAGAATTTATCACAGCTAGGCACAGATTATAAATATTATTGAGTATTTTAATCAGAAGATATGTAAAATGAGTGAAAAAAAAAGAAAACTAAGAATGACAATCTCTTTGGAACCTTGCTGGTGGTGCACACAAATTGGCTTATTATTTAGAATTGATTAAATTGGCTGAAAGAGAGCAATTATGTGTGAGATATTCTTATTACAACTGAAAAAAAAATAGAACAAGGATCACTAGTTAGAGGAAACCACCTCTGCTTTAAGTAGCTTTGCTCAGATTTGCATGCTATGAACACATTGATTTTTGATTATATAAAATATATGTATAAATATTGACGTCTAGTAATGTGACTACTTCTCAATAAGGAGCATCTTTCACCATCCACCTTTTTTATTTCTTGCTTTATTTCTCTCATTCTTCTTACTTTTGTAGCATTTTTCAGTTTAGTGATTTTTTCCTGTCCTGAAATATGACTGAAGAAATAGATTTCTTAAGTTCATTCAGTCAATTAGTCAATCAGTCTGTGTGTCTATGTATAATTTATCTATTTGTGTGTCTATCTATACGGCTATCTATTTTTCTCATTACTGGCCACCACTTACACAGGAGAATATCTTGATGAATTCAGAGATATTGCCCTGCTGCTAAAATAAAAGGAGTTGATCCCTGTAGATGTGCTAGTCTTAGCTAATTTCAGTGGGGCTCTGGCGTGAGGATACTTGGCTCATTTAGCATGATAATAAAATAATCTTCACTTGCAATTGTGAGATTTTCAGGACACTGAACATTTGCATATCCCAGCATCAAGAGTTTGCCATTAGAAGTAGAAAAGAACTTTTTCAGCTTGTCCTTTATAACAGCCTTATCAAATGTTCCCTGGCTTTGCTATCACATTTTTCAATACAGCCTAAAATTAGGAGGACCTGGTAATATTCAAATGTCAATTCGCAATAGCCTGTTCTTTTTTTTTCTTTTGTTGTATAATAAAATTCTTTTTTACTTGGATAAAAATGTCCCCTTTCCTGAATAATCAAATTCATTATTAGTACAGATGAATTTCGTAAGTTTTCTCAAAATAAAAAACGAGTTGTTTCCTTCCTAGGTCTTTGCTTGGGGAAACATAAAGAGTAAAACATTGATTCAGCAGACACAAATCAGCTTGGGTCTGTTACTATAGACTTTCACTTGTTTAGGATTCAGTTTTAGTTAATATTCCTGACCTTCACACATTTTATCCACTCGAATTTGTGCCTGCAAAGCACATGGGGAGCCACTGCTATTTCCTATCTAATATCATTTTTTTTCTGCCATTACTTGGGAAAAAATAGGAGTCCTCCTTCCAATGGATATCAATTGGTTAAATTATAAACATTGGGCCTACATTTTTCCTGGCTGGAGGTCTGCCTTGGGATGAATTTTGCGGAAACCCTTATGAAAAACTGTTCCACTGCTCCTGGGAAGATGACAAGGGTGAAACGTGTGCACATAGTAAGCTAAGCAAGTGCTTATTGGATCTCTTTAAAAGACTCTAGCTGTTTGTGCCAGGATATTACCTCTCCTTTGAAAAATCTGCCCAGGCATGGCCAAGAGACATGTCATAGAAAGACCCGATTTCAGTCTTCACCCATGACTAGAGTTTGACAGATTTTCTGAGGAACATGTTTGCACTGGACGTGACCAGCTCCTCATGGACTGAAAGCGATGTTTTGACCACTGCTCCTGGTTACTGTGGGCCAGAAGAGTGATAGAAAAGAAAATAAAAACAAAACAAATAAACAAAACCAAAAACCCACATTCTGGGACTCGGTTCCTCCCTTTTTGCCCTCC
Organism: Tinamus guttatus; assembly: GCF_000705375.1. Next base: position 1,009,765 of record NW_010577423.1, on the reverse strand, counting down.
AGAAAGTATGGAGGATTATTGGAGGGGAATGGCTCTGTGAAAGGACAAGCACTGAATCTGGCTGCTGTAAAAAAGAAATGGCTAAAAGCAGAAGAATTAAAAATAAAAGGAAAAAATGTTTAAGTCCATCAGGGAATGGAATGTTTGGATCACAATTGAGGTTGGCACTGTGGCTGACAGAATAAACAGATTGGGGCTAGAAAATAAAGAAAAGGATACCAAGAAAATAGAATGGAATTTGAAACCAGCATGTGTGGTGTAGAGCAGAAGGGAAATTATGGTTTGAATGATTTTGCTGACTGCAATATTTGATGGTGATTAGGTTGTTCACAAGAAAGGTCCAAGATGACAAAGACAGAAATCTTCCTGATCACTAGTTTAGATCTTCTAAAGTATGACTGGCATTAAAAGAAAAAAATATTATAATAGCAGTTCAAAATCAAGCTGTGAAACATCTGCTCTAGTATCGTGTTTCTAGGATAGTTTTTAAATTATTTTAATATAGAAAATTATATTCACTACATTAAAATGTATTAAATATAATGTTTTAAATTTGTACTATGAACTGTTTCTGTTTGCTTCTTGAAGTGCCTTGAGTTTTCTACCAGGGTTCAGTATGTATTCTTACTGCTGCAAATTTTTACCCATCTTGACAGTAATGTTTGTATCTTTTGTGTAAGAGAGCGGGATACCAGGAGAGACAAGAACAGCAGAACAGCATTGGCAAGATATGCAACCCGATAATTATAGTTTTACAGAGCTGTACCTCTGTCATAGTTACACCTCACTACTATATTTGTTTTTCAGGCCTCCCACCACTAGAAGGGGGAACTCTTTGCATTGTCTGCAATCTGATGCAGTATGGTTTGCCTTCTTTTGTGAATGCTTCAGTGCAAAAAGGGAATATACTCCAATAGGGAATAACTTAGGAATAATTGGGGAATAAAAACTCAATGCAGATTAAAATGAGTATTAAACTATTATTTTCTTTTCTTAAGAAGTCATTATTAATATTTTACTTTCAAAATAGCCATAGTTAGAGGCAGAAATTTGTTTCCCCAGCAAGAATTGACATGCTTTGAGAAGACATATTTTACTGATAAATATTAAAGATTTATTTTTTGAACCTCAGTGAATATGGCCTCCCTTCTCATCTGCAAAATATAATTTTGAAAGTCCTCAGGCTACTATGTTGACAGCATCAAAAATATCTAAACAACAGAAAAGATATAAGCTTAGAAATAGTCCTTTATATTACATCCACATAATAAATTGAATTGCCGGTACCTGAAGATGCAGATAGGATATTGAAATGAGTATCAACATGACTGTTGAGCAATGTAAGAAACAAATATATCACAATAGCTAAACATAATATTTAAGAAAAATTAATAAAATGGGTTAGGAATCAAATTTCACTTTCACAAAATGTCATTGAAGAATGATAGAGTCTGATTCATGCATTCTATCTTAATTTAGAAGATTTCCCAGGAGGATGAACAAGCTTCTTGCAATTCCATTGCAACTAATAAACCAGCAATTGTAATTTATGCTACATTCTTGTACATAAAACATAGTATTTTTTTGTGAATTTTTGATATTATTGTGGTCTCTACTGTCATTTAAGATGGAAAAAAAATGGAAAAAAAATAACCTCAATAATAATCTTAGGCATTTCAGGGACTCTTGCTGGTGAATGCTAATGAATTTAGCAGGAGACATCTCACTGAATACCATAGGATGAATTCAAACATGGATGCAAGGGAAATCTTGCATTTTTTATGTTTTCAATAACTTTAAAAGGGATCAAAACAGGATAAAAATGAAAAGTTATAGCTATGTATTCAGCTAGTGACTATTAAATATACTTAATTTTTTAAAAGTCTATATTATAAGGTAAGCTCTTGATTTGTAGACTACTCTACCAATAAAGAGTATTAAATGTATATAACCTAATTTTTCTTTACCAAAAGGGTGCCCTAAGGGTTATAAATAATACCTGAATAGTAAAGAATACAGAATATAGCTTTAGGCAGTAAGTTGCTCTGTTTACTGTTGCTTTGTGCTTTCTATAATATCAGAGCATTGTTACACATTTCTATACATGATGGAATATAACATCACATCACACCTCTGATGTAAGTGTATAGGATAATCCCCAACTTAACAAGAAGTCAGGACATGAAATGATTAAGGGATAAATTTGGTGGAGGAGGTCTAAAGTCCCTAAAGTGGGATTTAAGCATATTTCAGGTACCTTATCCAAAAATGTGGATCCTGTGTATTGCTGCACAGCTGCACAGCAGTCATTAAATGCCACTTTGTGCTCTCACATTGATTGTGCATCTAGGACACTACTTTTTTTACACCAAGGCTTCAGTCTTGAAAGGCTGAATCCTCTAATATTGGGAACTGGGAATTCTTCCAATCTGGTCCTCTGAGGAAATCTTTGTAGCCCGTTTGCTTAGAGTACACGTAGCACACATGGATAAGATGAGTTCCTTCATAAATGCAGGATCAACCACTGCTATATTTTAAAATATAGCCAAGGAGAAATGTTGATGGCTGAGTTACTCCTGTCCTGCGTTACAACTGTCTGCAGTGAGAGTCTTTGACTGGAAATGACATAACTGGGTTTAACTCCTTTCAGACATGAGAGGATTCGTGCTAATGCATCTTAACACCATCCAAAGAGATGTGAGTTCTCTTTTTCTGCTTGCAGGACTGTTTTAATTTCTTATCCAACAACTGGAGCATGTAAGACACAGTGGTAGACCCATGAGCCAGGGCTTCCTGATCACTCAACTGGGATCACTCTTATGTGCATTCCTACCCAGTGAATCTTAGCATCTACCATATGTTGTAGGTAGAGTAGTCTTTGGTCACTTTTCTAAGTTAAACCACCTACTTGGGGCAGAACTAGAAAGGGGGGAACCCAAAACCAATAATTCTGATTTGTGAATTACAATCATATGTTTTAAGGACCAGAACTTCTCTGCATAGTAACTACCACAACATGATTGAAGGGTTCAGCATATTAGAAAGAATACTTATTAGAAAGAATAAATACATTAGAATTTATTTATGAATGGCTGAGATTACAGTTATCCCCTCTCTCCCTGTTGCAAAAAAGTAACATTACTAAGTTTGTTCAGCAAAGCCTACTGTTTCCTGTTGGTGCTATGCATGAGTTTAACTGCACATCTTGGCAAAATGAGGTTACATTCACTACATTTGTTGAATTATATACTAGAAGACAGGGAAAAAAAAGAAAAAGTTAATAAGTGGAAGAGAAAATTAAATATATGGAGCAGCTTTTTGTGTTGGATACTGCTCAGACAAGTGATGTTTTGAACATATTTTATTCCCAGGGTTCAGGATTTTCTGCATTGGTCCTCTGTTTCAGTGGAAGTCTCTGAATCAATTTTTGCTGATTTTGAAAAGTGCTGATCAACTAGAGGAATAGAAAAGTCTTTACTAGGGACACGGATGCCTGGTGTCTTTCAAATGTGATCAGCATTGCCTACGAACTGAAAATAAACCAGCTCAGACTACATCTATAGAATAGTTTGCAATCTAAACTCAAGACGATTTTGCATAGCAGCCATTCTTTCAAACCGGCCACCAAATTACTGTGGGTCCACAGGCTAAGGATGGTGCTGAGGCCTGTTGAGTCTGAGGCCTCTGTTGACTCCAGACTCTCATCTGCAAAGTTGCTCCATCTATCATCCATTTTATGGATACTGCAGTAGGAAACATGCTTTCTACATGCCACCTGATGATAGCAAGATTTTATTTACAAAGATAACTTATGAGAGCAGTTAATAGAATTTCTGAAGGTAATTACTGCAGGGGTAAATAATCACTGCTGATTCATGGTGTGATATTTGCTTCCTCTTGAAATAGTGCTCCAAGCTACAGAAAGTGCCAGGATAAAAAATTCTGAAATTTGATAATATAAGTAGAAAGACAAGTTTTATACATATATAAAAAACCTAGGGAGTATGTTCTATAAAAATGCTTGGCAGATTTCATTTCCAGCTGTGCTGTTTCCCACTGGTCAACCAAAGGGCCATACACCACCTTTTATCCCTTACGTTTAAAGAGCGGAGCTCTTGTTCACTTGCTGTATAACATTTGGCAAGACTTTGAGTAAGTTAATTTTCCAGTTAAATCAATAATTTGGAGTGACGCTGTTTCAGAATGCCTAGTTGAAGCCACCTGGGGCTTGATTTTCTCAGGAGTGAAAAACATCTCTTGTTCCTTTTGACTGTGAACTAATCAGGTACTTAAATTAGGTCTACGTGAAAGTGCTGCACGGGTCAAGTATTGCCCATACCTACCTGTCACAGAAACCCTCTGATCTCTGTGTTTTAGACTACTTAATAATGCCTCCTTCTCACAGAGCACTGCGAGGTGAATTAATTAGCTAATTTTTGCAGACTAAATCCTTTGAAGGCTAAAATGCTACCTAAATAATATTGCTGAATGCGCTTGTCTAGTCTCTCAGTCAAAATCATTTTTTTTTTAATTAATGGAGTTAGTTTGAAAGTGGAGAATAAGGATCAGTATATCATTTGCATTTTTTTTTAAGAATATAAATGTCGCCTGAGAGAAACTTAACCTTGTTGCAGCATTTTTGCAAATATATTCGTAATAAAACATATGCACAATGAAGGCTAGAGAACTGAGGCATTACAGTGCAAATGCCAAATAAATAAATAAATAAATAAAACTAGAAAATAATTAACTATTCAAAGAAAAAAAGCTGGAGAAAAAAACAATAAGAAGAAATTTTTAAAAAACTTTAAATATAGAAGTCTTTAATCTTGATACAATTTGTATTAGGGCAAAGGGGAGATGGTGGTACATATAGGACAGCATTTCAGAAGTATGCAGGCTGTTGAATTTTGTGTTTATTTCCTCAGAGGATTATGGGATCTCTTCCATAAAATGATGTTCCAATCTTCTGCCAATCTCCTATCCACGTTAGGGGTAAATAAAGAATTGCCATGAGGCAATACAAATTTTGAAACATATGAATTGCTTCTTACATGTTTACTGCCTGACAGTAGGAAGAGTAATCTACTTTTTGAAAACAAGAAAAAAATATACAAAAGTGTTAACCTTCAGTTCCTACTGATTTGTATTTGCCAGCAACTTTATACCATCTTCGTGATCAAAATTCTCGAAGATTCACTTTGAGAAATAAACTAACTAACTGTAATGTTTCATCTGCAAGACCTTGACAATATTTGGAACGACAGGGTCTCTGTCAAATTATCTTTCTGCTAACACTGTGAGATAATAAACTCTCTTTTCCCTGTTAATTGTCATCTTAAGAGAAATCCCTATTGGTTTATTCAAACATGTGATTTTATGACAGTTAAAAATAATTCAAGGGTGATTGCACTCATTTGTTTATAAAATGGGAAAAAACAAGTTGAAAACTTCAGTCATCATTTGCATAATACTGAACAGGGGCATGTTTAGTCCAAATTCAGCCTGGCACTTAACCATATGTCTATCTGGAAGCCTGTCACTCCCATTGATGTCCAGGTAATCACTCATGTGCTTAAAGATAAACACTTGTCCAAATGTACGGACAAACTGGAGGTAAATGCTTACCCTTTTCCAATAGAAAAGCCATAGTTATTAAAATAACTGAACCTGTTATGCTCAATGGCCATACTCATATTTATGATTTTACTATATCTATATTTATGTTTTTAAATACATGTTTACATGCTAGATGAAACAATAACACAAAATACAGCTAATAGGCACACTTAGCAGTGAACTTATATCCCTCAAGATATGTATCTAGACCTGACCATAGCTAAAATACAAATTCTGAATAAAATACAGATTCTGAATCACTTTTACAATGGTTTAATCAGTCTTACTGATAAGACAGTGTGTGGATGAATCACTTTATTTTCATAATCCTACCCATTTATCACCTCACAGTTCTCAGCTACCTCAGAAGAATCTGAATTAAAAGCATTTATTTAATTCATTATTATACAATAGTCTCCCATGTTTCCGTTAGATAAAATCTATAAAATAAACAAAAGGCAGAATCAGGACTGAGATTTTGGTGTATGATATTTGTTTGGATGTGTTTTCATAATAAACGTTCTCTAAATTAAATACCACAAAGAAATAGTGGCATCACTGACTGCTTCACCCTCAAGCTGCCAGGTATCTATTCTAATAAAGGCTGGATGCCCGGTTAAGTCTGTAGTGACCTCCACTGCAAAAGCAGTTGATTTAATGTCCTGAAACAAAAACATGCATGGTAGCAAGCATTTGGTGTGAATGAGCCCATACATAAGGATTTTTTTTTTATCAGTGAGGGTGACAGAGCACTGGAACAGGCTGCCCAGAGAGGTTGTGGAGTCTCCTTCTCTGGAGATCTTCAAAACCCGCTTGGATGCAGTCCTGTGCCACGTGCTCTGGGTGTCCCTGCTGGAGCAGGGGGGTTGGACTAGATGATCTCTAGAGGTCCCTTCCAACCCTAAGCATTCTAGGATTCTATGATTCTATGATCCACATAAAATGCAGATTTCACTTGGAAGAAAGTGTCAAGAGGAGGAGTCAATTCAATTCTCATCCTTACAGTTGCATTCTACAGAATTTTGAAATAAGACTGACTTAAAGACATATATGTGTGTGTTTGATGTGAACTTGTGAATACAGCACTAAACAGAAATAAAAGCTTCTTGGTTTCTTAGGGTGTATTGAGCTCCATAAGTTCTTGCAACTGGTGAAATTCCTAAGTAAGCCAAAGAAAGTTTCCTTGAAAAGGAGGTTTTCTTTAAAAGAAATTGAGGGTTAATTTTGCTTTCCATTCAGGAATAGGAGCATATATTCATCACAGTATTTAGCATCTCTCTATCTTGAGGTATGTGAAGAGTGCTGTCCAAAACCAGTGGGGTTGTGCACATGCTGGAAGTCAGACACCTGCTTAAGTGCCTTGCTGGCCCCTAGCCAGACCGTAACACTTGTTCTGCTGAAGCTGATTAGAATTTTCCTACTGACCCCAGTAGCTGACAAATCTGTCTCTGCAAAATACAGGACACAACAGGGAAACGTAATCACGCATTCTTTGGTTCTCATGGTGGTCTGTTGGGCAAAGCTTCACTACAGGTTCCAAACAAATATAGCTTATTGGAAATGTATAGGACTGCTATTGCACCTATTGTTTTCCACAAGAAAATGAGATTTGTTTGTTTCATTGAAGAAACTCTGGAAATAGAGATGAGCCTGATATAAATTAACATAAAAGTGGCTTATTTTGATATGCCATCTAGAGCTCAAATTTCTCTAAAAATAGCCACAATAAGGAACAATAAATTTTAAAGAAATGATGGAGAGAGATCTTACTATCTGTGAATTTCAAGAGAGATGTTTTTAAATAGCATATTTTTAATTGAATGTCATTTAAATTAATATTTTTAGAAACTTGAGTTAGCTAGTTGTATTGTTTCCTCTCACTTGTGCATGTAGCTCGTTAACCAGGAATTAACAGGCAAACTGCAGTGATACAGTCTCTGGGCAAATCTAATGATTTCAGCCATGTCTCCTGCTGCAGCAACCTTTATATTTGTGTGCTGAGAGGCCATTAATCAAAGGCTGAAGAGCCCTTTCTTCCCTACCAGCAGAATTTCTAACAGGGCCTTCTGCAGTGATAAGTCTCTGACTGACTACAAATTATCAATACTGATTACCGGATTGCTGCAGTGGGGAGGGGACGGCGTGCTCGGCACTGCAGGGCTGGCCAGACTCCCACAGCCCTTGTCTGCTGCCTCTATTTGCATGTACAGCTGCCTTATGCCTTTTTCCCAGGGGGACCACAACCAGGTTAAAATGCTTTCAATCCTTGCCGATTATTTCTCAGAAGTGAAACACTGGCATCCAGAAAAATAAATGCAAAATGCAACAGCCAGAGCCACGCCAGAAGGATCCAGCTCAACTTTGTGCAGTACGATTAAGGGAGGCAGCAGCCTCTGCCTGGAATGTGAAATTAAATGTGAATTGGTGGCTTGCTGGGTCTCTCCATCATGATTCTGCGTGATTTGGGCGTGCACGAGTTGTTTAATAGCGAATGCTTGTGAAAACCTGAATTGGATGCATCAAGGGTTGACCCTGCCTAATTGCAAATATATAAATCTTATCTATCCATATGTCCATCTATCTGAATATCTATCTGTGTGTCTATCTGTATATCTAATTATCTACGTATCTATCTACATATATACCTATGTATCTTCCCATCTGTCTGTCCGTCCATGTATGTATCTGTTTATCTATCTATCCATCCGTCTATGTATCTATGTACCTATCTGTATATCTGTAAGTCTGTACAGACATGGAAAAGTAACGTGAGGTTTCAGTGCTTTTAGCGGCGCGACCCCGCGGCGGCTCCGTCTCTCCCTTCCACCCCCTCCCTGCAGTTCTCCCTCC
>NW_010577423.1:910893-997328 GCF_000705375.1 Tinamus guttatus | reverse complement strand
CGCTGCGCGCCCGCCTCGGCGGCGCCCGGCACGCCCAGCGCGCCGCAGAGCGGCCCCCGCATCCGCATTCTATTTTATTTTATTTTATTTTATTTTATTTTATTTTATTTTATTTTATTTTATTTTATTTTATTTTATTTTATTTTATTTTATTTTATTTTATTTTATTTTAGATTAAAAAATCGAATCCTGTTTTCCCTCCGCTCCAAGTCAACCCTGCCCCTGGCAGCAGGGAGGGGCCGGCAGAGCTGCGGGTTCCCCGTGAGCGAAGGGCTCTGCCGGCCCCTGCAGCTCGCAGATCCTTTTTAGTCTTTCCAGTAAATCAGCACCGCAGGAGCAAGAGCGTCTCCCCTCAAATGTCCCTCCCCCGCCGGTGCCGCCCCTGTCGCCAGGCTCCCCGGTAGCGGCTTTTCTGCCCAAGCCCCGGTGCTTCGGGGTGGGGAACAGGTGCCCGAGGGGATTTCTTTGCCAAGAAAGCAGTGCAAGAAATGACATGGCAAGAAATCACTGTTATGCCTCTTTTCGCAAGGCCATTATAAACAGCAGCAGTTATTAGACACTTCATGCATCATTTTTAATCCACAGCCCCTTTTTATATTGTGTTTCACAAGGATTTTAGAGGAGAATATAATTAAGCTCCCTCACATCCCAGCAAAGCTTTCCTGGGCCAGCTCTTGATTGTTAGTAGAATGTATCTGCAGTCCAGCCTCCAGGTTTGTGGATATATTAGCTCCAAGGATGTCAGAGCAACAACCCTTGTCTGCTTCTAAGTGGAGGTAGGCTATAACGGGGGCCTTCATGCCACTTCTGTCATTAATTTCTTCTGTGGCCTTGGTCAAATCATTGAGGAACCTTTGGTTGTTTTCTCTCTTTGTTAGAAAGCATCTTAAGTTTTACACCTTGGAGACACTGGAGAGGTAGAGGTGATCCTGGAAGGATAAATGTTTCTGCAGCACTTTGAAGAGTATTGTTGCTAGGTAAAAAAATAAAAATAAACTCAACCGCCTTACCTTACACTGGCAGTGTGGCACTGAAACCACAGAAATGACAGAGATGGGAGCAGGTCAAGAATCTCTTGCTCTCTGCCTTTGTGTTTTTGCTTCTGCCATATTGCCTGCAAGGTTCTGCAAACTTGTTGTCAGGTTTACTTAAATAACTTGAGAAATTAGGCTTGTTCCTATTGACTTTTGTAAAACTTGTTTACACTTCAGTAGCCTTTGTCATTAGGAAATGTAATGGACCTTACTCAGAGCAGCCATTTTTTTTTTGTTTCCACTCCTACTTCTTCTTTAGGTCTCCCCAAGCAATTTATCACTGTGTCTACTCAATTTAAAAAAATTAATTGTTATTTAGTTAATTATTAGCTTGTTTCCATCCCTATTGCATCCTTTTCATTATCCAGACTTATGATAAAAAACATTATTCGTATTGTAAAACCAAGTTCTCAAAAGTGAAAGAACAGTGCCTGTACAACCTTAATTACTCCTTCTAACACATATGTCATGATACTGTTTTTACTCCTTCTTACACATACGTCATGATACAATTTTTAATTATATACTTACCTGCTGTTTTTCCATCAGATTCTCCCTATATTCGTAACAAGATGAATGATGTTCCCTTGGCAAGCAGAATTTGATATTTTATTTTAATTCTGTTCCCATAAAACAGAATCTTGACACAGGCTTCTGTGTCCTTGACAGAATGGAAACAATGGAGATTTTTCACAGGAATCTTTGCCTTCTATTTTTCTGATATTGAAAACATACATTTTATATAGCCTTATTCTTGAGTATATAAATAGATATCAGGAAAAAAATGAACACAGTTTGTTTTTCTGTAAGCCTTAAACTCAACACCTTCTAATGTGAAATTTAGAGAGGGAAAAATATCACATATATGTATGTGTGATTTTGTATTTGTATTTTTATTTTTATAACTTTTATATGTTTTTGAAGCTTCCTGTAGAATGCTATAGGTGCTGCACCAAACAGATAAAAAGATGAGCCCCATACCGCCATTATGTATAAGCTGTAAAGAATGAGCAAAACAGGATCACTCTTTTGCCTTTGAATTATTCTTTTCTTTTCCCTTCATTTCTTTTGTAACTTTTCAGTTATAAGGTGGCAATGCTGTTACATTTCTACTATCATTTCTGTGCTTCAGAAATTGCCCCTTGTGCTGGACATAGCCTGTCTGATCATATTCTTCCTAAAGCTAGATAAGCAGCTAGATAAGCCAGCTGCAAGTGCTGTTACCCGTAGTGATTTCCATTGCTGTTCGTTCCACATGTTGGAGTACTGCAGGTTTAGCGCTAACCCAGTTTCACGCAGGCTTTTGTGCTTGGGCCACTGCACATGGTGCTCCCTTCAGCAGCGTTCAGGATCGCAGTGGGAAAGCTGAATATGGTATTATGGTATCTGCAGGTATTTTTTTCCCTTGAAATCCGTAAGCAATGGCTTAATGCTAACATGTGAATTGTACACAATCTGTCCCCTAATGCTTTTGCCCATGAGCTATAGCTGTGCTGGGCCACATGATGGGAGGGACTTGGATGCATGTAGACTGTGTCCTGGACTGCAAACACATGGAAGCCACATAGGCCTTTATGTGGGGGAAATTGAGATGTCAGTCAGTTGTCTGAAGGAGACAGAGCAGGTTCAGAAGAACCATTGTGCTGGTTTGGATACAACCCTTAAGCTGTATAACCTCCCCTTCTAAAGCCTGACATGGCTGGGATCCGTAGGCACCTTTACTCTTTGAGGTAAAAGGTAAAGGAGAGAAGAATACTCTTCTTTTAAATTGGGAGGAGATTCAAATATCCCTATGGACAAACCAGTGAGGCAGGAGTTACAAGATTCGGGTGGGTAGCAGTGCTGCCTATTGCACATCAGAGGTTCACAGTAGAAAAACAAAAGTGCCAGTAAACAGCAGAGCTAGATCACAAGTTATATCAAGATTGAGAGGCCTTGTCTGAAACTCTCCAAGAAGTCTCTCCCTACTAAAACAAACATACTGGCATGTTTCTTTTTTGTTTTCCAGCCTGCAACCTTTCCAAACGGCAGGATGCCATCTGTAATGTGAAGCAGGAATAACTAAGTATTCTGTAAAGTGCCTAATTCACTTTGTTCTCCCTTATTATTTGCGGTGTAGATAATTATTTTAACCTTCTTTTGCTGTGTTTGCTCTTCTGTGGGTCGACTATATTTTCTGTGACTATGCTTGGTAGTTATCAGTTTCATTACAGCTTACAGCCTTTGGCAAAGAGAAAATATGGATGCTCTCAGCATATTATAGGCTGTTTTTCTCTATCCAATCATTTGTATGCATATATACATTCAATTTGGGACATAAGTGATATGTTATTTCTGGGTCTCAAATAAGGATCCAGTTCCTAATATCAGGCTCATCTATTTTTCTTGCAACTATTTTTCCTGCCCTAATGGACGATTTATAATGGTGAAGCCAACAGATGAGGATAAAGTAAAAATATGCTAAGGATAGATAAAATATATTTTGAAGATATTAGTTACATTTGGATGAAATTCACACATATTGGGAAAAAGTAGCAGAAAACCACTTGAAAATGGAGTGTAGGAGAACTTTTCTATTTCTAGTCTTGCTTAACCCGTTAAAAGTTTGCAGGAAATTTAATTTAACAACTGTTTCTGCTCACAGCTTTGCCAGACTTCATTATCATCATCAGACATTTTCAGTGTTGCATGTCTTCTGATTATTGTTTGGGTTTAAAAAGGATCAGCTGAGATGTCTTAGCTATTTCTGAGGACAAACCTTTCGCACGATAAAAATGTTTTGCCCATTCTTTTTAGAATGGTCTGTGGTCTGTGGAATTTTCTGCCACAGGACATTGCGGAAGCTAAAAGGTTATGTGGGTTCAAGGAGAGTGCACAGGTACTCAGGAGAAAGATATGTCAAGGGTAACTGAATAGGAAAAGAAAGAAAACAAAAGTTTCTGCATTTTAAAAAGACAATTGCTAAAACCTTAACAGCTAAAGCCTCTCAAGCATTTATCCTCACTGAGCATGCTTTATGCTTATAACAGTATCTGACTCCTCTCTTGGGGCTGAGAGCTGGTCAAGGAAATAGGAAATGGGAAAGGCTAAAGGGTAATTATGGAGAACACAAAGACAGAATAAAAACTGCAGTAATGAGAGAAAGCTGGAACTGGCTGGACAAAGAAACTGAGGTGAAGAAGCCTTTGGGAGGATGGGGCAGTTAGGGTCTCAGAGGCTGATTAGAGGAAGAGTAAGGTTTGGAAACAGGACGTTTGTTGAAGAGATGAAGGGCAAGGAATTGTGGCATCATATGGGGAGATGGTTGCTTGGCAACCTTATGATACATGTGTGATCACATATTGTTTTTATGCAGGATGCCTGGCTCAAGTGTTGTGCAGGCCGGACTAGCTCTGGGGATGTGCAAGGGCTGTGCAGGCAAGGAGACTGTTGCCTGCATGACTGCTGCCTCATTTTTTGCATGAGACCATTAATGAATGAGGCAAGGGAAGGTAAAGGAAAGTCCTGTGATCAAAATAATGCACAGAACCTTTCCTGTCTACTGCTAATTTAGCCACTTAAATTAAAGCAGTTCTGCAACCTCTATGTATGGAACCTCTTGGCCTTTTTTTGTTTTTTTGGCTAATTGTTCATTTTTTAAAGAACACCTTTAGGATTTTAATCCTATTTACTCATCACTAACACCTGCAGCTGATGCCAGGACCACTATACTTGAAATATTATTAAATACTTTTAGATCATACCTATGGTATCACTGATAGGACATCTAAAATTAGTGAATACCTCCATTCTTAATCTCTCTGCCTACACTCTCTATATTTAGACAGCAATACTAGCTTTTTTCATCACCGTGGATTTTTGTGATGTTACATTAATTTACATTTGTGCAGCACTCAGATATTGAAGCGATGAGCACCACAGAGAAGCCCTGGAGGAAATTAATAATTCTGCCATCATATCAGGGATTGAATAATGGGCAGTAAACAAAGCATGGACCACACAATGAATTACGAGGTGAAAGCAAAATATTGATTAGCTGTTGAGTGAATGAAGCAGTGGTTCTGTGCAAAAACAGTGATTAAAGGTTGTGTCAGAATACATAGGTGCAAGAGGTTATTATCAACCCTGCACAAAAGTGATTTCCAGGAGGGGAATTGAACAAAGTACTAATGTCCCACGTGCCTTTTCCTGTCTCTTGGGTAGGATTGTTTGTTTTGGCTGATATAGAGTTTCAGGTTTATAATGAGTTCTTTAATGTCTCGACTCCCATTTTGAAGAAGGTCTTTGAAGCACACTTTGTGCAAACAGATGCCAAAGGACTTTTTGGAGATTGTTAACTCTTGTAGGGATCTGCCCCACAATATGCCCGATATAGACTGCCTCCAAATAATATGCCGGGGTGTACTAAGGACATAAGTTCTGCCTATTGCTTAGGTAGAGCTTGAAATGATGCCATGGAAGATGATAGTGGCAAAAAACGAGCAGCTTGTGGCTGGTCAGAGATTAGATGATCCTCCTTAATGCTACTGCTTCATGGAGAAGGATATTATAGCAAGACCTTGTTCAGATAGGAAGCTACCAGCTCAGTAGCTCATGATGGAACATTGATCAAAGAGAGTAAAGAATCTGGGGTTTGTTTTGATAGCTAATACACTCCAAGTGGCTTTTTGTAGTGTTTGTTTGTGCGCCCTTTTGGTATGGAAACTACGTTTGGATCATTGGAAATTTGGATCATTTTGGAAAACTTTTCTTCATGCTTGTTGCTTCAGCTCAGAGCCTGGAATAGCCTGTATACTACTTTAGCTCCAAATGTGTGATGTGGGAGTTGTTCTGCTTACTGGCTTGCATCAGTTATGTCCCTTTATGCCTTTTCTCTCTTTCTTCCTTTTTTAAATGTGCATCTCTGTGAGGGCCACAGAAAACATACCATGTCAAGAGGTGCTATCCTCAGTTTTTCCCTATAGTATAACTATAGCAAACCTCCATGTTGTCCCATTGAGCAAGGTTCAGAAGACTGATGCTATCTACTGCATATCCCCCTACTATGTATGCTTTTTGCTTTGCATAGCTGTTTCCTTTTTTGACTTTGGAGTTTGAATGTAATCACTATGTCCAGAAGGAATGAATCTACTGCAGTAAATCACCAGGCAAAGAAGTAAAAAGAAGTCTTATTAAACCACAGAACTTGAAAAGACCATGAGCTACTATTCATATGAGCTAATTCAATGGCCAATTAAAGCAGTAACTCACTTTTATCTTTTCTAAGGCTGAAAAAATTCCTGTCTGACTTCCAATTTTCTATTCAGTCAAAAAATACTATATTCAAGTCACATAAGAGCTCTAACTTTAGCTAGAAAAAAAGAAGAGCAAAAGCTGCCTGCCTTTACCAATGACTGCATGGTACATAACTGTTGTAAAAATCCAACATGGAAAGCTGTATTAGGCTAAAACTTCTAGTCCAGCATCTGAACAGGACTGGATAGGACTGGATTTTCATATTGGCTTTGAAACTTTTGTTTGTTGAATGAAAATGAGAAATGGCTTAGAGAAACAAATGACGAAATTTGGGAAATAAATGAAACTGCAAGCTGGAGAATAAAAGACTTTTACCAGGGCAAGCATTCCAGATGGAATCTACACTGGCAGATAAATATGTACTGCCATATGTACTGTGATGTTATATAAATATAACATCAGTTGTATCCTGTGGACAGTTATAGGATATCCATTTCCAAAGACTTATAATGTTTAGAATTAATTTAATTTTAGAATTAGACACTTTCTTACCCAGAATTTCAGAACTTAGAACACTGCATTCATTCTCCCTTTAAGAATACTGATGAATTGCATTGGAAAATCCACCTGATAAAACAAGATATTTTGCTGTCCTTGGTACTTTAACACATCTCTGAAGAATAAGTAACATTCTGATGCTGAAGGGAACTGATGCAACTAAGAAAACTAAGACTGTAACCTCATCTCTTTTTTTTAGGCTATTGCATTGTAGTGGATATCTTTCATGAGATCATGCAGTAGGGGCTGGGCACTATGAATGTAATGATATGATTTTCAGGATGTTAAATTTAAGCTCTTGGATTTATAGATTGAACAGTTAAGTAAGGATCATATTCCATTCTTATATGATGTAAATCTTCTGAAATTGCTTAGTAGATGCCCAGTTAGCAGTGAATTTATGGGAACAGGATTCACTGAGACAGAAAGCTTTGAGCTCCTGTAGCTCAAATTCTTGATCTTCTGACCTTTTTACCTTCACAGAATTAAGGAAAGAACAGAACATTAAAAAATAAAGTCTATTTCTTTCATGATATGAGCAAATACTCCAGATTTACTCTTACATACAAACAACTACATGACAAAATGACTCATATTTCTATAAATATATTTTCTAGAAAGTTGTCCAGTGTTCGTAAGAAGGCATAGAGAAATGGAAAATCTGATAATCTTTGTGAAAAAAATTCTGTCTAGTTTCTAATTGGACTTTTTTCTGCCTGTGATTGCAACTTCTGGTTCTCTTTTTCCACTCTAGTTTCTAGTAATTTCTTAGTTCTTTTTATGAAAATCCAAGATAATCTACCCTTCCAATTTCTTGCTTTAAGGCATTATCTTCAACTTGAGCTTTATGGCTTGTCTTAGTCCATTTCTGTCATTTTTAAACATCTTTTTTAAAAAAGGATAGTAGAAAGGATCATATTTCTGTAACATTATCTCATCAAGAGGAAAACATTATTTTTGCTCATTTATTTTCTTTAAATATTTTCAAAAAATGGATTAGTTCTTCTTGTCATAACACAGTTGCTTAAGAGTTCGTGCTGTTTCTTCACTGTGACCTCCAGATCTGGTTCAGTCTCATTGATTTCCAAGGTTCTCTGTTCTATCAGCACAGCCTACCTATTTCCAGATGTAAACCTTCATATTTGACCATATTAAAAAATAAAGTTGATGTAATTAACAAAATGCAGTAAAATTATTTACCCAGGTCCTCAACTGAGGTTCCAGCATTCTACCATAAATGGGAGCATCTTCATTGTTCTAACAAATAGTTTAAAGTTAACTGGTAAAAGAAATTAACCAAGTATTCTTTTCTGTTTTTTATCAGTGCTGTTTCATCAAGATTCAGATTTCTTACAATTTACATGTCATGTAAGTAGTTTTATATACATATGTAGACAAGTACAAGATAAGTTGAAGAGAAATGCTACCTGCCTTTGTGAGGATGAGCATTCCCCTCAGTAGACCACTGTATGAATATGAAAACATTTGAATGTGGAGATGTTTTCAGAGAACTGGGGCATAATGTTATCATCATTCTAAGCAGTGTGCTGTATTGTGTGAATGGTTCCATTAATTAGACTTACTGAGGGTTTAGCAAATGCCCCAATCAATAGGGTGTCATCAATTCATTAATTTTCAAGAACAGAAATAGAATAGAAAGGAATATTGCTTTCTTCCTGTCACCCTGAGAATCATTATTTATGAGCTCACATTTCTTCTTAGCATTTGCATATTTACATCAATTTAATAGTTTCACCTACATAACTGACAAATGCTGATTCATATTTGGTTTAATGTAAGTCCTTTTATGGGAACCTGTCTAGAAGGTTCCTCCTCAGATAAAGATGGTCCATTTTCTGCAGTCTCTCTGGTTAATCAGCCTTTAGATATATGGATCAATATGGATCAATGAAGTATTTCTGTATCGCCAAAACAATTCCAGTCACTGGGCCCCATCTTGCAATCCTTCCTCTGGTAATAGATTTTACAAATGGAAGAAATTCAATCATCTAAGAGGGTGATGAGAATCCTGTGCAGTGCACAGAATGCAGCGTAAATCATTTCTGAGAAGCCGTGCATCCCACTGCTAAGAAGGAATAATTTCAAAAGTAAATAAGGCATAATTTGGAGACCTGAAGTTTTCAATTCACTAATATATTTTAAGTGCCATTATTAAATAGTGATAATGACAGGAGTTACTCTAAAGTGACAACTGTCAGCTAAAGCTGTGCAAAACTTTAGTGGGTTTGAACTAATATAGCTCATGCACGTTTTTATCTCAGTAGGTAAATGTCTCATCATTGTGGCAGTAGTATAATAGTTTTTCCTGTGTCTAAGAGTTTTATGGGGACTAAGAATTTGGTTTGAATCACTCATGAAAAAGAAAAGACCCACATAAAATTATTTTGTTAACATTGAAATGGTATAGTTACACTGAAACTGTGATGAACGACAACATTGCTATAATAGTAACACAGCAAACAATATCCCTGATGTTTCTGAGTTAACAAGATTTTGTACCAATTTTACAGTTATGGAAATTGAGACCAGATGGTAAAGTGACTTTTGAAAGGCCACAGATAAATGGTCAAAGTGTTTCTCTAGGAAATCCTTCCTCAGCAAGGTCAATTAAATCCTTATATCTATCTAGGATATAGAAGGCTGATGCCTTCTGATATAGTCTCATTTTATCTAAAGGAATACAGATTACATGCTCCAGGACTTCTGTGTGATTTGAAAAAAAAATAGATTGGAATGATTGGAAGATTCACTTTAAAATTGAAATTCTGACCAAACAAGACAGGCCTAGTAACAAATGACTTTGCTTAGAGGGTATCATAATTACATAGGACTGAAGAAGCCTGGTAAAGGACCCAGAATGAAGTCTTGTCCACTAGAAGTCAATTGCTCATTATTAAGGGAATACCCAATAGGAAAGGGAATACATTTTACTTCACTGCATAGAAATGATATATTGTATCCAGTTCATATTCATATTTAAGAACTGTTGAAAAAAATGAGAGAGTAAGGGGGAAAAAACTATAAAATGATTCAGAGGCTTTAAAAATATCCCATGAGATTTAAAGAAATTGGCATGCTAGTGAATTAAAAAGAAGATTCAGTGGTGACTTCATTACAATGTGTGAATATAGTCAAGATAGATAGGAAAATCCCGAGTACTAAAGAAGCAGTGGCTGGAAGCTGGCACCAGGCAAATTCAAATGAGAAATTCCATACGCATTTTTAACAGAGAGAGTGATTAATCACTGAAACACATGAGAAAGGGAAGAGATGGATTCCCCAGCTCTCATTTTCAAATTAAGACTGGATGTCACTCTGGAAGATGTATTTAAATCAAACACAAAGTTATTGAACTTGGTATAAAGGCAATGGCCTATGATAAGCAGATTGGAGTAGGTGGTCACAAATCTTCTGGATTTAAGTACTGGGACTCTGTGAGATCGTGTCTCTGCTGAGAGTTGGGTGAGCAGCTGGTGTTTTTTTGAGTGGATCAGATATTGTACCCCTTGTAAAATGCAGGTTGGCCAGACTGACTGGCTAGACTCTCTCTCTCTAAGACAGTAACTTTGGGATAATCCTGGTAAAATTAACTAGCTCAATCCAATACAAATGAAGCTATTGAAATTTAATTGATTTCAATTTAACTTGGTCAGGTTACACAGCTTTTTGTTGATTAATGAAGTTTAAAAATTCTACATCAGCTCAAATTAAGTAAGTTCCCTAATCTGTTTATGATATGAGCCAGCATTATGCTCATGATATAAGAAAAGAGCATGTATGGAGTAAGATCATAGAGATATAGGGTTATTCAGGTTGGAAGGGACTTCAAGAGGTCTCTATTTCAACCTGCCGCTCAAAGCAGGACCAGACTGTGAGGATAGACCAAGTTGATGATAGGGCTTTCCCACTTCCCACAGTCACTGATTGAGAGATTTCTTAATCAGCAGGTGGAATACTGTGTTTAACATCATATCCCCCCTGAATTCGTCTCACTACATTTAATTTTTATTATTTACGTTTTTGATTAATATGCATATTGTTGATTGCCCAAAGACTGAGTGATAGTGAGTTCCACAATTTCGTAACAGAGTGCAAAAAAACTATTTTTCTTTACCTTAAACTTGTTCTTTACCCAATGCTTATACTGTGAGAAATGAGTATTTCTTTCCTCTTTGATTTGTTCACATTTTACTAGATATCTAGCATTGTTCCCTTCTTTTACCCTGGTAATAAACTGTGATAAAATGTATCTTTGTGCTCTTAGCACTTTCATACATGATGTTAAAATACGATGTTAATGACTTCAAAAATAATGGAGCAAACACATGTTATTCCTAAAGGTCTTAGTTATAATGAATTTTGGCTTCGCTTGGTAAAAGATCTCCTACAAAGCAGAGACTATTCAAGACTGAGTAAGCTGTGGAAAATTGATTTTCCATGGCTGCTTTGGACTTGTGCAAAAACTTAGTGGTTTTTATAGCAAACCAAGCCTTTTGTTTTATGATTTGTTCCACTTATAAATTGTGAGGGTTGAGCTACCAGTTTAAAAAGGATAAACAAATCTTGTATGACAGTTAATCACCTAATTAATATCCAAGTTAAAAGTTTTATTGTATTGTGATGCATTTGTGGGATTTTGCCCACTAACACCTGATCAGGAACATGCAGTAAAACATACCATGAAGTTATCAAATGTCAGAACCCATGGCACAGCTTGAAACTATAATTTTTACAATGAGGTGATATTTGAATAATTGTCACATTGTAAAACTGCAGGTCTGTGAAGGCAAATGGAAAACTCCATTTCAGTATAGCTCCTGAGGACTGCTCCCAATGCATTAATTAGTAAAATCACCATTACTTTTGTGAGAGTGTTATGACTTCTTGTTTCTCGGAATAACAATCTGGTTTTGCTGTGGAGACTCACATGCAAGAAGTCCTCTGCATGATGCTTTCAAGCCAGAGTATTGCATAGCACCAGCTCGGGTTTAGTTCTGCAGGTGGCTGATACAAGTATGAAGCAGTGAGCAGGTAATATGTGCTTTGCATGAGTGAAACCCTGACTGTGCACTCTGCAGAGGAATGGGAACACAGGCAGCCAGAAGAGCGAAAGAAGGAAAGACCTGGCTACAGAGTGATTCATTCACTGCAATTGCTGAGAGTGCTTGCCAGCTCCTAGGATTGATTTGATCCCAGGTAGTGATGGCCACAGAGGCTTTCTTGGCTAAAACTAAGAAGCTGAACTCTGAAGAATTTTGATTTAGTAGTATCTTGACAGCAGCATCCCAGATGGCTAGCTCTGAACATTTCAAGATAGATGCTAGGCTCAGCTTTCACAGATCGGCCGTGGTTATTTCCTTTGTCTTATTGAATTGGATTTAGTTAATTGTCATGCTCAGCAGCTCTACTTGTTTTAAGGTATAGTTTTTTAATTGTGTTTGCTGACTCCCTGGTTGACTTAACTGTAAAGCTGTATATGACAATTCCAACCAGCTGCAGTTAGTAGACTATAATTCCATAGATTTATAGATTCTAGATTTATATCAGAGATTATAATTTTACAGCAGTATTTTACTTTCTGGTTAAGGCATTATGCCATTGATCTTACGAAATACCCTGGTTTCTACTACTGAAAGTTTGCCTGACTTCATTTTTTGTTAACAGCAGGTATCAGCTTTCCTGAGAGATTCTCTCAGTTTTATGAAACACTGGGGTCAACACCTAAAGATTTCGCCTGGTGTCAGTGCAAACCCAAAAGAAATTTAATATTCCTCCCTGAGTATTTATTTGAAATTTGTAATTTATGTGAAACCTCCAGCAGCCAATAATCATGGATTTGGGAAATTCTGAGTTGTGAAAGCAATGAGAGTACCATGGAGCGAGGTAGTAGCAATGGGAGCCAATCAGGATCCTCATTGTCTTGGGTGCGAAGGGTGATGCCTTTCGGAAGATGTAGGAGCAATTTGTGCTTTTCAAAATTAGATATTCAGGTGCCAGTCCTACTCCCATTACTGCAAAACTAAAACCTGCTCCTCTGTGACTCATTCTGTAGTATGTCTCTGTCAGAGAAGCATTTGTGCATGGCACAGAGAGAAAAATAGAGAAAAAAAGACTGCAAGACTGAAAGACTCAAGAGTGTAAGGCTGAAAATGTCTGCTTTTATGCTTCAATATGCCTAGGTCTGTATTGAATTCTTTTTTTTTTTTTTTTTAATGGGATAAAACTAGATTGCCTCTCATAAAGCCTTAACAATGGAGTAAAATCTGTTAATTTATTCAATTAGTTCTTTGTCTCAGGTGGTTCTGAATATAAGATGAAAGAGCATGATACGTGTTTATACAATTATTTTCCAGATTTTGTTCCTGAGATTGTCAGTAAATTTGTTCATCCCTTTCATGAAGAAATGATTGCTACATAGTGCTGTCAGAGTCCACTGAAATTATTGTAGGCCTGTTACCATGGTGTGCCCTGCTTCAGCTGCTAGAGCAATAAGCACAATTCAAGTGAACTATTATGTAAATGTCCTTGAGGAGGCATCAACTGGTGAAAACAGGAGGACAGCTGTGAGGACAGGACCTACTTATTGGGGAAAAAAAAAAAAAAAAAAGAGGTTGACTAGTCCATTGAGCTTCCTGAGGAGAAATAAAAGAATGACTTGAGGATAGTTTATATGGGAAACTGAAGTCTGGTAATGGGACCTGCATTTTAGTAGATCGAGGTGACAATGGTAGAGGTTTGAAATGAAAGAAAATGATTTCAGCTGTTTTTTGACCATAGAGGATAATTGTCTGAAAATTGTCTGAAATAAATACTTCTCAAAATGTGTGATGGTTTTACCAGTACCAGCACTTTTACAAGGGAATATTTTCTCAGAGATAAGTTCTTACTGAAACAGAAATTAATTCAGGAACCTCCTATGGTTATAAGGATAAATGTTAATTATCCAAACATTCCTTTGATGCTTTAAAGTTGCTGAATCTCTCACAGATTTGATCTCAAAAGCCACAAAGCCACAAAGATATTGCATGCATTGATTTTTATATGATCGCTCTATGTACTGTCATTGCACAGGCATGGGTACCTCACTTAGTCAAAACCAGTCAACTATGCAGAACCAGACAGTTCTACATGATCCTAAGGTAGGTCAACAATGATTTCTTACTTGTGGTGGGGCTTCTCCATGTTTCTCTTCCATTTTGCCTAATTGTTCATTCACTGGTTGTATCTGGTCAAGAGGCATCAGTGCATGTGGAGGGGGACAAGGAGCTCCCATCATGAAGTGGGGGACTTCTCTCCCACCCGTAAAGAGCGGATGCACAACTCCTCTTCCTTCTCCAGTTCCCCATGGCAGGTTCCAGCAGGCATAACTGGGATTGAGATTTGGATAGTCCATGTTTGGAACAGAATTCAGGAACTGAAGGTTCAAAGTCCCTCTTACCTCCTCTCCTCCTTGACCCGTCCATGACTGTGAGGGTTCTGTATTGTTGCTTAAACATTACAGAAATACTTATGCTGCTCTCTGTTGCAGTACAATACAGAGCTGAATCTCTTTTAGTCATTGGAATACATATAAAATAATTATAATTTTAATAATTTCTAATATATTATCTGAATCTAATGTGAATATTTGGTGTGTGCATATGAAATAGTTTATGTGTTCTGTCTAAGAGAAAGAATTACAACATGGGGCCTCAAATCTCCAATTTTGGAAAGATCAAAAGATTTTATTTTAGCTTAAAAGCTGGGGCAGAAAGCTGTGATCTGTAGTCTCTGTTGCCATGTTGTTCACATTGGCAGAATAATAACTCACAAATCCTAAGGGTCTTGAATTTTGTTTTGTTGCAAAACATATGCTATTAAAAATGTATTAATATATTCTAGGCTGCACTGCAAGATCTAGCAAATATCTGGGCACTTGCTTATTTAAATTTGTTTATTCAGCACACTGTAAAATACATCCTGTAAATGAATTGAGATAATGTGAAAATTTACACCTAGTAATTAATGCTATTCTTGAGAGACCATATTTGGGAATTTTACTTTCAACATAAAAAGCATCACATCTTCTGGTAAGATATAAAGAAAATAATTCTACACAATGAGGAAGGTGAAACATTGAAATAGGTTAGAGAAGCTGTGGAATTTCCGCCCCTGAGATACTCAAATCTGGGGCCTTGGCCCTGAGCAACCTTACTTAAACTAGGGGCTGTCTTGCTCTGAGTAGCAGGAAGTCTATATGACCTACATCAATTCCTTTCAACCTAAATTATTCTAAGATTCTATAAGAAACCTAGCAAAGGGAGATACTTCTTGTTTTAGAGCTACAGAATTATGTCTGTTTCCTACTAACAGTTCTGCTTTGTCTCTGTGATTTTTTTTTCTTTCATTTTTTTTGCTATGTCTGCATCATAGACTACATAAATATGGGAAATAGTCCTTTAGAGGATTCTGTTGTTTTCTCTCATACAGTTTTACAAGAGAAATGAGCATAAAGAGCCATAATTAGAAGGACAGCTCATCAGTGATGACAGCCCTGGAACAACATACTATGCATGCATTTCCATAGTGGGAAACTCTGTGACAGGGAGTGTGTCATTCCTTGCCTTACTGATATGAAATTCTACTCATTGTACAGTGGTCACTGTTCAGCTAAAGCATCTGCTGCTTTCTCCTTTGGTAAAATACATCCATCCCTTCTAGTTGCTAGTAAACTTTCTAGTCTCAAAGTATGATATCATATAGCAAATCTAAGGGCATCCATTTTTTTTTTTTCTATTAGGGTAGAAGTGGTAAGGCCTCACTGCCCATATGTCTGACCTTCAGCTAAAAAGGTAACATAATAACAGTGATTGAATGTTCAGCCTATTTAAATTAGTGACAGAAATGAGAGATGCGCATTAGTCCACAATTGGCTTGATGGTACCCAGCAGAACATTCTTCCCTTACAAGTTCTTTTTCATCTGACATGATTGCTTTCTCTTTCTATTCTGCTGGGATTCACCTCCAGACCTGCTGGGTTTAGAATTAGTCCCATTAGTCTATTATTTTCCTCTTCAGCAATGACAGTCTCTTTAAAACAGGTCCCTTTTATAGAGATTTTAAAGGTTTTCTGTGGCTTTCACTGAAGCCTGACAATTACTAAACCATCAGTAAATTAGCCCTGCTCCTCTTTGAGTCAGTGTGCCTTTCTCAGGAATTTTCCTTTCCTCCTCTGTCTTTCAAGAATGACTTCCCTTGCTCCATCTTCCGTGCCCAAACCCCTTCAGGCCATTTCTCCTCGCAGCAAACACAACTGTACTTTCAGTGCAAATGTTTCATAGA
This sequence comes from Tinamus guttatus, assembly GCF_000705375.1. Next base: position 981,159 of record NW_010577423.1, on the reverse strand, counting down.
TTCTCACAGCACATACAAGGAAGTTTCTTCTCACTTGTAAAACCTTTGCAACATGGAATCTTTTGTTAAAATCACAGTACGACTTAAATGTATGTTATTATATGTGTTTTAATGGTAATAAGGTTATAACTACAAAACAAAGCCCTTTTGGAGAGTGAGGCAGTGAGGAAAAGAGGTCCCGGATATACCATTTTCATCAAATTTTCCCTGACAATTTGCAGCTCATCATGTGAGCTGGATATTTTTATCTTGGTTTCTGCTTTCCTTTTTTCTTTTTTTTTTCTTTTTCTTAAACCTTCCCTATATTCTGTTAGTAGACTTAGTCCCTTGCAATTAATTTAGCATGGTGTCCCTTATTCCGTCTTGGGGACTTCATTATGTCATCTGTGGAGATTGTTTTGGAGATCACTTTCAAGTTTGATTTGAAACTTTTTCAAGGGCTGTAAAATTTTGCTTTTCTGATTTCTTTTTTTTTCCCTATTTGTCAGGAGGTCAGAAAATTTATAGCTGACAAAATCAGACAGTGTTGCCCTGATTCAGGTCCTTGCCCTTTATTGCTCTACTGAAGACCATGATCTTTGTAATTTAGTCAAAAATTATATCCGTAGAAGGACCTGGGGATTAGCCTTCATGTATACAGGCCAGTGAGTAAAGTTATCATAGCTAAATAGAAAAGCAGAAGGGAAATGCTAAAATTTTTCAAAAAAAGAAGGACAGAAAACTCATGAATTGTAAAGTCTTTCTGGGTCTTTGTCCGCTGACAATGAGGGAGATGACATACATGAGTTCTCTCTTGGAGATATGGAGAAGTGTATGTAACTGTGAATGCCAGGAAGGTGCAGCTTATAATTGCAGCTTTACTATTAAATCTCTTGTGATCTTGATCCATTCATTTCCTTATTTCTGTCTTGGATTCTTTTTTTTTTTAGTAATGAGATGGAACTAGGAAAACCTCATAGAAATATTAAGCAAATTCATTAGGAAATCTTGACTAAATGCTGGCTGTTTATCAAGTGGACTGATAAAAAGACATGCTGTTTTTTCAATTTAACATGAACTTCCCAGATGAAAAACCTATGGCAGTTTTCAAATATTAGTCAGTGGGAAATGTGGATAATCAGAATATTCTAAGTGCATTTCTCAAGAACTGTTGAAGCGGAGACGTTAGCTGTAGTGAAATTATTTAATTTTAAAATGATTTTGTATTTTAAAACAACTCTTTCTACTGCTAGTAGACTGTGAGGTGCTATTTAGGTCATCTATTCATTATTTCTGGTGGAACAAGAGAATGCAGATATAAAAATAGTTTTCCTTATCCTACCTGAAATGAAAATTTGCAATAAACTGATTATATGGGATTGGGGTTGTCAGTGGCAGAAAATTATTGGTATTTGCAGGGATCCAGTTCCCCATTTGAAGGTGTAAAATACTGCTTTACTTTTTGCTATAAAACTAAAATTATTATACCAGTGAAAACAAAGACTGAGAAAGCAGAAAGCTGCTGCTTTTTTTTTTTTTTTTTTTTTTTTTTTTTTTTTTTTGCTAAGATCACCTGATTTTATAGGAGAAAGGTGCCTGGAAAGTTAGGGGAAAAGAGATTTCTCTTGTTGCCAACTGCAGTAAGATTTTTATGGTTTTGTTCTCTTAGCTTTTTTTATTGGTGCTCACTGAGGACTATGATTCTTTGCTTAAGAAAGGATGTGATATGCTAATGGCTTTCCATCCTACAAAGCATCTTATGCCTTTTATGTGGAGCATTTTCTGATTCAGCAGAATTTGTAGCAAACTGTCATATAAAGTACAATCCTGTGTCCATACTAGATATAAAGTGCATTGCAGAACAATGATTCATTTGATTATTAGATAAACAACTGTATATCTTCAGATGAAGGTTAACCTAGTTCTGTACTAAGTAAGTTTTGGATACTCGCCCTAAGTTTTGATGTCTCCCTAAGTTCTACAGAACCTCAGGATAAAGGAGACCATTTCTATAATAAAAACTTACTGTTTTATTTTTAATGATCTTTTAGGTCTGTCTCTAAGCGAAAAAAAAAAAAAAAACCCACCACTGAATCTCATTAGACATAATCCATCTTCCTGTGCATCCTTTTTGCAAGCTAATCTTGTTATCCTTTCCCCTAATTTTTAACATGTGATCCATTTACTAATAGGATCCATTTCCTAAATAATTTTACATCTCCCACCTCATCTGTGCAATCCTGTCCTCAGTATTTCACAAAAGGTAACATTTCATGATGCTCAAGTGGGAGATTTGTGCAAAAACATTAACAACAACAATCTATTTGCAATTGTAATGAAAATGACAATAGAAATCACTTATAGAAATTGTCTGAAGAATACTTTGCAATTGTATTTGGATGTATAGTACGAACTGACTGAATTTATTGCAATGAAAATTCTGTCTTTGAAACCTGCTTGCAAGACAGCTCCGATGTTTACGTGAGGCCCCTGGAGGCCTCTAATGCTTCCTGCTCCCCTTGACACGCCGGCTGCTCCTACGTTAGCAAGTGCCGCGGTTCAGATGGAGCAAGGTCGGTGCAGCCAGTGGCTTTCTCTTTGCTCTCTATCCCTGTAGAAGCCCCCAGGAGCTACAGACAGATGTTTGCTCAATTATGAGGGTTTCCTGATCCCTCTTGCCTCCTACCATAGAGGATGTAGGTCCTATTGCCAGTTTAGCCACAGCCTGGCCTGGGTTATGTAGGTTGTATTGCGGACATCTCCTGGAGTGTTATCAGGGCGGGTGAATTATTGTGCAAATGCAGATATTTTGCTTACTGTCTGGGCTTCCATGCTGCCAGATATCTGGGGAAAACAGCAACAGTAATTGCGCACATCGGAGTTGGTAGGGCTTATTGTTGCATCTCTTTTAATAACATTTTCTAAATTTGTTAAATGTCAGGATGATAAATCTTATACAGTGAGGTTCACACTGTTGGCATAAGATCCAGGACTAACCATCTGGGCTGAAATTCCAACCCCAATGAGAATTTTAAAATCTAAATGGAAAAAAAAGTTAAACTCTGGCATACTATTCTCATTTTCCTTGCTTATTTTATCACTTAAGGAAAAAAAAGAAAAAGGAATGAAAACCTCTATAGATCTTTCTGGTGATGTTTGAACGAACCTTGTGTTGAAAATAACTATACTAACTGCGCTGAAAGGCAAATTCTGTCATGCATCAAGGTGCTCAGGACGGTAGGGATGATGTTTGTCCATCGCTCTTCTTTTGCCTGCCCTCCCACTGCAAGCCTCAGCTGAGTGGGAATGGATCTAGTATAGGAGGAAACGAACTGAACCGGGGAGATAAGAGACATGAGCTCAAAGACCAGCTCCAGTTTAGGACCTACAACTAGTCAGTGAGAGGTGGGGTATGCTAGTGGTCTGATTAAAGGATGATGGAAGCAGATCTCTGCCTTCCTTTCATCTTTAACTCAAGTTATGGGAGCTGTGGCTTTCAGCTTTTTGAAGTCTGCAGCATGTCTGTGTAAATAATTAATTGTTATTTTTTTTAAGGTCACTAGAGTTGAAAAAAAATGGAAGTGTGTGGGAAGGAACAGGTAATCTCAGGTCATCCTGAACTGACAACATTTTAAGGTGGTTTTGTTTAAACAAACAAACAGAGGAAGAACATTTCCGCAAGGTATTTAGTTTTTAGCTCTTTTTAACCCGCTTTTTAAATACCAGAAAAGGAAAATGTTTTGACATGAGAAGTCTAAATGATCCCTTTTAGAAAGGATGAGGAATATGCATTTGGGTAGATAAAATTATTTGTCACATAAAACTTTAATGTGCCAGTCATTTCAGTGTCCCTCATAAAAATCTACATTAGTAGTTTCTCTCTCCCTCCATTTTTCTTCCTTTACTCTCCATCCCAGCCATTGTTATAACTGGCAACTGTCATAACTGTTTAAGCCTCTGATGAAGGCTGTCAGAACTACAAGCTCAAAATTCATTTAAATTTATTTAGTCACATTAGGCAAATACAGCTGGTTCATCAGTTTACTGCATTAGTATCTTAATATATTTAGAATATAATAAGGGATAGAATAGTAAGTTAATAAAGGATATGATGGCAACTGAAGGCCACTGAAAATCTTGCAGTAAGGTTATGTTTAAATAGCTTTGGGTCTAGCTTGGGGTATTTGAATGTTTAGTTTGTTTACCATGCAGAACTGCTCTCGGAGGTAAACTCCAAGGAAAATGTGTTGGAAAGAGCTCCACGGGTGAAGCAGACGGAGGAAAACCTAGTCCTAAGAGATAAGTGTATGTTAAGGTTGGGTGTTAAGTCAGTATTTTTGACACCTTTTTTGATTATTCAAGCCAGAGACAGGCAGGCAGCTAGAGAACTTTTCAGATAGATAGAAAAATAAGGACTGAGCCATGTGATTTTGAGCCTTCGCAGACCCTGGTGGAAGCCTGAATCATGCCTGGGGGTCTTGGAAAGAAGCAGATATAGAGTGGCCATACAACAAGCCATACAGCCACCTTTACGATGTTCACTGAAAAACATCTCATATGTTGGCCACAGTAAAGACAAGAATAAACTGAGATGTTTGCTTGCTGTGGGTGAGTTCTGGGTATGTAGACATTAGTTTTATGTGATATATATATTTGTTTGTTTTTATATGCTTAGTGAAATTGTAAGCAGGTATAATAACAAGTAATACAGCCATGGTGATATATGTACAGTTTTCAGTGATTAAAAAAGTAAAAGCTGGAGTAATTATTTTTAGCAGTAGTGTGACAGAGAAGACAGGGAATGCAGACACTGCAGCCTAGAAAGCATTTTCTGCAGTGGCTGTTTGAAGGGTGCTGGACTAACAGAAAGTGACAGGCAGTTATTAAACAGGCAGAATCTCTTCCATCCTCAATCAAACTCAGATGAGATCAAACGCAGCCATTTTCTCATCCTGAGAAGCCCCCCCAAACTGCCTCTTTAAATTAGCATTTGCAAGTGCTTTCTACTTTTCTCTAGAAGCAAAAACAAAAATACAAACCACTGAGTTTGTATCTCTGGGATGTCTGAAAAAAAATACCCCACGCATTACCTAATATGCTGAAAACCAGGGAGAAGTAGTTCTTGTTGATTTATAGTTTGCCGGAAGAAAGCAACTGTGGTAATTTGAAAGGATGGTTGGTAAGTGTCCTGACTCCATAATTATTCTTGGAGAAGGGTGTTACTAACCTTCAGTGCAAACCCTCATCCTGTTTTCTTTGGAATGAGAGGTAAAAAATCCCTTTGGGTTCAGAACAGCAGCATCAGACTCAGTAGTACTTTTCCTAGCACTCACCAGCTATCAGATTGTCTTGAGAATTGCCTGTTTGCCTGATAAATACTAAAATATGAATTATCACAGGTCCCTATGGAGTACAAATTTTCGAGACTTTGACCCAATAACACCGTTTTTTTTTTTTAAGCAGTTATTCTGGCATGTGTGAGCTTTCTATTTTGCTTTTTAATGATGGAAAAAAAATGAAAATGTTCTTGAATAGTGAGAATCAGGGTTATTCTTAGTAGTCCTCCCCAGATATTACTCCATTTGTTTTACATATGAATGAGTCTAATCACCCTTGGGATGACTTCTTGATGCGTATTGCCCTTCTGCATCAGGAAGGGAAAAAAGTATAAATAAACTCCCAAAGGAGGAGAAAGGTCCATCATTTGAAGAGAATAATGAAGAAAAAAGAAATGTAGATGGGAAGAAAATGACAAGAGACCCCAAATAAAATTAACTAAGAGGCTATGACATGATAAAACATAAAACTTGTGCATTTCATTATTCATCACTTAGTGTTATGGTAATATATGCAGTGGCTCCACTGTGATGAGGTTAATCCTCGACCCATTCTTCTGACATTTGCCATCTGCATGGCTTCCATTAGCCTCATTTTATTCGGTCAGTTTCATGTGCTTTTGCACTCGTTCCAGACTGAAAAAGAGAAAAAAAAGGTTTAAAAAAAAGTAAAAAAAAAAAAAGTAGAGAGACAAAAAAGGTCCTAGTGTAATGTAACATCAGGTTAGCATACCAGAGAAGCATAGAGAAGCATGTATGCATGACCTGAGATCTGCTGAGCTGGTAATGTTTCTGAACTTCCTGGAGATATGATGGGAAGGAAGGAAAATGTTGTTATATTAAATCAGTTTGTGATTAGTTTCTTTGCCATGTTATCACTCAGCTCCCTGGCTGAATACCTACCTATACCTAGGGAGGCACAGTGGAAAAGCAGCAGGTAAGCACCTCTGCAAGGAGTGCTGGCCTCCTGTCATCACCAAGGGCCCTACCTGCAAGCGAGAGAAATGTTTCTACTAACATCCTGGCAGCATGGTTTTTCTGCTGAATTCAGGCCTTTTAAAAGCATGCTTTATTTTAAGCAGAATTCATGTACATTTCAACATGCTAGAATGTTTTTTTGAATCAGTACAACAGGAAAAAGAAAATGAATTGCAGTTGCAGATACCACAGTAGCAACCCGTCCCCCCAGAGGAATCTATCATAGCCTTTATTTGATGCTTTTGTTAATCTGTTATTCTGTTAATCTGTTATTCCTATTCTCAGATAGAAGATTCCACTTATCACCTCCTTTCTAGACTCTGAGACACTGCATTACATAGCTTCTTGAATAAATGCTTGCTATTCTTTACTAGGAATATTCTAAATATGTTTTATGAGAGCAACGGCATTTTTCAAATGATTTTGAAGTACTTATGACTTTTAGGCCAGTGCACACTGCGGGAGGTTACACATGAGACTGTTCTCTGTGAAAAATGTCAAGTGAGTAGAAATTAGTCAAAATCCTGCTCTAATAAGAGATTCTAAAATTTCAGAAAAATGTCCTGACCCTGAATTAAGATTTAAAAAAAAAGAAATCTTGCAATGCTCACCAAAAGAATATTCTTAAAAAAAATGAAACCAAACCCTATTTATTCTAATTATCCATACCCTTTTGACAATCCTACAGATAATGGAAAAAAAATTATTGGTAGAGTGGAAATGAAATATTTTAGTAACTTCATAAGAAACTATGAATGCTGTGGGCAAATTCCTGCAGATTGCTTCAGCTGAGGATGAGAAACTTGTGGCAATCTCTCAAAGTTGTGGTTAAAATGTAGCTGGTTTCAGTTAAAATTTGGAACACTGTTTTGGTAAATGAGATGGCAATTTTTGGTGGTGTGGTGTGGCATACTAGGTCATGCCAGTGGCTGGTGCTAGGATCTTAGTGGTCCAGGGTGTCCTTGCAAACATAAAACCTGGTATTAATAATTAATTTGTGAATATGAACATTATGAATATGAATAAGAAATTATGCCTATAAGATGCAATATGACTTTATTTCTTATTTTCCCCAGAAGTGCTTCCTGAAAAGAATACAGACCATCAGAAACTGAAAATTCTTGTAACGCTATGAAGTATTTCCTGGAAATTAACCTGTAAATAAGTGCGGCTACCAGGGAGATACTACAGGAAGGAATTAGAGAAATATCACCAGTTACATTGAGTGGAAACCTTCTATTTACAGACTGGTGAGTGTAAATGGTACATTGACTTACTGAAACATATTTATTTTTGTATTGCTTGTTGACTAGCACTTGTCATAGATGTGTGTATGATGACTGCTCAAATTCCCACTCATATGAAAGATTTGAGGCCCAAAAGAATCCCAAAGCTGAACAACTCTTTCAAAAAAGCGTTTCTGCCTCAGCATAAGTGTCTTGTGAAATCCCGGGGTGCGTCGGTGGGAGCGTTGCTGACTCAGTCCCGCGGCTGTGGCGGGTGGTGACTCAGGGTGGCTTCCAGCAGGCTGTGATCATGGGTGGATGCTCTCCTGGAACATCATGGCAGTGTTCCGTGTCAGAAAACAAGAGCAGATGGCCAGTGCTTTTTCTATGGATAGAAAATCACCATAGATCGGTTACCGACTGAATTTCTCTAGACATGCTCTTTGTGAAACAATTGCGCTGAAGTCCTTTTGGGGCTGTTTGTTGTCTCCAGGATCTATCACTCTAGTCCTTGAGCTGAAAGTTATCCTGATACACATTTTTTTTTGGTACTCGTTATGTAAATTAGCAGAATTAGCCAACCAAATTTGTCTTTGCTTTAACTCTGGAACTGGCAGAACTCTGTCCTCCAGTGACTCAGTCTTCATCTGGCTGCTGCATGTGCTGCATGCTGGCAGCAGCCCCGCTGGTTTGTCCCAGGATGTCACAGCCCTGCTGCTTTTCCAGTTGTTGGCTTCACTGCTGATGAGGTCGTGGAAATTACCAGGTCAAAGCTGAGATATTAGGCATTTCGAGTGAATTTTAATGAGTCTGAAATCTTATTCATCTTTGCAGTATACTACATTATACTCAAGAATGTATAATTTTTATAAACATGGCTTTTATGTAAAAGTAACATTATACAGGTACATGTATATACCTGGCTAAACTACCATTAGTTGCTGGAAACACAAAGAAACTATTGCCCAAAGCAATGATCCTCAGGACAAACCAGTTTTGAGTCCTCTTTAGCTTCATTTTTACTAGCTAGGAATTGCTTGAAAATATACTTGCATTTGTTCAAAGTAGAGGGGTGGTGATTTTTAGTTATCCATGTATGGCTGTAAGCCAGGAAAAAGTGAGAGAAGTGGAAGGATGTGATGGGATAACTCCTTTGGGCAGTAGAACTTACTGAAAGCTCGATTCAAGAAGTGTTTATCCTTTTTTCTTTTCACAGCATTAGTGAAATTAGGTTTTCTCTCTCCCTTTGTATGTGTTCATTTGTATATATATATGTACACAAGCACACACATAATTCTATATCTGTATCGATATCTTTATAAATAATGAGATAGAGACAAGGAAACAGCACTTTATCATCAACATCTCTCTTAGTAGCATCTTGAAAAACCTCTAAATACCACCTAACTCCTCAACCATGTGGAAACCATTATATATAGCTTAACATTTAGAGCACTACTCTGATGAGTGGAGTGCAAAAATTGCTATTTTTTTGCAGGAAACATTTAAAGAAATTAAAGAGACAAAATTATTTCAAGAGAGTTTCTAGATGTCTGCATGTATGATTAGAGAATGACTCAATTTCTATAGAGAAAGATATCAAAACAAGCAGTGCACCACATAATACAGTCTGTCCATAAGTAAGGCATGAGCAAGAAAACAACAATTAGCAATGACAGAAAAACAGGTTAATGCATAGTATAAATCATTAGACCCATTTGGAAATGAGGAAGCTACGCTTTCAAGTACGCTTTTGGATCTTAATATTTTTTCCTTATTTTCCTCAAATAAACGTGTTTCATGCAATAAGCATGGTTCATAAACATAATTGAGGGCCTGAAATCAGCACCTACACCCCAAAAATGGGTGGTGGTGCTCCTAAAGCTGCTGAGCTGTTCTTAATTTTCTAGAAAAAAAAAATCTGGTCATAGTTAGGACTCTTTTCTGGTAGAAAGCAAACCAGGGCTGCAGTGAGATCTTCATGGACTAATTTCATTCAGTGACTATTTAACATTATGTCTGTTAATGATTACTTTTGTCTTGACCTTGGAGCAAAATTGCCTACTGAAGATTTAGACCTGAGGACCCTGAATGGAAGCAGCCACCTCCTACCAGCACCTCAGATGGTTTGCAAGGCATCCCAGCAGCATGGTTGAATTTGGAAGTGACTCAACATTGTCTCTTGGTGGGATTCTAGTAACTCCTGCCTGTTTTCACAAATCCCAGCATTTAGCTTTCATCAGACTTGGTAGGCAGAGCCTAGACAAGCTGCTGAAGGCTGCTGAGGTGCCTGTGGGGAGTAGATCCATAGTTCAGTGTTTAAGCAACTTGACTAAAACTACACGTGAAGCAGTCACTAAAACCTGTACAGGAGGCAGGACACCTGACATGTTAGTGATTGCCATAAGCACACGATTGGTTTTACTTCTTTTTAAAATAATACATTTTTCATGTTTTTGCATTTCTATAGATATAAATAATTAGGTAAAGAGATTTTTTTCTCCCACCTCTGGTTGCTCACTGACACACAAGATACTTTCAAGTGCAAATGACAGTCTTTGATAAATTGATGCAAGAACAAAATTTAGATCACAGGAATTTTTGAAAGACTAAGGACCTGGAAATCAGTCATGTTTTCTTTCATTAACTAGGAAATACATTGTAGTGAAATGAGTCTTTCCAAAAACTGGTGACACTGAACATGAAAAAAACTTTGTTTCTATCAGGCAATAGGTGTGATCAACTTTTTGCTGGGCTGAATAGAAGTGCAAAGGGATGCCTGCATCAAGTCAACTCAGTCACAGACACTCCGACTCTTTTGCTAGCTGTGTAATAATAAGAGGAATTAAATTTGAATAGAAAGCCAAAGCTACCCCAAGAAAGCTCTTCTGAATTCTGTGAACAAAGATTATAAAAGTTTGGACTAATTTGAAGCAGATTTTGTGGGCTTTGGAACACAGAATAGATATATAAAAATTCTGCAGGGCCTTTAACATCTGCCATTTCAGCCTCATGTAATGCTCCAGGCCTTAATGTAAACAGAAAGATTTGTCCTGAAAAAACACACTTGCTGAACCATATAGCAAAATGTCCCCTGAACCCCTGTGACTGAAATTCCCATTAAGAGTCTTGAAGAAAGAGAAAGAATTTCAAGAAAATTGTGCGGTAATACTGTAACCTTCCAGCTTTCTTTATTGCTTCAGAAATTGTAATAACCCACTTTCTCTATAACGCATCTTGAAAAGATAGGTCAAACTTTCTACTATTTTCTCCAGAAGTAAATATGCTTACAACCTCCACCACTCTAAAATTGGCTGTGACCTTTGTGTCTGCTCTGTTAGTAGACGTGCTGCCTGTCAGTCTGGTAGGTTTTATCAAACCAAAGGACATATCTTCAATTTGTTCACTGATGAAGCCTTTCAAGAACTTGACTTTTTCCTGGCTCACTACCAGTAAAAATTTTTCTGCTAATTTAGAATCTAGTGATGGATTGACTGGTATTTCTTATCTGTGAAAGGGAAAAGTGGTGTGTTTTACTTATGGCTGTCATCAGATTTAAAGAGAGGGCTGATGCCTTATAATTTCTATGAAATTTCATTGTCCCAACTTCCAGTCTTTGATTCTTTGGCTTTTTACTCTCCAACTGTTTAAAGAGCAAAATCATTTTTTGAGGCTTTACTACAAAATATGTATGAAGCTGATCCCTGGCAGAGTTTCAGGTTGCCACAATGTCTGCAAACTTTGGCTGCTACCAGAAAGAATCTTCTTCCAGGAGATTGTTGTTGCAAATGGGTCTTCTGCACATGTTCATGAAATGTCTGTTGGAGCATAGCAGCTGAAATGTTGGATTAGAGGGTCTTTGCCACCGTACTCTTGTGCTATTGAAGGATAGTAGTAGTAGGTGTGCAGGACATTTGGCTGAAACTATTTGCCATTTGATATATACAACCGAATAATGTCCTGAGACACGAATGTGATATACCTGGCAGGATCTTTAGCTCTATATTCACCTTAGGTTGATAAATGTATTTAGTCCAGCAGACCTGTGATCAAGCTACACATAATTCTGCATACTTAGGCACTCTCTACTCTAATGTTCTGAGTGCCAGCATAAATCCTTCTTGTGTCACAGTGAGCTTCTCAATTATTTGAATTTATTTTGGCTGCTCTAGACAGACTTAATTAATTTTGGAAAGTTATGAAATACCTTGTGTAATGATTGTAAATAGATAAATTTGCATCTGATTTAAATGCAGAGAGGAAAGTATATATTATGTACTATCTCTCCATATGAAATCTCTGTGTTACTTTTGACTGAGCAGATTTAAGACTATAATTTCTTTAGTTGTTTTGTACTTTTTCATACTCCTATCTCCCACAAAAAATCCATGTTTTATTTTTATTTTTATTTTTATTTCCATTTACTTACCAGAGAGTCACAAGTTAAAGATGCAATGGACCATAATACATGACTATAGCATAGTGTCAGTCTCCCTAGGGTCCCAAAACTTAAGATGTTTCTCTTGTGGCCAGCTCAACCTGTATCTATAAATATGGTGCAATCAAAACTCCCCACATCAGCAATAATGGATTTTTAAGGAGAATTGACTATGTCCTGGCTCTGCTTCCTAATGCTGAGCCTATAAGCAAGGAGAAGATGAGGTTTAGGAAATATGACTTTTGACTTCAGTGAAGCAGAAACAAGAATCTGTAGAACTGAGATCGTGCCAAGGAACTAACGGTGAGTATAATGGAGGAGTGAAAGCATAGATTAGGATGTGGATTAGGGCTGGAGGGGTAGTGGGCCAAAGATCCAAAGCTATACAGGTATGGTTGAAATATTACAGTTATGAAGAAGGGGTCTGAAGTACCAAAATAGGGTCTCAGAGAGCTGCTCTTCTGTAGTTGTTCTCCAGCATGATGGATTTTTATGTTTGTCTCTACAGTGTGAAAGACATTCCGCAAAACATCACTCAGAAGCTATGACAGGTCCAGACAATGACTTCAGTTTTCACTGAGACTCTGTAAAAAAAAGTAGAGAAGTAGAAATACAAATGATTATTTCATAATGGCAACAAGATATACAGCTGATGATGCCTGCTCAGATCTACTGACTTCTCAGCAGGGGCAAAATGACAGGAAGACAGGTGGATGTCCATGAATAAACATCCTTGAGATGTCAGAGGACCGATAAGAAGATTGCTACCAGTGATTTCTTTTAGGTGTCTACTGAGGTATTTAGAGCTGTGATACAGTTGTCAGATAGGTCACCACTAATGCAGGTGCTGTTAAATTATACTGTGTTAACCCAAGGTAAGAACAGCAAAGCTAGGCTATATCCTGAGCCTGATTTCACAAAGCAATGTTTAGTGATTGATGCACTAACTGAGTATCATGCCTGATGAAAGAGGTGTCTGCTATTCTAAAGAGCATCCTCTTTATATGCCAAGGATGTCAACCTATTGTGCACAGACCGATGAGAGGATAGAGTGTTTTAGTCAGATATAAGACGACATATTAAAGTACTTTTTAATTAGACCACAACCATTGGGATCATCTATAGGCACCTCCTCTCTTTACCCAGGAGGCAGCAACAAGGTTGCATACCTTGCAGGGCTATATGGCCTGCAGCCAGCAAGCATATTTAGGTTGTAAGACTGGGGCAAAGAGGAAGAAGAAAGACCTACTGTATTTTTGCGTGTAAGAGAAATTGCCAGCTGGCCTTGTCTGTAGAAGAATGATGGTATAGTCGAAGAATGATGGTATAGTCAAAGAATGTGACAGAATTCTGTCTAAAAGATAAAGTTCAAGTATCATGGGCAGGTTTGGAGCCCAAGGAATTTGCAAAATAACAAGAATCCATATGGACTTTAAAAAAGAGACCTGTCAGAGCTAGAAGTGTATGAAATAATTTTGCTTTGGGAAGGAGAAAAAGCAAGGCTTTTAAATAAGACCTTATCTCTGGAAACCCTAACTGAGACTAATCACACAGGATATCAGAGGAAGTGCAAATGTAAAATCAAAAGACAGTGCAACACTATAAGCCTTTAGATTATGTGGTACAGAAGTTAAGGGATACACTCTCCTAAGGATGAAGCAGCTGTTATCATTTCAAGACATTTCCTAAAAAATGTTCTTGAATTAAGGTCAAACTCCAGAGAGGCTGCTAGTCAAAAACAAGAACTGAGGAAGATGTGGAAATAGGAAATAAGAAAAGAATCCTCTATTCTGGGGAATAGACAGGTAAATGATGCCCCAAACTCAATTTGCTTGCTAGGAGTGTTACTCCAGATCTGATGCAAATTTGTTGAAGTGTTATCTATTTGCTAATCTGTGATGGTCATTTCTGCACTATTTTTGTGAAGGAATCATATAGTAAATCCCCCTGACTAGAGCAGTGAAGGTATCTAGCCTTCCCATACCTGTGGGTTCAGCATAATGTAATCTGATCACAGGAATACATAAATAAAGAGAATTTAGTTTCTCAGTCACCATTAGGATGGTCTAATGATGTATGCAAATAAATGTTTTTCATGGCAAAGATTTACTACATGCAGTTACTTTTCTGTTGTTGTTGTTATTTGGAATTTGTTTAGGAAGAAACATTGAGAACATTGCCTAGGTAGTGTGTGCATATTATAGGAAAGTTTTGTACTTTGGGCTTCTTTGAGGTGAGAGCCATATAAAACACATGATGAAATAACAACAAAAAGCAGACAGATTATCACATATGAAGAATTAAGACAGATGTACGCACTTTTTTGTTTGGCCAGCTATATTAGGCAGTTTGTATCTAGGTTCTTGGAAATGATATCACTACCTCCAGAATACAGAAAGACAAGAGCATCTCTGCTGATGGGGCCAGATTCTCCAAGCACTTACTCTCCAGACAGATTCAAAGAGAAGGAACTTCATTAAAATGATATGATGTTAAGTACATCTTTAAGTATAACAGTCGCCGTAAGCAGGAAGCTACTAGCATGAAAGAAACCATATTCAGACACTGTGAGTCTGCTCACATGTGAGCCAGATGATGGGAAATAATAAGTCTGACTAAGTATTTACTATGAAATTACTCCTCTGTTGATGGATACCTCATATCCCCCTCTTTTGGTATAAAGGGTTATATTTTTACAATTGTCCCTCATGCTGCAGCAATTTTCCTTTCCATTTCAACACGACCTTGGAAAGAATCAAGCACAGATTTCTCTTCTGCACAATGAAAAGCCTCATCAAGTTCTGGGGATGCGGAGGAAAGCTGAAATAAAAGATGAGGAAACCTGCAATAATGCCCATGGCACCTCCAGGGGATCTGACTATCGCTTGAACTGTCCCTTGAGGAGCACTGCTGACTGAAGTAGTCCCTCCAGCCAGGGAAAGGCAGGCTCTGGCCTGAACCAAAAAAGGAGCTTTGGGAGAAGGAGAAAGTGAGCATCTCCTGGAAGCCAGGAGGGCCATGCTCCCAAGGCCATGGAGCAAAGCAGAGAGAGATGGCTGGGCTTGGACAAGATGCAGCCTCCTTAGAGAGGAAGCCGGAGGAAGACAACCAGAGATGACTGTTCAAGAGGACCAGGAGGCTAAGTGAGCAACGTTAAATATTAAAAATGAACAAACAAACAAACAAAACAAGAGAAAAAAAAAGAGAGTAGCATGAAGCATTGTCTGAGTCCCAAAGGTCTGGTGTTCCCAGCTGCCTCCTTTCACAGGGAACCCTCCAATGCCGATGTTACTCAGGTGAAGGAGGATAGTAATCTCAGCCTGCTCTGGGCTCGCTGGAAAGCAGATACCCAAATACTGTCCCTGAGCCTTTGTAAGGACCTGGGTAGGCCTGATTTTCAAACATGCTCATTCAGTCTCAGCTAAGATTAAAAAATACAGAGCAACTAAAAAATTGGCCTTAACGGGTATTATATTTACATAACTAAGTCTCTGCCTTGGGCACTAGAGTAACAGCATTGTTCATAACACATATCAGTGAGTGCCGCAGTGAAAGGTAAAGGCACTAAATTAATTTAATTGGTAAAAGAGCATAGCTAGTGCCTTGAAAAACAAAAAAGAGGCAAACTGATCATTGACCAAAACCACATTTCCCCTGTAACATGATGGATGGTGGGAAGAGGTGATAAAAAGAGAGGTTACAGCAAAGGGCAAGGAGAAACTGCTACAAAGCAACAAAAGTGCTATTCCTTTAAAAGAATCTGCTGCCTCATGTCTCAGCCTCCATCAGTGTCAGTGCTATTTGTGGGATAAAATTTACAGTGGATCCCCTACTGCCAGGCTTAATGTTAACCAGTATGACTCAGACTCACACGATCCTGCCTTGTAATGCTGCTGGAAGCACTGGGTGTGGGTGTTGGTCAATGCAGAGTTAAAGCTGCTTTGAAATCATGCACAGACAATTGCTATCAAACCAGCTGGCTTACAAAGAGGGGTTGTTTAGCCACAAATCAGCAGTTTTCTTGCAAATGCTTGCTATTTGCTATTTCTTAATTCCCTTACTCCCCATTCCTCCTCTTGGCTTGCGCAGCTCCCACTCTGCCATTTGTTTCAATTCTTTCTACAGAGGCAGCTTTGATTGCAAATATACTGGTGCCTGGGCACTCACTGAGTTTATTGGTTTCTAGGTTCAGATCACCAAATTTTAGCATCTCGGATGTATAGATTTTCTGTCTGAAAGGAGGGGATGACATCTTCTGCAGACTCTGCTGGGATATATTTCCACCCCTTTGCTATACATTCAGAGTTGAAAGGGATAAATATTCCAACCAACTTTCTCTTCTTTGAAATTAGTTTCAAAGGCTAAGTATTTAAGGAGATGGGCAATGTAGTTTTCTTTATCTTTCTGCACAGCAATCATGTTATCATTTTGCTGTAGAAGAAAGAAGAGAAAATTGGTTACACTCTGCATTTCTGTAAGTTATATAACATTCCTTTTCACAAATATGCTCAAATGGAGCCAGGGAATTTAGGTGTTGCTCTTGGAAGAAGGTAAATTTGAGGGATTACAATCTGGACCTTTATGGAAGTGTTGAAGAAAAATTCTGCAAAGGAGAATCAGGTCTGGCAATCTGGTGGGCATTTTTCTAAACTGTAACATCCACCTTCATTTCTCCCCTTTATTTCATTCCAGGTTACTATTGAGCTACATTTTCTTCTACTTAAGTTTTCTGGGGCTCCTGGGGCTCCCATTTCCCATGCAATTTACATGAAAATTAACCTTTCTCATAGTCCCCAAGCCAAACAGGCAGAAATAACAAAATTTGCACATGGCTCAGTGACTAAAGGCGTCAGAGCAAACCCTGGAAGAAACTCAGTAAAACCTAATTTACCATGATTTCTGTAACAGTGGATCATTTCTTGAAGCTATTCTCCTGCAAAGTATTACTAGTAGGGCTGAATCAGCATACATTTGAAAGATTTTAAGAAATGTTAGCTGTCCATTTGGAAAACTTTCATTTCATACAATAATAATAATAATAATAATAATAAACTATTAGAAAAGGGGAAAAATGTGAAAGGAAACCTGGGGGTTTAATCAATATCTGTACGAGAGACAACAATGTCTATTAGGTAGCAGTTACCTGAAAAATTGTGCTTGCCTATTTGCTTTTCCCCTATGAGTAGCGAGTGAAATATACTATAGTTGTAGGTCCCTATAGTTGTGCATCCAAAAACCATCATTTTGATTTTTCTTTAGCAGAAAATGGCATCTTTATTACCCTAGCAGAAAATGAAACTTCCCCTAGAAAGTTCTAATGCTGTTGCATAGGTGGTTTTCCATGTCAGAATATCTCTCTGAAACCACATTCCCCATTGTTTCTAACTATGTGTGCATGTTCTTCAATTACTTCTTTAGTCATATATATATTTTTAAGTGCGTATGCTGCTTTGAAGACATGGTTCTTCTTCAGGTAGCTTAGGGAACATGGAGCGATCATGGTTTTGCTGTGTTGAGTGTTGCCAGATGAGCCTGAGGATGAGAGAGGTGATGTAATGACTTGTGGTCTCTTTTTGGTAGTTGTTTTGGAGAATTTTCCAACAGTTCACAGAGAAGAATCGATCCTTTTTTCCGCTCTGGGCAAAGACTAAAGGTGACAGATGAAGGGGGCGCTCTGATGATCTGGCTCTCACTGCTATGTGTGCTCAGCACTGGTTTATGTCATTGAAAATGATGGAAGTCATAATTACAGCTGGAATCTTGAATCAGAATCTTTGTGCCCAGAAGAGTCCTCAGAAATTCTGATCTGAAATTCCCAGTAATAAAAAGAAGCAAAACTGAATGACAGCATCAGTGAGGAATGACATGAAGGTCCTAACTTTGAAACCATTTAATTTTCACAATTAAGTTTAAATTGGAGTCTTAATATTATTTAAGTGAAGGTTTTAAAAATATTTATAGTGTTATGCACAGGCTTTATGGTTAATAGTGTTGTGCTCAATGGACCTTGAAATTAATTAAAGATCATCATCCATCTAAATTATTTCAGACAACGTCTCTTGCTACTTAATCCCTTTGAATCCTTAAATGTTAACTTTTGTCAAGACAAATTGTTATGAAGTCTGATTCTATTAAAAAAGAATTATTAATAATGCTCTCAGCCACCTGTGAACTAATTTTGGGCAGGTATTTCACTGTCCTCTAGAAAAACTAAAGGGTGTAATGCTTTGGGATGTACAGACATTTCCAGTACTCCATCAAACAATTCCATCAGACTGCAGGTGATAGGTGACCGCATTTACTTTTCTAATTGCCTGGCACTTGGATTTCCCCCAGGTTTGGCAGGGAAAGTACCTCTGGTAAAGATTCACGGAAAGAATAAACCTCACAGTGCTAATGTCAGCAGTTCTGCTAAGAGACGGAGGGAGAACTGGAAGAATTTCCCACAGTTTCTGTAACTGGAGCAGTGAGAACACAAGCAATATTACTTATGTCTCTGATTACAATGATAGATAGTGCTAGACAGCACTTTTTCTTCTCTAGTATAACAGAAGTTCATGCTTCCCTGACCTTTTTTTTTTTCCCCAGAAATTAGTTTTCCTTTGGGCATGGGATCCCCTTTTTTGCTTCAGGTACAGCATACTTACTCTGTCCAAAGAGAAGTCCAATGCACTATATTAATACTCCTGCCAGCATCACAATATAAATGGTTAAAAGAGAATGCACAAAAGAACGTCGAGGGGCTTATGTGCATCCCTGAACTTCAGCTGAAGATAGAGGCTGATTTCCAGCCAGGATCTCCTGTGTGTAGTTGTCAAGAATTCAAATAATTGCTTGTGCCTGCAATGAAACCAGAGGATGGATTTGCACCATCTAGCTTTATTTTCTAAGGCATTAATTTAAGGAAAACAGTCACTCCTTTCTAATCAAAATTGGAAAGAGACACCCAAAAAGCCTGGTTCTGTACCTATCTCTAATCACTGATTATAGCAGCAGGTTAATATTTCCAGATTCTAATTTAATTTTAAGTGAGGTGGGCTGAACTTGATCTGTGTCTGAAACACCAGGGAAGAATGAAACTGACTTGCCAAGCTTCCCCTGCACCAAAGGCTGCAAATACAGACTTACTGTCTTCCAGCTTACAGCTTCCCAGAAAGCAAAAGTCATTGCACCAGAAGTATCAGTATCAGTCACTGGGAAGGCATTCACAGTTCTACAATACTTAGTGTAAATCAGGATACCTTCATTGGTTCCTAAGACAGCTATACAGTGGGACTCAGGTAGTTTAACTCACCACAAATATCATCTTTCTCATTACTTATGTTCCTCAGGAGTTATGAGATCATTTCTGAGAGGGAGTTGCAAGGGCGAAGGAACTATTAACTGCCTCAGGGCTGCGGTCATTAACATGGAGTCATTTGGTGGCACCTGCTGACAGAGGAGAGGCAAAATTCACTTTTGTGCTGGATTTCCGATAGCTGTGAAACATTCACCACAGTCTAAGAAAAAGGAGTCATACACACACACACACACACACACATATATAAAACCCAAGCTTGTTTTAACAAGAAGGCAGGATAACACATAAGTGCTCTAGTGCTCATATACTCTGGTATTAGTACAAAAATTGAGTTAAGGATCTCCAAAAAATTGTTTGCATGATATTACATTCTTCTGAATACAGACAAAAGGGTTAAAATCATTAAGATTGAAGTATTTACAATTAAAGATGTCTTCTCTCTAAATGTTTTCAGTGTATACTTATTTGCAACAATTTAGTTGCACATTGGCACTGATTCACACACTTTTTCAGTTAGTTTGCTTAATTTACTTTACTCTGGCACAAGGTTATAATTTTCCTTTGTTCTGGATAGTTGGCATGTACTGAAGATCACTACTGACCGAGGATAAGAAATTCATTGACTTCAATGAAAATACTGCCATGGGCTTGATCAGTCCCCGTGTCTGTGATTCTCAACATAGCTTTGCTGTGGTACATGAACTACACATGAAACATTTCTTATTAATTACTGTGCTCAAGGGAGCCCCTGGCAGCATGGTAGCAGTGTCTGCAGAAAGGCAAAGATGATTTCATCTTTTGTGGCAGCGTTGCCTGAATGGCATGGATATTTATGTGTTGTTCTTTTTGCCTATTACATGTAATACAAACTCCTCTGTTAGAGAAAGGGTTTTAGTCATTAGAGTTATTGTTGTGGGAGTTTATTTTGATACTGAATTAATTTTAAGAAATAAAATCGTAACACCTGGGTATATAGATTATGTTGTGGTTTGGAGGAAAAATAATCACAGTGCATATGTTTTGTGGTATTTGGATTGTTTGCAATATTTAAAAGCAGTTGCTTTGTATGCATTTAGAGTAAAATATGGGTTTGGCTACCAGTCTCAAAATCTTTTTCATCTTATTTCCTTTTTACTTGGTTACTTTGTCATATTTGTCTCTTGCCGTTGCAGTTATGTTCATGCTACATAGAGCAGAGCAGAGGTTTCCCAATGACTGGAAGGCTGAATGTGAGCAATACAGGAGTGCTTCTTACCTTTTTTTTTCTGTGTGGACTGGCTATTGAAGCTGGAAGCATATTCACTGTTGCTGACTTTTTGTAAAAGATACATCTGGAAATATTATTTTTAAACAAATAACTTATATTATTTTAGAGTTTTTTTTTTAGATTCTTTAACTGCATTCCTGTTTTCTGAAAACTGTTACGAGTATTTTCCATCTCTATACTCACTCAGTGGCTTCTCTTAAGTAAACAATTCTTTCCACAAACAGGTGAGGCAACCAAGATTTATCATTAAAAAAAGATGATGCTCATTCCTTGCCAAGCTTTTCAGTCATGCTGCACCAATGTCAAACAAACTATATTAATGTTTGTCCTCATATCCAGTCAGAGATCAGTTTGATCAGAGGCAGACTGTTGCTTCAGCTACAGATAAGTAGATTTAGGCAGCCCTCTGAGAGGCCTAAGACACAGACTTAGGAAGAACAGACGTGCTGAGAAGTTGTGTTATTCACCTCCGCTAGTCTTTGTAGATTGCCCGCATAGTCTGGCTTAAGCCACCTAGAAGTGAGAAGCTAAAAGCTGCCCAGCATGCTGTCTGGTTCCTCACATACAGTTCTCCTAAATGCAAAGCCAGTGGGTTAATGACTTGCATATTTTAGCATTTAATTGACATACAGGTAATTAACAACAGTGGAAGGCATTTGTCAAGGATCTCAGAGTGCATTTCAGCCACCTTGTGTAGTGGGGTCTCGAGAGGAAGGATCAGATGCTGAGTAAATTGGAGAGGCATGACTGGAACCCAGAAGGTCTCAACACACTGAGATACATCTATACACACACACACATGCATGCCCATATACATAAATAACTTTGAATATTGCGTTCACCTGGAATATGCAGGATATAAAATTTCTCTTGGTCCTACCCAATACATGTGTTTTTATTTACTCCCTTTGTGTGTTTCTCATCTTTTGATGTTCCTAGTTTACCAGCTGTATTCTCAGCAGCAGTGGAAATTTATTAGTCTCATTGTGAGCTTTTCACTGCATTATTTCTTGTGATGCATTTTGAGATTTTAGGAAAATAAATGTCTGAAAGAAGCTTGATACCTTTGTGTGTTTTTGCATTGTCCCATGCTTTGTCAAATTGCTTTGAAGAGACACAATGTGCATTTTAAGATTATCCTTACTAGCAGTATTTGATTTTTAGGGATTGCAAAAAAAAAGATCAATGAAAGACCTATTTAGACTGTGCTCGGAGGTCAGAGTGTGAATACTGCCAAACCTGGGCAGTTCTGAGAGATGAAAAATGTAGTAGTTTTTACTGTTAGAAATAATGACATTTATTCTCATAGTGATCAGTGCTTTCCATCTGGCAATTTCTTCAATAAAATTAATATACAGCAGGAGAAATCCTGTATGCTTCTAGGCACAATGTACAGTTACAGCAATCAGGTAAAATAGAGCTCCTGATGCAGTGAATAACTTGCTTTGAGTTTCATTTCAAGATACAGATGACAATGTAACCTTTCTGTTAGACTCAGTAGATGTACAGGAGTCAATTTTTTTATTTCCTTTTGTCATATTGAATTTGCATAATAATTCATTGCATAGGGGTGAATCAATGCATGGGTAATTTTATGTATTTGGTTACCTCAGCTCAACAGCTAAGACCTAGACAATCTTTCAGATTTGGTACAGAAATTCAGATAGTTTTTTCTGAAAAAATGCCCTCTCTACCCTTCTCATCTTTAATGCTGTCAATCAACCCATTGACACATGCTTAAGATCAACTTTAGGCATTCAAATAGCCTCAAAGACATGCTTTTTTCACATGAAAAAAATATTAATAGGAGATCTGACAGGATAATGAGTAAATTCTGGGCTTTCCATTTGGAAATATGAACCTAGTATTTATCTGCACTTGTTTAAAATGTTTGTAGGCAAGGGCTGGGTCCTGCTCTCAATGTGTAAGCATGGCTTACATCTGTTGGGCTTCCTGCTCTCTTTCTTCGGCAGTTTTTCTTCTAGAAACCTTTCCTGGCATGCAACTCGCTCTCTTTTACCAGCCTAATCTTACCATTCCTTTCCATATTATTGTTTATGAAAGTTTTCTTTTGCACTTTGTATTATCCTAGTATATTTTGGTATTATTAGTATATATTTTCTTTAAGCACGCTTACATCTCTCTAACCCAGTTAGTTGGTTCTTTAAATCTTTGTCTCATCATGTTTTCCCTTCCTTAACATTGCTAGAGTTTGCATCCAGTTCAGTTGACCTTACATATATAACTTCTGGTTTCTAAAACCATATAAGAAAAATCACTGTTGTAGAAAATTTTCAGGAAATTCATGCCAAAACTCCTCTCTATCAAAGGGCTAAGTAAAAGATCTAGTAAGGTACTATTGAGCTATTGATATTTTTTTCTGTTATTAACAAGCAATGTTAATTCTTGAAAATAATTCAGAGAGCACCCACATTTCAAAATACGTTGCTATTACTATGGAGTGACATTCTCATGAAAAGCCTTGGAATTACTTAGATTACATACAGCTCACCAGCCATTTGGTGTCTTGCACTCCTTGTTTAAGGGTATCTATGTCAGTAGCAACAAAACTAGAAAACTGAGTTGAAACTAGGAAGGGAGAGATCAGATATTGTGAAACAATTCTTATGGAAGAGCCTCTATAGGGAGTGTATTATTTGTAAGCTGAATTAGGTATATAGTCAAGAATATACCAGATAGGAATAGTAGCAAGCTATACATTATATCTTTTGAGAAGATATATTGATCCATTGGAAAAGATTTAGGTTAGTTCAGCCTTTAAGAATAAACTTTTTAAGACAAGGCATAAAGTCTGCAAGCAGTATAAACTCATGAATTTTCATTGGGTTAAGTGGAAATATGGAAATATATACCAAAGTAGATTTGACCCTACGTGCTACACTGAGCGTATTCCCTATTCACAGAATGCCCTCTAAAGGACAAATATAATACGTAATCTTATTTGATAATTTACATTCACCTCTCAGAATATCCTGGGGAATTATTAGCCTTTGACAGACTTCTTCTGGCTTTCATAATTAGCAGAAATGGAGCTCGTTAAAATTGAATTTATCCTTTGGATCATGCATAATTTTAAGACTTTTTCTATAACCTCATAAAGCAATAAAAGAAACTACTCACAGAATTTTCAAGGAATGGTGCATTGCTCTTGTCAGCTCCTCGTGAAGGTGTTAAGACTATGAGATTGACCTATAGGAAAGTGAAATTCATGCCTTTTAGAGCTCCTTTGAAAAGCTGGCCTTCTTTTCCTAGCATCTGAAAACAGCATAGACACGTAGGGAATTGTGAAGAGGGAGATGGGGAGCAGGCGTATTATTTACCCCTAGTTTGGGTTTGCAGTATTATTTAATTTATTGCCCATTGCAAATTTTGTTAGATTTAAAGCATACTTATCATGAAGAAAACAGCACTAGTGTTGTGAAAGTAAAATAAAGGTATAACACAGTGCCACAACCATTCAGAGGGAGGACAGGGGTTGGTGCCTTACTAACAATGCTCATTGATGCAGGCAAATTGAATAAAAGTCAGTAAATTGCTGATGAAATGAGATTTGATGGGTAGTCTTGTTCGTTCCATGCTGGATTGTTCTCTACCACAGATTACCCTCCACTCTACCCAGTTTATATTTAAATAATAGGATCCTTGGCACTTTTTTGTTGTTGTTGCTGTTGCATTTCCAAAAGTTATAGCTTCTTCTTTCTGTTCACTTGACGTGGAAAAAGCAATCCTGATGGCAGACCAGCATTTGCCTGAATTGCACATTCATTAAAGCAGTGATCACTAACAAAAGTTCGGTAGTGTGTAAAGGTAACTGCAAATTGTTCCGGGTTTCAGGGAGAAGACTGAAAGGAACCATTGTGGAAAGAATTTGATGAAACTACAGGATATCATGATTAGAGCACTGGATGTGGTAGGCATAGGAAATTACTTGTTTGTACTCATTGACAAATACGCTATTTCTTTCACACAGCAATCATGGAGAAACTGAAAAAAAAAATGAGGCGGAACTCAAGATGTCTATTATGAAATGTCTTCTAAAGTAAAACGAGTCACAGAAATCCTTATAGAAAAATCCCACAGAATACAAGAAATCACACCTTTCTACATTTTATGTATATCATGAGTTAATAAGTAGGTATATCAGAATTTAATAAATTGCTGTCTATATTAAATAATTTTATAAGCAGATGAGAGGTGGAATTTTCTGTTCCATTTAAAAATCTTTTGAGTCCCTCCCCCCAGTTGTAGGGAGCAGGGTCCAGAGGCAGCCAGGGGAGAGCTGGGCACTGCTGTGGGGCCATAGGCCCAAGGGTTGGGATCAGGATTGGGATCAGTGGGGGTCCTGACAGGAAACTCCTGTGACTTTTACCTTTGTCTGTTTCCTTTAGCGTGTCTGTTGCATCTGTCTTGACACATCCATGAGCCCAGATGAAGCACATGCAGGTGCTGCTGTCTCAGTGAAGCTCTTCTGATTTAAACTGATTTTGCTCACTACGAGTCATACAAGGTTTACGTTTGAACATGGGTGTAGCAACTCTAAACGCCAACGAAGCCAGCTTCATCTTGGCAAGAAAAACAACCAACGGGAAGGTTGGAGCCATGTACATTGGGGCGTTTGTTACCCTACGGTAACAGACTTCTTTAGTGGCCGGGTTGGCGAATGACTGCAAAACACATACTTGGCAGGCTGGTGGCTGAATGCAATTACTAAAAAAAAAAAAAAAGGCCTAGGTGCATTATCACTTTGGAAAGTGCTGGAGGTGTTTGGGATGTTCCCTTCCCCCAGCCCCTTGCTGCTGGGACTCTCCTGGGCCCTTCCCCACCTCTTTCCAGAGAGGTTTGAAAGGGAGTCCCATGTGTCATAAGGACAATGGCCACTCCTGCATGAGTGAGAAGGCCTTGAAAAGATGAAGGGGCTGTTACTGTAGCAGATCAGCTAATGTTTGCAGGGCATTTGGAAGGAATGAAGGACTTCAAAGTGCTTCTGTTTAATCATTATTCCCATGAGTCGCTGTCAAAGCCTAGGGAGTGCACATGGTGGCTTTAGCATCAAGCTATGCAATAAGAGCAATTTATCTCTCCTTCTGGGGTAAGTTCCCAGCACAAGGTCCTTCCAGCTGCAGAGGTGGAAAGGAGAGTCTGTGTGCACAAGCACCACGTGCCTGTGGGATGTGCCAAATGATGCTGGTGCCAAAGCCAAGACACCAAAATGGTTAGGAAAGTGCATCATGCCCTCTTAGGGAGAGCTGGGGAGATTATGACTCGTTACTTAGAAACTGAACAAAGAAAGCTGGGGCATTTGGGCTAGCATTTTTCTAATCAATCTTTTTATCACTTTTTTTTTTTTCAGTTCAGAGTAAATCTATTTAAGGATCCTTGCTGGTTTCAAAGCAGGAAAGAGAAAGGTTTTTAATTAGAACCATACAGTTTATGTACCTAATGAATCAATAGTAATTGAATACAGTGGAAGCTTCTTCAAAGCACACTCATGGAGTATAGTAAATCCCCCTTTTAACAGGTTTAATTCCATGCCAAATGATTCTTAAAGATGATTCTCCATCATATGTTGTCCAGTATGCATATCGTTATAACAAGCTAATTAATTAACGTCGTAGTATACACAGCGGTTCTATCATTTCTTAGATTTCATATGTGAGTCAAGATTTCGTGTGTGTTATCAAATCAATAGATAAATAAACTGATGCATGTAGGGAAGAGCAATTCTTCTTGTGCATAAAAATGTTTTGTTCTGAGAGGCCATTACCACTCAGGAGTGAGACCTTGGGGAGATTATAGACAGTAGCATTAAAATGTCATCTCAGTGCTCAGTAGCAGACAGAAAAGACAAAAAAAGTGTTCAGAAAAATTAGGAAAGGAATAAAAGAGAAAACAGAGGACATTATTCCTGCAGAAAATATCTTTTTGGTTTGCTCACACCTTGGTAGTTGTGGTCAATTTTGGTCTTTCCATCTCACAAAAGATTTTTTAAAGATACTTTTCAATGATTTTTTTTTTATGTCTACTCATTTTAGCTAGCTTTCTATTTCTATTAGCTACTTGGTTGCACAAAGCTGGTGTGGACTAGAACAGTTCAGCCCTGAAAAAGCCCTAATTGAAGTCCTAATTTTGAAGGCAGACTGCGCTGGCATTTGGAAGAGAATTCTACTGTTATTTACTAAATGGTCTACTAAATGTGCTGGTTCAGGAAATCTCCCATCCTGAAAATGTCTAGACCCTGGGAAGGCATTAGAAGGAGACCGATCATAAGTGTTCCCTTTCCTTTCTCTTCCTGCATTCCCACTTGTCACTACTGCTGACCGAGTTAGGCTCTTGCTCTGAGCCCATGTGACCGTTCTTGTGTTATATTGTGTTATACTGGGCTCATGTATATTATATATATATATGTATATAAAATTTTTGAAGATGTATGTTAAGAAATGATCTTTGGATAGTCAGTTAGACTTGAATTTTACTTTGATGGCTTGTGCTGCTGATCTTGGTACTAGAAATTTCCCTCAGAAACCCCTGCATATTATATTAGAAGGTGTCTTTCTAAACAAGAAGTTTTCAACGAGCCAGTTAAATTATTTAAGCATGCACTCTAAATGACTGCAACAATAAAGGGTATTCATTTGAAGCAGCCACAATTTCCTGTTGATATTTTATGTACATTTTGATTTAAGTTTTATCATTACAACAATGCATAATTTTATGGGTGTATAGAAAAGCTGAGTATGGAAAGGAGGAGGGGAGAAATCTGAGGGACTGCAGACCTTCTTAGTCTTGGCATTTATGTCATTCATGGAAAAAAAAAGCATTTTTTCTTTTATATATATATACATGTGCATATATATATATATATATATATATATATACATATATATGTGAAAGTCTGTGTAGCAAGGAAATAAATCCACCTCTGGGTTGAACAAGGCAATTTTAACAATAAACAGCAATACTGCATTTGACATTTCTGACACAAGGAATGCTATGTCTCACTGCAGTGATAGAAGTTATGAAGCATTTCCCTTAGATAGATGGTTTAGATAGGCGATGCATGCCAAAGCCATAAAAAGATCATCAAACTCAGAGTCAAATTCAGAGCTTGGTCACTAAATTAAAGCTTTGTGTTTTAGGAAGAGAAAAAGAAGCTTTATGGTCTAATAGTCAGGAATGGCCAGGATCACATTTTTCTCTTTCACCCAGTTTAGCGCTTCCAGCTGCAATGCTTTCCCAACTGCTGCTCTTGGGAGAGGTGCTGGCGACCGAAGGGCGGCAGTTCCCAGTAAAGGACGCCTGTCCTTGGCACCTCCTTTGGTGGCGGTGGGGGATGTGGTCTCCTGGCCAGCTGGCATCGCCTTGGGTGTGGGATGAGATTAGATGCTACAGAGAATGCCTTTTATTACAGTTGAATGACTAAACAAACCAATAACAGTAAATATTTAATGTGAGCCAGGCAAACCGTATGAGTCAACACCTCATGGTATTGCAAGATGCATTTTCTTAACAGTTAAGGTCCTTGAGTTCCTGTAAGTGTACTCTGCTAGTAATGATTTCAGACTCTGGGATGGCACGATGCGACTGTGCGGTTGTGCCAGGGACCAGGTCATATGGTCACCGGGAAGTGCTCTGTCTCCCGAGCCCTCGTGTGGCTTGAACTGTGCTCAGCTGGAGAACAAAGCACGAGAGATGTAAAAGCTGGCAAAAAATACCATTTCTTCACCCTGACTCGGGAGGCTAAAAAGACTTGTCATTTAGGAGATATGTAATCATTGAGAGATACGTAATATGCTTCTTAAAGATAGATCATCTGTAACTTATTTTTAGGTACAATTTAGCATGCAGTGGGAATAGCATGTATATAGATACCGGTTATCAGCACAGTGCAGTTGTCAGCTTTGAAACTTTCAGGGGAGAGAGACAGAACCTTGTGGGAGAGATTTAAAGAGAGCTCAGCCTCAAGAGATTCATATATTCCTGCTCTTTAAGTTTATCTTTTGATTGTGATACAAATAACTTCATCACCTGCATCCTGCTCATGTAGCTGTAAACACTTGCTTTGCTCTTGAAAAAAAGCTTTGCCAGACATGTGCTAGAATGAACATGATACTGTGCACCAGGTGTTTTAGCAGGAAAAATTTCTTCACAATACCTCAGGAGGAACATAATTTCAGAGGTTATTGTGTTGTTCTCGTTGTACCTTGTGTGCACACAACTCACAGTGTAATGTAGGCAAATAGAAAGGAGAAAACAGCAAGAAATGCCAGGGAATGCATCTGTGCAAAAACCATGAAGAGGAAATCCAGTTTAGGAAACATTTACATTTCCCCCTGAAATTTTAAACCGAGGGATGGTTTTAAACTGCTGTCTAACCACTGATTTCTGTTTCAGAACATTTGATTTTCGTGTGCTTTTCCCTTCTAACATGGCAATGCTTCTTCTTTGGTTAGGAGATATTTCCTTCACGGACAGGAGAAGAAAGAGTTAAGACTTTACTGGTACGTCACAGATTTTTTTCCTCTCCGAGCTTGGGGTAATGTATAGGAAGGTCGCTAAGCTTGGCATTTTTGTATTTTAATCCTCCTCCATTAAATTCTAATGACCAGTTGCTAAACGATGTCATGCATTTCCTGCTCCTTTTATGGGGAGCTGTTTGATAGAGCAGCAGCTTGGAAGCATGCAGGAAGCAGTCAGCTCTGGAATTGATTGCATTTCTGATAGAGCACTTTTGTACTGTATCCCTGGAGAAACTCTGCAAGTCCTAATGGCTTATGCTATCCTTGTAGCTGCAGCATAATAATTTGCAGAAGTACAGTAAAGACGGAAACAAGATCTATCAGCTTTATACCCCCTGCTAGACTTTTGTATTTTCTTTTTAAGCAAAGCAGATCATTGTTATTAGTGAAGGGGAGTGAAGAGCTTGGCTCTGAAAACACCTGATGTTTGTAAAATGCGCACGCATTTGAATTAGAACCACAAGAATCATGTCCAATTTGATCAAGGGATGTGAAAAGGGCAGCCGAACAAAAGTGGTGTTTGCATACATTGGCGTGGTGGTAATAGCTGTGTCACTTCTGTCCATCACATGGACTCATTAGAAGAGGGTGGGCAGCATTAGGCTTTGATATTCAGTGAGGATAAGAAATGAACAGGCTAAGGATAAAAGAAACAAAGGCTGGACACACCAGGAGGGTTTCATTATGCCCACAGACCAGCAGCCACATTCTTGGCTGGCTCCAGTACAAAGGGATGCTCCCCTTTATTTATTTATTTATTTTTCTGTAAGTCTGTCCTCGGGCAAATATTGGTTAGCATTGTGCAACTCCTACATGCTTCTTTCTTGGAAAATTGCTTTCCTTGATTTCTGCTAGAAATAAGCAAGACTGTCCCCTGAGTGAATTCTTCCTGATGTGCCAGATTTAGTGAGTGCCTGGGCGTGCAGAAAGCATGGAGAAAATAAAAAGCTTCTGGGGCTTATAAACACATGGTGCTTACTGTGGTTTCTGTTTTCCTATTTACAAGTGTGTGGATCCTGAAAAATATGAACACACAGAGCAGTGTTTTTGACTCTTTTATTTTTTTCCTGCAGATACCTGGAATTTTAGCATGGAACTTAGGACCTGTATCATTAGTAATTTGCATAGCACATCAGTCATTCTGCTACCGTCAGGCTATCACAAACAATATCATAAAACTGTTTGGACTGGTATCAGCCCAAGCAGATTTCCCACGACACACTCAAACAATAGCTCAGGCCAGCTATTCCTCAGATCTCTGGTAATTTTGCTATTCACTGAACCACCTTGGCACCAAAAGAGCAGCTAGGCCAAGAAGTTGTGTTGCTGTATCTGGGGAAGGGCCTTAAAACATATCACCAAGTAGACCTCTAGCTCCTACTATAACTTAGAAAGGTCACTTACCTATTTCAACTTGCCCATTTACGAAATACTGATAATACAATGTCGTTATGTGCAGTGGAGGTTATTAAATTACTATTTTCAAAGCAGCTGGAGATTTCTAATAAAAGGTTCTGCAATAACAATGCCTGGGGAGGCTGCAAAGTCTTGCCATTGAAGTCCATAATGATTACCCTGAGAGAAGGCTGCTCTTGAAAATGCAGAGGCAGAAAACAGTGAAGGAAGGGGGTTTTGTGCTAATGAAAGGGGAAAAAGTGTGGAGATAACACTCGCCTTGACAGCAGCCTTTTTCTGCTTTCCTTTCTTGAACAAATCCATTGGTTTCAAAATGTCTCTCATAGGAATAAGACACTGCTCATCCTGAGCAAGAGTATCAGATTGGCAGAATCCAGTCTGCTCCTTTGCCTAAAATTACAAAAATAAGCACATAAGAGGAATGGCAGAAGGGGATATGCAGCAGGTGATTAATGGAAATCTGATACAGTTGATCTGATTTTCACTAATGACGTCACTTGCTCATAACGAGAAGAGTTAAAAAGACAAATACAACTAGTTTATAGCGTGATTCCACATTTGTTAAATCTGTTCTCCCAAACCCCGGGGAGCGTTAAAAATGTAAAAAACAATTTTCACATTTTTCTGGTGTTTTGATTGATGTTTTGCATGCAAGTTAGACATGGAAATAGGGGCCAGATAGTAACTTGCACTGCCCTCGCATCTCTGGGCTGCTAGTAAAATTGAATTGATCATCTTCACTTACATTTGGATGAGATTTAGCTCTTTTGTGTGGACTGCAGAAGAGAGGAATGACTACTATTAATATATCTGTTTGGCAAGCATCAATCAGGTATGTCTTTCATAATCTCTTTTTTTTTTTTTGCAGCAACAAGGCAATATGATGCTTATGAGCACCATGGAATAGAACAGTAAGATGTTTCTCACTTAGAAGTCAAAATAAAATGCAGTCTGGTCTTTTGTCCATGGAAAGCAGAGAACTGACAAACTTTCAGAGCATCTTTCCTTTCCTTCTCCCTCCTGGATGGGAGAAGGATTTTGTGAATTGCTGAGAGATGTTAAGAAGGAAGAGCTGAGTTAGGAGTAGACTAATTAGTGCTCCCTTATTTCCAAAAGGTCTTTTCTTTGGCAGAATAATGATTATTTGCTTAGCTTGCACCTGTCAGTAACAGACTCCAGGGAATATCCCTAGATGCAATCTCCAGCAGCTGTTATTTGACTCAACCCACAAGTCTGATTGTAGTCCATATTTGGCAATTTTTATAATCCAGTGATACCCACCAGTATTGTAACAATTCAGGAATACATTTCCAATTCTTCTTAAGCCAATTTCTCTTCCTGAATATTTATTTTACATTAGATTTAATGTTTACAATGGAGTATCTAATCCAAAAGCCTTATTGTGCCCTAAAATGCAAGTTAGCATCCCTAAGGAAATGGAAACATTGAGATCACACAGTAAGATATTTGAAAAGATGGTCAGAGAGAAGCCAAATGACATGTCAGTTAGTAAAATGCCCCTGCAGCAACCACATCCATTTGGGTGGTGGAAGTTTATACAGCAACATATCCTAAACAATATAGGGGGCAGCCAGCATGTCAGATGAGGCCTCAAAATTCCTGTGGCAGTTCACACATTCAGGGCCCAGGGAAACGTGCTGATCAGGATACACTGGGCAAAGAGTTTCATGTATTAAGATTATTTTGTACGCATGGATCTGTTGGATCCATGGATTTTCTATCTTTAAAAATGAGTTCCACTTCAACTTATAGACTAAAAAAGAGGCAAACGAATGCTTAAGTAGCTGTTGAAAATGCACCATAATTTTTCTAGTTCTCATCTATCCAAAATATGTTTCTACTTCATTTCTACCTCTCATGGTGAATTTGCTTTGTTGGTGATGCCAGTGGCCTGTCATCAGAAATCTCTTCTTACTTGAATATTTGTAGTCCACAAGCAAGTTGTCTTGCCTTATGAATAAACTAAACACAACAACCCTTCGAAGTCTTTCAGTATGAGGTATCCTTTCAAAATTTGTAGCAGATTTTTGAAAGAATTACTGTTATAACACTAGTAGTTTCATTTGTGTTGCATACAAAGGAAATACTCCATGAAATATCTGTTTCTGCACACACATTTCTATTTACAATCCTAGTCAAGGCAGTACCCCTTGTTTAACCAATTGCATACTGGGGCACCCAGATCTTCATCATTGGCACTGCATTCATGAATTCTGACACTAAACCTACCCTCTTTGTTCATAAATGTTTGACCTTCCATCTGGCTGCATTAAAATGCAGTATTACTAGACAGTTTGTTGCCTGCATTTTTCAAAAGATAAATCCTAGTGGCCTATCACCCTTTAAGTGCAAATACTACAGCTACTGTGCTGCGACAGAAGGCTCTGTTCTGAAAGCACTTTGATTTGCATTATTTCTTTCTCTCTACCCAAGTACTCAGTGCAATTTTAAGTCTCCAACCTAACATGATGTAACACTGTGAACACCTATCATCTAACACTACAGCAGAGTGGTCCAGTTCTGTACTATGCTGGTCGTAGCTGTATATCTTGTGTCTACTCACCGCTTGTCTGAAACTGCTGTAACCAGAGCCCTATTGCTAGAATCAGCTGTAAAGAAGAGGAACAGCCTAGAAATCAGCCCATTTCTGGAATGGGGGGAAAAAAGTTTGTACCATATTTACTACTATTGTTATAATCTTTGGGGCTTACTCAGCAGTTTTCCCAATTTTATGTCAGCAGCATTCAAAAGTCAAGGATCCTTGCACAGCTTACTGCTGAAGCAGCCACAACTCTGGATTCTCTTGATTGTGTTTGCAATTAAAACTTGAGATGTAATTTTATTAACACATTTTTACATGCAATACTATGTATTACTACATGTAATATTCCAAACTTTAATTTTTCAACATATGCACGATCTTTTGATTTTAGTATGACTTTAGATACATTTTGCTGTTGCAAATAATGTATCCTCTAAAGTATATGTTTAACACTGCTCCATTTCCTCTTAGGATACATCCCACAGTAATCTTCAGCAACAGAATCATGTAAGGTCTGTTTATTATTTTGTGTTAATTTATTAAGCGACTGGAGGATCCATCATATGAGGAAAGACTAAGTGAGTTGGGTCTAGCATGGAGAAGGGAAGATTGAGGGGGATCTGATCAATATGTACAAACACCTGAGGGGAGAATGTAAAGAGGATGGGGCCAAACTCTTCTCAGCAGTGGCCAGTGACAGGACAAGGGGTAATGGGTATAAATAAAAACACAGGAAATTCCATCTCCATATGAGGAAGAACTTTCCTGTTAGGGTGACAGAGCCCTGGAACAGGCTGCCCAGAGATGTTGTGGAGTCCCTTTCTCTGGAGATCTTCAAACTCTGCCTGGATGCGACCCTATGCCACGTGAGTTAGAAGAACTGATATATTCCACAGATTAGATGAAAATAGTCATATGCATTTTTTTCTACAGAATATTTCATTTTTTCTAAATATGCTATCCATTTAAATATTATCTTATAATCATACATTAACTTGTTTAGTGTACTTACATACTCATGGTGAACACTAAAAAGAAATTGTTGTGACCTTTCATGCTATTTCTGATTTAAAAATGCATCATTATAGCATCAATTAAAATTATATTTCAAATTTGAAAAGGTGAGAGAAGTGCAAGACAAGTCACAGCATAAGAACTTACATGTTCTAGTGGCATAAACCACTAAATATTTCTTAAAGTCTTCTGATGCATAAGAGAATAATTGATATGTTTTTCATGATATCTGACTCAGAGGACAACAAATTACAAAACAGTGTCAGAGGATGTATAAATTCCCATATTTCTCTTGCATCAGAATCCTTACTAGGGAAGTGTTATTTCTAATGATTATGTAAAATATTATTCCTAAATGTATTCTGAGCTCCTAAATTTTAATCCAATGACCACTGATGCTCTCAGGGAAATTAAAACAAATGAAAATACTTGGATAACAAGTGATAATATTTGACTGCTGCTGGGAGTGGGTACTCCAGGTCTTGAATGCTGCCAGATACAACTTCATTATCAACACTGTGTCCTGCCACAGTAAATTTTCTCTGACATAAAGATCTTCTGTTATTTTGGACTGATTTTATTCTGCCACTGTTTCATTCTGATTGTGCCTTATATCTATAATAACCATTATTAGAATAGTCTTACAGTCTTTCAGTTTTAAATCAAAGTTGTCATCTGCTCAAATTTTGTTGCTTGAACAGACTCGTCTATTTG
This sequence comes from Tinamus guttatus, assembly GCF_000705375.1. Next base: position 946,391 of record NW_010577423.1, on the reverse strand, counting down.
GATTTGCTTGACTTTTAGAAATTATAACATCAGATCTGAAAAGCTTTCCATCTATCTAGTAGCTGATATCTGGTAATATACATAGAAAGAAAATCTACAAATTGGTGAGTGGAGAGGAAAAAATAGAGTAGTAAGTACAGATCAGTTCATGGTTTCCATTCTTGGGAATGGTTTAAATGTTTAGAAGCTTTTAAACTGATGCACAAACAGTTACTGAAACAAAGCTAAAGGAGCACCTGTTCATAGTTAAATACAGCAGCAGCATTCAGAATAGTTTATTCCACCTGACATTTACTAATCGGTTTTACTTCGGACCAAACATGGAATTACTAAATAATAAATGTAATAAAAAAGGTAAAAGTCAGACAACAGTTCCTATGCACCTGGGGTTGCTTTCCTATATACACCAGCTAAATTAAAATCTGACAAGTGGAAATACATCCATTGCATGATCAAATGATGAAGGTTTGAATGTGCAAAATACACCGCATGGATTGCATCCACCCCTCTGTGAGCGAGACAGTAAGCTCCCTGTCTCGATCTCTGTGCAACGCCCATCAGAGGGAACCTGCAAAATGATCACTTCTTGTTCCCCGAGGACCAGCACGCTAAGAAAATTGAACAGCTCTAATAATAAAGTCCAGCTCGATGGAACTCGGGGTATCAGAATGTAAATCAGTGTATCCCATCAGCAAGCAATAGGAAAGAAACCTAGGGGAAAAGTGTTCTTTAAGATTTCCCTAAGCTTTCTGGTGCATTTCCTGCAAGGCGAGAACACATGCACACTTCCACACCCCGCACATACCTGTGCTCCCATGCACATGTGCACACCCTTTCTCTCTCAGCCTCATTTGATCTGGAATATGAAATGTGACAATCGCCTTGCACTGCGGGAAGGACATCTGTATACCATTGCTCTTACCAGCGGCAGGAGTGAGGAGAAGGAGGATGATGATAATGGAATGAGAAACACCACGCATTGCATCCTCGTGGTTACTCACACAATCCCAGCAAAATCAGCCTGTCTCCACACCAGGACTTGATTATGGAGGAGCCCAAAATTACCCCACTCATGATCACTGACTTCTCGACCAGAACAGAAAGTAGCAAGGAAAACAAAACTTTAAAGGCCCGTTTTTCTTCCTCTATCAGTTTAAAAGATTTAGCCTGTATTAAGGGAATATTACTCTGCTATGATGATGAATTAGGGTTCATTTTTAGTGTTATCTCTGTGCAGGTTAAATTTAGTCATTGGTTCAGAAGCACTTAAGTCTTGTGCAGGGAAGAGGATGTTTCGATTCCTCAAAGCCTGTCAACTGAGCCCAAGTCACCACCAGATGAGGAGGAAATAGGTCTACCATAGGTGTTGCCATGTCTGCCTTCCCTGTTTGCTTGTCTTGCATATCCAAGGCCATCTTAAATAATGCTAAATGCTTAAGTTTAGACAAATGAATTTTACACTGGGTGTGAAGTTTCTGTATCTTCACTATCATGTAATGTTACTATAACATTTTATGTGCATCAGTCACCAAATTATAATTTCAGGTCTGATCACATCTTTCTGTCTCAATAGTTGTGACTGGGAGGACTAATTCTTGAGCATTGTGAAGGCACAATTAGTGGCATCCATAGGGGAACACTGGTGGGCAGATGTCCCTTCTAGATGTTAAATTAGGGTGATTTCTATAAACTACGTTATAACATTATTAGCTCATATGATTTTGACAGATGGACTTCAGGTCTACTAAGGAGTTGGTCACTCTCTTCTTTGGAAATCACCGTGTTAACAGGAAACAGTAAATTATACTGTTTCTTTTTTTTCCATGTGTTTGTCCATCACCACCTGTCTGTTAGCCTCTTCCTTAACTTCTCAGGAAAGTGATGATTTGATACTCTGCAGACCCACTGCTAGGTACACTAAGGTGTTGGGAGTCAGGTTTGTGAGGTCAGCCAGCCCTCACAAACCTGAGTGCCAGTATCTGACCCTTCCCAGAAATAAGGAGGAGTGCAATGCGTTGTTGGTAGGAGGTTGTATTTCTGTTACCTAGAAATATCTGTGTATTCAGAATAGAGGGGACTGAAATGCCCACTGTTGACATATTATGTCTGAATTGCCTCATTTTTTCTGGTAGTCAGGTGCTTATATTTTACTTTTTATGTGGTATACACTTTAAACAGTACTTCCTAAAGTAAAATTAATAGTGGTTTGTTTTCTGCCTTCACAGGCTTATTCATTGTTATTTAAGAGAATAAAACTGAAGATTCCATTCTAGGAGACTGGTGCTTTCTAAATCTACAGCACCTTACAAAGAATCAAATAGAGATTTGCAGACATTTTAATATGTCAAATGGAAAACTTAAAAACATATTTTGTGTAATGAAGAAAATCAACAGTGAGGGCTAGGTACAGCTGAATTAGGGTTGCTATTGCATTGAGCCCAGTTTAATTGGAGATTTGGGCTGTAAACTTGCATGGTTTGTAATACAGTGACAGGTGTTTTCTGTTGTGCTTCTGTTTCCCAGTCTTTAAAATAGTTAAAATGGTGCAGGCCATCTTGGTGGGGGCAGTCTTCAAGCTATTGTTACAGGACTCTTAGGGACACTGAAAATCACCCTGATGCGTAAAAGGACAAATATGAATGGGGATGGGAGAAAGCGGCATTGCTTGATAGAAGTAGTTATGATTTTTGTGTCAAGATGAGAGATAGCAGAAGAGCCAACAAGCTGTTGAGTAGGAGTGCAAAGAGAGATGTGAGGAAAAGGGGATGCTGCATAAATAAGCCGGCCAGAATCAGATTTTTTTCTTCCCAGCTTATTCTCTTGCCTGACTTGCGTCCCTCCTGGCACAAAAGACAGCTTATCAAAAAGAAGATCAAGCAGGGACTTGATTACAATGTCTAAGTGTCCTCCTGGAGTGAAAATATTAAATGGCCTCTGTGTGGGCAGCCCGAGGATGGGTGGCTGTAAGTCAAAACCTCAGAAATGGAAATGAAAAATAGCATGCACATTCATATTGAACATGAATAGCTTTTGGGAAGATGCATCTGTGCTACACTCAAATTATTGCACTCAGAATGGAGATAATTGAATGAAAATCTTTGGCTTCTGCTAGAAAGATGCTCTAATGGTTTCTTTGGCTTTAACACGGGAAACTATGGCAACAAATGGCCACAGTAATAAACACCATTTAAAATAGTAGCTGCTCTTGAAGAATCTGTCACTGTCTTCTTCCCCTGAAAGTCTGCGCTACAGAAACTCCGCTCTGGAATCGAGGCAGGCTGTTGGTGTCTGGCAGAACTTGCTACACGTGCAGGTGCTAGTGATGGCAGAGATCAAGGCTATTTGTACATCCCGACGTCCTTAAAATGTCACACTTTTAGTGCTGTGAAAAACATTGATATGCTTTTCTTTCTTGGCAGTTTTTTTAAAGTAAAATAACAATGACATACTCTCCTCTGGGTATGTATTTCTACTGAATTCACAATGCTGAATCTTCTGGTTTTGTTTGAGTTTATAGTTCATGCGCCTGAAGAACAAAATATGCAATGGATAAAATCACTTGCTGGAAGACTTGCAGTGTAAAAGGATAACTGATGTATATATATCAGTTATTTTAAGCTTTCCTGGTTAATGAGCAGTTAATGAGAGGTTGAACACTGGTTAATGAGAGGTATTGCATTAGCATCCACATAGCATTTCTTGTACATGTATACTAGAACTCCATGCATTTAGATGAGTTTTTGTATGAGTTTACAAGTGAAAAGCATCCTGCCAGAAAGCAAAATGAATCTGAACTGTATCAAGATCCTTAGACTCTGTGTCACTGCTGGGAACTTGGGCATTTTTTCAAGTGCCTTAAATATATTCAAATGAAGATTCAGGTTTGAATACAGAGATTTCATCTCATATTATTTGTCACTATATTATTTTGTGATGTTCTCTTACTTTGGGACAATCAGTTCTTATTTCCAAGGTTAGCAGCCCTTTAAGATAAACAATGTTGTTCAAATCTCTGCGTCCTATTGCTGTTGTCTGCCTGCGAGGGAAGGAGACATGGCTGTTCGATTGGTATTCAGCTCACATCCTCAGGCTTTCCCTTGCACCAGAAAGGCCTTGCTGGAACCACTTTTATGTGTGATGAAAGCCAAGCGCCTGAAACACATTTTGCAACAAGGGATAAGTTGCAGAGTCACCAAATAATGTAGCGTAAAGGAGCCTGCCTCTAGTAACACATCTATCTCTACGAGTTCATGTGGATATTTAAGTATCCATATGGACATAATGAATGCAAATAAATTAACTGTGCATAATTATATGCTTACTAATATGAAAGGATGTGAGCTAAAATTTCACTTATCATGCTGTACCATACATATTTTGAAACTTGAACAGGCAGGGTTTTTTTCTTCTTTTTTCTTTTCTTACTCCTAGTAAAGAGTTTGTGCATGTGTGTGTGTTTTATTAATAATTTTATGTTTTATTTTTTAAATGTTATCATCAAATATCATCATCAAATATATCATCAAATAGTATGACTTAGGAGAAGAGGTCTTTGTGCACAGGAAGGTAAATTTACAGAATATTTTTCTTCATTTGGACATTAACAGTTTCCATTACATATAACAGATGCCAGATAAACATGATGTCATCAATTATAGAGTCATCTGTAGCTGGCTAGTGATTTTATTTGCTTAGCTAGTTCAGTGTAAAATGTTGAGATTTTCAGTAGGTTTGTGTTTTGAAAGAAAATATGATGTCACTACAGAAACATGGGTTAATTCACAGGAAAATGATGATTGAGTAATCTGTTTAAAAAAAAAAAATTATTTTCCCAAAGGCTAAGAATCCATGTGCTTAAGAGCAGAATCAGGAACATTAATTATGAGTGTGGGGTAAAAGATTTCATCTTCATTTGAAATTTGCTTTGGGGCAACAGAGCAGTATCAAACACTTGTCCCTGGCTTCTGGGCATCTTTAATTACCTGCCTGCAAGTTTCTAAACGTCAAGGATCTCCTCTGTGTTGCCATGACAACATCCTTGCTATCAGCATCCTGTGCATTTCTGTCCATGCTCAGGTCAATCAGAAACCCGTTTGAGTAGCTAAGACTATGTGAAAATAATGCAGATGTATAGAATGGAAGATGCAGAAACTGAAAGGGTTTTCTGCCTTCCCCTCGCAGCTTGTGGTGGCGGCTGCCAATGAGGAAGACTCGGTGGGGATGTCTGATGCATACGAATATAAATGCTTGACTTGGTTGTCTTCCTGAATGATAAAACATTCATCTCTCCATGACTCGTTAAATCTGTCAGGTTCCTCGTGAAGTGTCGCATGGGAGGGAAAGAAATAAATAAATAAGTAAAAAGAAGGCAGTGGAAGATGGGAGAGGGAATGCACAGCGGCTGGTGGAGTGCGGCTGTCTGGCTGCTGACAGCTGAGACCCGCGCACAGCACCTGCGGCTCCTGCTCCTCCGTGCTGCTACGGGAGCTGTGCTGCTGCGCGCCCAGGGCTATGACCAAGGAGAGCTCTTCAGGCCCTGTCACATGATCTGCGCCCTGGACAAGTCCTCCTTGGCTCTCTGTGGTGACCACAAGGCTGAATTTTGGGCTCTTTCATCCTTAGGACTGTGCAAAATCACCCAGCTGCAAGATCTCTGGGATATAATGTGTCAAAACCAAGGCAAGCACACATGAAGGCTCACCCTTTCACTACTGCTTGTCATTGCATCTGAATGTGCTGGCCCACTGCTGTTCTCCTGACCTGCTCAGGAGAATTCAAACTCCCTCAGCCAACTATAATATGTGACGGGTTCTTCAACTCTTGGTGTGCAGTCATCAAAATCCTTGAATACACCTTCCTGTGCATGTAAGTATATGTGTGTATAATCGCAGCTACAGCGCAAAATTTAAGCTCTGTTTTTATGGACCCCATAAGCGTGAGTGCACTAGGTTTAACACTCATTTGTGGTTGCTCCTGTTAAAAAAAAATCCAGAATGGCAACTGTCCTGAAGTGTCGTCTTGCACACTCTCAACCAAATTGATATCACATTGCAAGTGCCAGGAATGACATATTCCTGTATACTAGTAATGAGTTCAGTACAGGAGGTCACTTTTTGGTAAAATGCGACAAAACGTAAACCAAGATTTAGAGAAGGTCAACTCATCATAATAGGGCAAACTAAATCTTAAAGTTGGCTTTAGGAAAAAAATGGAGAGTTAACAGATTTTTGGCCAAGCTGGCAGTTATGCTTGTTACTCTCTGCAGCCTGGGTTCTCTATGTTTTCCACCAAAACATGAAGGCCATATGGACTGAGGGAAACTTTGCAAACTATTGCAAGGAAAGATTTAGGTAAGTGGATATACAGATTTAATTTTTTTTTTTTACTGCCTTTCCTTCCTGTATGTTTTGTCTCTTGTGGTACAGAAAAAAAATGTGGATAATGAGTGAAGAATGGGAGATGTTTTTGAAGTGGTGGCAATGCATGTTTTTTTCCAGAATTACAACAGGAAATCTCACTGAATAAAATGACCAAAAAATCACCAAAAATACAAAAATCATCAAAATACAACTGAATCTTTAAAGCATAAGTAAAGCAACAAAGAAATGTACCGTGTAATGAACCTACAAGAATTAGTAAAGATCACCTCTTGTGTTGTGGATATATTATGAAAATGTTGAGAATCACATGTGATTTTCTCTCTATGATTTTTATGCAGTAATTCCAGGTTGCAAATATTCCTCTTTGAATCTCTTTACTTCCTTGCAGTGAAATAAACACAAGCAAAAAAATCCCAAATGCACATCTTTTTATAGGCAATCCGAAGAAGAGAGTTCAAGGAAAAATCTGTCACTTTCTATTTATTTGCAGAGGTTGGCACATTATAACATTTTAAACTATTGAAAACATGCGATTCTTCATTTTTGCATTACTAGTACTCTTAACATATGGAATTTCTCTAGGAGTTGCCTGAGTTTCTCTGCTCAAGCCATGCATTTACTATATATTCAATTCAGCGATTTAGGAAAACACTATTTGAGAGGAGAAAGAGGCTGTGTCAAACTGTCAAGGTCATTAACAGGATCAGGAGAACAAAAGGCTGAGGTGCCTCCTGCATATGGATGGGGAACGTATGTTGCTGTGAAGATTTAATCTCTGATTCTATACACTCCTAGATTTTGCGTCTGCTTACCAAACTGGGATCCTAGTCTAAGTTTTGAAAAATTCCATGGAGTGAGCTGAAGTAGTAACCTGCTTGAACACTGAATCTAAGCATTTCACAGATAAATAAGGGTTGTAGTTACGCTACTAAATCTATATTTGGGTACCTGAACAAGTGACCTGATTTCCAAAGAAATGAAGCCAAATTCTGAACTAGGGTTTTTGCCGACGCCTGTGGAAGCTGTGTAAGAACCTTTGAAAATTAGGTCTTTCGTTTCACAATTATGAATTTGGAATAGGACTCTAATTTTATGCTCCTAATTTTTGAAATCTGAGAATGCTTGAAGCCCATGCTTCAACGCTGTCTTGCTTTGAAGACTTTATCCAAGTTAATCAAGCTAATCTATTAAAAAAAAAAAAACAAAACCCAAAAAAGCCCTCCTGTCTGCAGTAGTCTTCTCTTATCTTAGGGTTTCTGCTTCTGCAGAAGCCTATATCCTGGGCATGGGAGTGGCAGGTATTGTGTCTACTGTGCTTGTCCAAGGAATATTTATTTGGGTGGTGTAAGTGACGGGAGGGTGTACAGGGAAGGAACATAGACAGTGATGCTACTGACAAATAATTCAAACTTTTTTGTTGTTTGTTTTAATTTAGTACTTCTATGTAGTATTTGTTTAGCTGTGACAATAGCCACTTGGTAGCAAATTTTGCAGCTTAGCAAGCCAGCTATCTGTGTATATGCAACTGCAAATTAAAATGTGATGATAGTTTAAAACTAATGAATTTTGCTTAACAAACACAGTGCTACAGGTTCAATTACCAAGGCTCATCCAATGAACTGAGCCCATTTATCCACTTGAGCCCATTTATCTCCTCAGTACTCAATACTATTTCATCCTCTGCCTGTTTTCCACTTGCCTGGGATGTGATAGATTAAGTCAGGAAACCTCCATAACTAAAGATGTAAGTTACAAGAGTTTGTACTAACAACCAGAAAGCAGAAAATCAGAGACTACAGTGGCTTATTTCCTCTGTGGGTTGACATGTACGAGGGACATATAACACATCCACTGGAGGGCTGTGTATATACTCAGGCATAGGTCTGTACCATCTTCATCAATTAATGTGAACTTGACAATACTGGTCACGTGAATTATCTTGTCTCTTGTTTATTTAGGCTGCAAGTGCTTTGATTCAAGGAAAGTCTCTTGTCTCCAACTAAGGTTGTTTGCACTGTTCTCAGCTGGATCTCCAGGTGACATTGCCAGATGACATCATGAGGAGATGGCTACCAGTGGCTGATGGGATGCGTCCTGCTCCATATAAGCAACCGCAAAACTGCATGTACCGCGATGCAGAGAATAACTAAGACATGCCCCATGTTCTGCTAAAGAGATGGTTTATTTAGTATGATGCTGTTTTAGGGCTTTACAGAGATTTCATCAGGACACAGGGAAGTTTGCTTTGGAAACATCAACTAATCCTTGTGCTTGGAGCCCATTTAGACCTCTTTAGATCCTTCAGTGATGCATGGCAGTCTGCCAGAGACTTCAGAGGAACCTGTCACAGCTCTTCAGCTTCATAGCTGGAATCAGAATAACCTGGAAACAGCTGAGAGTGTCACATAAAAATGTAAAATGCCATGTAAAAATGTGCTTTAAGATCATCCTTAGCAAGCATCTTCACTACCGCAAGAAGAGTAATCCTTGATAATTTGAGTGTGTTGCCACCTTTATTGGCAACACAACTGAGCCATTTTAAAAGTGGTACTGGCTTTGTATTTCTTCTTTACTTAATCCATAGAAGACTGCTAAGTATATAAGTTAAAATTTTGATAAGATTTTGCATGGTGAAATCAAAACAAGAAAAATGGGCAGTACTAATCATCCAGTGGTTTAACCATACCCTTGTTAAAGCTGGAAAATCTGGGCAGGACATATCTGGGCAGTCTGAGTTCTGATTTATTTCTCTTCTGACTCTCATCTCATCCCATGGGTGTTGAGCAGCTGATGTAAACACCTGGAGACCTAGATCCAAACTAATTTATTCATGAGATGGCCCTTCTTCTTGTTGCTCATCCTTTTGGAAATTATGATGAGATCATAACTTTTTAAGAAGATGTTTAAAAAGATCATTTAAGTAATGAATAAAATAGATGTTTTAGCTAGTGTATAATATGAGGATGAGTCAACCACCGTACACGTGGTTAACTTGTATGAGAATAACATATATTAATACAAATAAAGGAAGGAAACAAACTTTATCTCATCTAGCAAACTAAACAGGGCACGTTCTCTAGTCCTGAGAGCAAGTAACACAGCAGAGGTTATATCCACATGGTTGAAACTTATAGGAAATTGCTAGGAAAATTCAGCTTGACAATCTCATCTCTGTCTTCTTTTATATACTTTTCTTCTGATAATTAATGAATATATGAATATAAGCTTTGCCATTCGTGTCTCTGTTTCCAGTGAGCCGCTGTCCAAATCTCCCTTTTCGCAAGAGGGTGGATGTTCTATTTCCCTTGCACTAAGAGCAGCTAAAGAACAGTCTTCTGGTATCAAGGAATACATCGAGTGAATTGTAGCAACGCATTTTTAATACACTTCCTCCTCCTCCCACATATTTTTGTCAATGAGACATGCAATGAAGAAAATAGTATGGAAGCAAGTCAATTATACCACTGGTATGTACTTATTAATTATTTGAGATTAAAGATGTCTTTGTATTTGGCACAAGAGTAGATAATGTTTTTCCCTTGCTAATGAACTTCAGTTTTTTGAGCGATGGATAAGGATCAAAAATGTTACATCGAAATTGTGTTTTGATGGATTAATTTGCTTTCAATAACATATTTGCTTTTATCTTTTTTGCTAACTCCGAGCATTCCAAAATAACTTCAGCATATGCAATTTAAAAAAAAAAACAAGTCAAACCAAAAGATCTCCAAAGAAGGAGACTCCACAATCTCTCTGGGCAGCCTGTTCTAGGGCTCTGTCACCCTCGCAGTAAAGAAGTTCTTCCTCATATTGAGATGAAACTTCCTGTGTTTCAGTTTGTACCCATTAACCTTTGTTCTGTTGCTGGCCACCACCGAGAAGAGTTTGACCCCATCCTTTTTACATTCTCCCCTCAAGTGTTTATACATATTGATAAGATACCCTCTTAATCATCTTTTCTTTGGAGATCTTCAAAACCTGCCTGGACGCAACCCTGTACCAGATGCTCTAGGTGTCCCTGCTTGAGCAGTGGGGGTTGGACTGGATGATCTCTAGAGGTCCCTTCCATCCTCAACCATTCTGTGACTCTGTCGTTCTATGAAATCATCAAAACCCCAGAATATCTCAGATCCTAGTGTCATTGTGATGATTTCCAGGAATTTTTAAGTTGATTACTTCTTGGTTACTTACACATTATCCTCTATAGTTTGGGTTCTTGCCATTCTGAAGGGGTCATTTGTCTCTCAATACATTACAATACTCATTATATTACAGAATCTCAATAAGAGGAAAATTACCCATGCATCTGGGTAATGTTGTCCATTTGGGGAACTGGTCTTGGAGAGAAAAGTATTAAAATTTGGTTCCATATTTTTAATAATCAAGAGATTTGATGGTAGCCTTTCTACATGACCTTTTAAGTTTTCATCCAAGAATTCTGGAGTTTTGGTTAAGGATAAAATATTTTGGTTTTACAAATACCTATTACAGTTACTGTACTCTGTGGGACATAAATGGAAGAATCTGTTCTTGCTGATGTGAAATTTCTGCTTGGAGCACATAGGGGATAAAAAAGAGAACTACAGTGGTATATCACAATTAGTAAGAAGAGGAAAAAAAAAAACATAGTTCAAATTTTCCAATGGAAGAGCAGAGGACTTAAGCATCAAGTTTTTTCAATTTTTGTTTTCATTCTGACAAAACTGGTTATGTCATATAACCTAACCTAAACGTATCTTTCACCTCTACATATACATGCACAAATGTATATCTATAACATATATGCATGTACCTATATATATATGTATAAAATGGGCATCAGTGAGTATTTAGCAATTTTAAACTGCAAAAATACTTCTGTGATAACAACATAAACTCATTGACTTTTCACCTTTTTTGGTTATTGCATTTTATCATCTTCATGCATTCTAGGTGCAGAAAAGATAAAGAGATTCTATATCTGCAGTGATTCATCTTTTGTCATACTGTGGCCTGTTTTGTCCAGTTTTGGGGATCTTTTCATTCCTAGGATCACAAAAGCATTTGCATGGTTTTTCGAACTGCCAGCGAACCAAAAAATATGTTCTTTACACAGCAATAAAAATTAACTGTTTGTCTAAAATGGTAAAAATGAAATGCATTTATGGAGACAAATGTGGAGTTAGTGTTATTTTTCTGATATTTTCTCAGATATACAGCTGCCTGGATGAATTAAATCACATTCTCTTGAAGTGACAAGTTCATTTTTTTTGCAGGTGCAAAGTCATTTGGGCACCCTCACCATCCATATATGATTAGCCACAAATTTCCCTGAACTGGGAACTGAAAAGATTATTTCCAATGTACTGAGGAAAAGACTTTCTACACTTGGTCCTGGACTTATTAATGGTTTATTATTTCTCTGCTGTCTTTGTGGGACTGATGTTAATCTTTGATGTTTGCTTTAATCTTCCAATATAAACAAACACACAGAAACCTCATAAACTGAACCTCAGAACAGCTCATATGACATTTGCTCTTCCTCGATAAGGACAATACTAGTAAAGTGGGTTTTATTTACATTTATATAATTTAAAACTTTTTAGCAGGTCATTAAACTGCCACATTTCATTTGTATCAGATAACCCTCCTATACAAACTCACACAAAATAAGTTTTTTTATACGAATTTTAAAATATCTTTCTCCTGCAAGTGAAACAGTGAGTTGTGTATTTCCTCTTAGACAAGCTGTATTCAAATATTTTTTTTTTTAAAGAACTGGGAAGAACTCCAACTCCTTTTGGTATTAGCTGATTTCCCACTTTTACTCTGACCTAGTTATCTCAATAACTGAACTACCTAAATTTGAGCATCACAAAAACGTTTGAAATGCTTCTTGGAGCTCAGACATGGAGTCCTAAAAAATCCTACCCTTCTTCTAAGGATAGAAGCTCAGATTGCTGCATAGACAAATAAAACTGAATTGGGGATCTCTCTCTACCATTCAATCTAAAAGTCTGTCTTTTCTGCGCTGTTAATAGAAAATTTCCAACAAAGATTTTATATTTTTTTCTTTTATTTATTTTAATGTCCTTATATTTTCTTTCATTTTACTATGTCTAATTTTTCAAAGACGTAAATCTAGAATTAATACTGGAAGTGGAAACTTCTTAGAATGTTTGTCAGAATGCAAATTTTGCCAAAGAAATTCTATGAAAAAAAGGCTATCCCCAGGCCAAAAGTGAAAAAGTGAGGATTTATAATATAGTATGTTTATGGGCATATCTGGAAGACCAAATGATCACCTTATCAGAGGTGTCTTTTCAGAGAAAGCAGTTACAAAAGAACACCTTCTTTTGCATCTAATGGGGAGACAAGGAGTCATCCTTCACCACTTCTGTTTGATCCAAGGCAAAAGCATTAATCCCTGCTGAATGCAGGGCTCTGGTGTTCAACAATATTGCACCATAAGAATGAACCTTCCTCATAGGAGAAGAAACCTCACAGGAAGCAGTGGGAAGGCTCCCTGTGAACAAGATTAATATTCCTCATGGTAGCAGAGCATGCTTCACTCCACAGGAAATGAAGATAGCGTGTTGTCATCGTAAGGGCTCTGTGTTGTGTGCTCCTCAGCATGGGTTTCCTTTGATTTAGACTGAGCCACCTGAAAGTCAGATGTCTAGTCTACACAGATGTGAAAAGAGGCTGGGACAAATCACTGTATGGAGACATCCATTTTGCTTCATTGGCTTCAGGGATGGTTATAACAACTGACTTAGATGCAATGCCTTTCAAATGGTTAAAATTAAGCAATTTGAATCCCTATCTCCCAGTCCATTGCTAGTCTTCTTTTTCTGTACAAATGCACAAGGATTCTGCTTTTTTCTTTTCTTTTCTTTTTTTTCTTTCTCTCTCTCTCCAGCTGCACTGAGACATTTTTCGTTGATTGGTCACTGGCTGATTTTGTTTTCTTTTGTTCTATGCCATGTATACCTTGGATTTCCATCAGTGCTCAGGGATGTTAAACAAGACATGGAGAACAGAATAAAAGGAGTAAATTACAACAAAACATATCTCAGTGTGTCGAGACAGAATACATTAAGTCCGGCCAATGATAAGTGTATGTCCCATGTGGGGAATCAGGCATGTCAGGAGATGTGATGAATTAGGTCTCTAGTGATCTGTTGAGAAGGTCAGTGTCTGAAGAACATGACACCACCTGTGTAATTCTGAGAGATGAAAAGGTGAAAAAGCATGATAGCAACTGTTTTAATGAAAAAGAAAAACAACCCAACAACTAAGCAAAATACCTGTATCTGTTAGTATAAATTGCTCCTCCAAAAATACACTCCAGATTGCTGTGTTAAAATTGTTCTTAATATCTATATTACTTATTCTTTGATTAAAGGCAGATATTAATGGAATAATAGGCTGCTCTATCTTGTGAATCGTTGAGGAGTTATGAATACCAGTCAAATATATATAAAGCAGATGAATGACTGTTTTCCTGTGATTATCTTATTTTTCTATGAATGCTCTTTTCTGACATGATCAAATACAAATTCAATATTTTAATACAATTTTTAACATCTCTTAGATATTTTTACCATTCCACTTCTCCTGGATACAAGCCCCATCCTACATGCAGGTAGGTGCTGACAGAAGTGTCCAATAGATTTTAATGGACAGGATCAACTCCACATAGCATGTGCTGGAGGAAGTGATCTGGGCAGGATCATTATTGCCTTGACATTGCTTCACCCAGCTGTTCATCATGCTGTTGCAATGTTAATTCTACCAGGTTGTCACTTTGCTCCCTCTCATCTCTCCCTCATCCCACTGCTTGCTTTCCTTTTTATATCACATCAAATGTGAAGCACTTGACTGCACCTTGAAGGCCCTTAAAAGCTTCGCCTTTCCTACAGATCATCTTTAATTCACAGAAGGTGTCAGTTCCCAGTCCTGATAGGTCACTGATGCCAACTTCGACATTCACTTGCTAAAATTTCAAACAAGCCCTTTCATGTCTTCTCCTATGCTGCCTCTGGGAAGCAGCAAAAACCGCCATGGAGCTGCCTCATTACCCTCCATCAAACACCCCTGAAAGCTTTCTCTTGCCAGGGTGCTGGTGACAATCTCCACCACAATTAGGTCTCTGCCATGCAGATCCTGCTGTTAGCTGTACCGCCCACCCTGTGTCTCCTTGTCCCCTTCTCCTACCTAGACAGTTCCCTCTTCTCTCATGTTGTCAAGCTTGGGGCTTTTTCTTTTCCTGGCTTTGTACAGTGGGGTCCTGATTCATGACCTCTGAGCACGATGGTGATAGTGACTTGTAAGAACAGAATGCAGCTAGCACTCGTGAGTTTGGTTATTAAGGGATTTACAGTAGAGAGCTTTCATTAAGTACAGGATTAGTCAAATGCGTTCGCTGCTTAGTAAGATGTGCTTCTGTCCCATTGATTTCAAATGGTGACAGCATATATTTACTTTTAAGTGTATGGTGAAGTATCTGGCAGAATCAGGTTATAAACAAACTGTAATTTTGGTTCAATCAATCAGCTAAACTTTCTCTATAATAGCATATACAGATTTTTCATTTGCAGCCCTGCTCATTTGGTTGCATGTGGACACTTCAAAGGAAATGTCATGGGCACTCAAGCAATTACCTATAAAAGCAGAAGAGGCAGAGAAGGTCTTCCTTTAGGGCTAGTGTTCAGCAAGAAGGTCATCCATTGGGGATTAATTACAAATAACCTCTGATTTTGTATAGCCGTATTCATGCACATGTGAATAGCATTAAAAGAAAGTAGAAAATGCTATGTGGAAATCAAAGGAAAGCTCTGGTCCCGGTGAATGCAAAATCTGAAGTTTTTTTTTGCACCTCTCCATGAGAAGACATTCATCTTCTGACAGGTCAATGTGACCATGGCAGTCTACTCTAAAAACTGGATGCTGGAGCACACTCCAGAATGGGGACAAGTGTGTTGCATGGAGCAGAGCACTACTGTAGAGGAGAGTGTTATTCACTGCTTTGAATCTGTAGAATGAGATACTCTGACAGCAATGTAATAGGATGCCAGTGGTGGGTGTGTTGTACAGAAAGTCAAATTGAGAATCACAGTACTCCAAAATTTCTCTCTTACTTGTGGCATGCTGAAGTAATTTTATTTGGGGTTTTGTTGTGGCTAAAGGTGGTGATTAGGCACTCACCCAAGGCTCATATTTTGGATGATGCAAAGTGTCTCTTATGTATCTCTTGGCACAGTCGTAGCAAACCAGGGCAGAATCTGAGCTTTTGTGATTGATTAGACTGGATCTACCGGGGACTGCTTGCACAACTGTCAAGCTTGTGCCTTTTGCCAAGTGACACACAGGGTTCAGGCCCCCGCGACTCCTGTCCTGCCTTGCTGACTGCTCTGCCATTCCCTGTGGAGTGTTCAGCCCAGGGGAGCAGTGGGTCACCACTTGTGCGCTTGATGTCAGGTGGAAAAGTGACAGCACCATGAAGATTCCACCTCTTCAGGGGTCCAGGAGTCTTTTAATCCCTTCTTCTTCTTCTTCTTCTTCTTTTTTTTCTTTTTCTTTTTCTTTTTTCTTTTTTTTTTTTTTTTGACCAGGCACAGACTTTCTGCTCTGGTGAAAGACCTCTGAAACAAAACAGGATAATCTGTCTTTTATAAGGCATCTCATTAAACATTAACAAAACTATCCTATTAAAACAGCTATTTCTAAAATAGCTGTTTTAAAACATTGTATAGTCTCTACTTAGTTTTTTTCCACTTTCTTTTTTTCTGTAAAGTTTAGGAACAGCTGTGAGGAGCATAGGTCGCTTTGTATCTTAATATCATGAAACATTTTAGCTTGTCTTTTTTTAAGATCATGTTGAAAAAACTCTATATTACTAACCGAAAGTACCTACATAGGGGATGACCCTTAAATAAAGAATAAGCAAGATTATTCCTTACTCCGCAGTTATTTCTGGCTATCTTTTTAGATAAAAGGCACCTAAACCATTTAAGAAACGGTAGGAAAACGAATGGAAAGCAAAAAAGATAAATTACAGATTAACGAGGGTCCTCAGTTACTGTGTGTGACAAATTTGTGTAGCAAATTAAGCAAATAAAGATGCATTAAGGTGTCTGAATACAGTTTTTATCCAATAGAAAGGCTGGTGGGTGTAAATCTCCATTCGGGAAATCGATATATTTTGTTGTACTCGAAATTTCGGAACACAGCTGCAATGATTCTGAAACAGAATTTTCTGTTTCAGAATCATTGGAAAAGGATTGAATTTGGTAGTCATTTTACACCTGGAAAAAAACAACTTTGGTTGGCATAAATTGGAATTGTAGCTGTAAAAATAAAAAGGCCAAAAGAGTATTCCTTGGCCAACATATGACCAATAAAGACCCACTACTTATTATCCATCTAGTCAAAAGGTATAAGAACCCTTAGAACACTAATAGACCTGAATGGCCATGACCAGCCACACCTGGGGTCTCCATCCATGCCCTGCCCATGAGACCAAGGGCTCCATTTCAGCTCAGCTTTCATGTGTCTCAGACTGCACAGCCAAAAGCCACTTCCAAATACGCTGTATCATGTAGGCAGTTGTGTATATTCACACAGTAACAGACTTACTCATGTACCCAGGGAAATCAGAGTTATGTAAACAGTCCAAGGAAGACATAGAGCATAGCATTGAGTTTGAAGCCAGTTGGGAAATTTCTTTAAGGAAGAAGAAGAAACCAGGAAGATCAAGAATACCCAGGAAAAAAAAAAAAGAGTAAAATAGATTGATAAATATTCACAAATACTTTTCATTCAGCAATCTGCATACTCGTAAGAGCCCAAGAGAATTGGAAGAACCCTACTACAAATATTATGAATATTTTAAAAATAGAAGGTATGATTGCATTGTCTGCGGATTTTTATATCATCTTCTGGTAACAACATTTCTTGATTAAAACACAGCAATTTGTCCAAAGACAATGTACTAAGGATTCCCCCAGAGCACATTTCCAGTGCTGCTGGGAGTCACAGAAGACTGACAGCTCTTCTGTGAACAAACCAGGTAGAGAAATCACAGAGTACTGCATCATTGAGTGCTTCTTTTGACTCTTGATCTGTTTCACTAAGCAATCATCACAGAAAATTTTGAAATCAGCTGCATCTTATATAGATACATTTCTCTTTTTTTTTTCACTTTGTATAGTAATTATATCTTATAGTCTCATGTCTTTTGCAGTTAAGAGTCATTGAAAGTGATGTTTTGGCAAAAGTAATAGCCTTAGTTATATGGCCAACAAAGCATCACTGATCACAGAAAGAAAATAATGCCTATCCATTTTTTTATGTCTTGTTATAAAGACATCATCCAATATGCAAACACATAAAGAGTTTAGGAATTAAAAAAAAAAGTGGGGGGAAGGAAGTCCAGACAATGTTTTATGTGAAGAATGCAAACAAATTTGGCTAAATGTGTGTGAGTTGTCTCACTGAACATTAAATTGAAGAATAAAGTCTGCTGAATGTGTACTGTAATATTCACAAAAGACTATTTGAAATGTCAGATATTGTGAGCTATTTGGAGTAAATAGAGCTGATTTCTTGTCAGTAACTAGAGCTGATTTCTTGTGTGTTATTTATGTTTCTTTTTTAATCAAAAGGAAGCTGAACTGAATATATTTTTATTGATATGTACTAGTATAATGCAAAATTTAGAAAAATTAAATGAAATGACTTTTCAGCCTAAAGATAAGCCTTTACTTTTAGGCAAAATATATATAAAAAAAAACTGAGATGGTCCATTTTTTTTTTACATGTTTTTATTTCAAAATGAAACTCTGGCCAAACCTTTGTGATTTCTCTATGTATTTTGTTTTTGAAAAAAAAAAGGGCATATATCAGTGGAATATGATTAAGTTCATTAAATTTTGATGAGCTTTTCCTGTTATCACACAAAGATCTATTCAAATGACAGGAGCTGCACTGTGTCAGTACAAGGTGCATTCCCTACTCTGAATGCAGCAGTATGGCTGCTCTTTTATTCTGAAACATTTATGTGTATTCACTCAGGTATATTAATTCACATATATACATTCATGTATATACTCATGCAGTGCAGTTCAGATAAAACTGCTGGAAAATTAGAGACCAAAGTTCATGGCTATGTTAATTTTAATATTTTTGATTATTTTTAAAATCATTGATGTCATTGATGTCTACCCTATGGCAAAAGAATATCTCTGGTCAATATTACAGAAATCATCAAATGACTAAGAAGTAAAGAATTTTGAGGTTACACAGTTATTCCTTAAGTTCTTATCTGGAATTCTTTTATGCTGCCTCTGGATAAGTGTTATCTCAGAATGCTATCTCTAGGTTAGTCAAACAACAAAAGAATAAATACAGTAATCAATTCAGTTTCCTTGTCTCAATTAGTGGGAAAACATTTTATGTCAAATCCCATTCAATGTGATAAAACACTGATTTAACCTAATCTCGATCTGCAATCTGAAGTAGAACAGAATGTGTGATGCCTAAAGCAAAGAAGGTAGACAGCTTCTAAGACGGCTTGACAAAGAAAAACTATTTAAAAATATTCTAAATAAAAAAAGATGTAATTAAATAAATGAAAAGATACAATTCAAAACTGAGCGTCATATAGCACCTAATGCAGAGATGGTCTGCTTATGTAGTAAAGCAACTATATAGCAAACCTTTTTTTTTTTTTTTTTGACTTTACATGTCTCAGATTTTTCCCTGAAGCCAAAGTAATTTGAACAGACTGAACTATAATTTTAGTAGCAACTGCCTTTTAAAAGAAATTGATTCATCCTTCCTCCTGCCCTCAAGTTGACATCCAGTGTAGGCACTCTGAAATGCCATAATTTATGGAAGCTGCCAATGTGGTCCATTAAATTGGTCTGGACCAAACAGTCTGCTAATGACTCTGAGCCTTGTTGGCTGTTATTAACGATCATCTCAAATAGTGTTTGGTAGTCTTCTCACACTGAACAAAACGTTGTCTCCTTTTTTCTTCTGGCAGCACCTGTGTTTGTCCTTTCCATAATGTCTTTCTCCCGGATGTTATTGCTGGAAGATGGGCACCATTTTTCGGATCTGCAATGGGGAATAACCTCTGCTACATGATTTTTTTGGCCATAATCACATTACATAGCATTAAATTAATCAGGTACATTTTCCCCTTCATAATGTAGGCAATTTTTTTTATGTGGAAGAACAAGCTCTTCAAATCAGCTCTAGAAATGATCCATACTTAGGACTTCACACTCCTGGTGACTGGAAGGGATAATAGTTGCAGCTGTGAGGGGCATATGTAGGAGAAGGAGCTTTTGCTACTATGGACAAGAGGGTGCCTCATGAAGTAGTTTGTGTCAGTACTTAGCTATTTGCCTGCTTGCACCCAATCTTGAAAACTCTTGTGTGGTTTAATAATTACAAGTTGTTTTGTTCCTCCTTCTTTCTGGCGTTTTTCCTGTCTTCATATTTTGAGGTATTTTGCTACAATTGCCATGGCTGAAAAACTGTCAGCTGCATAGTAGGCTTCATTGTCTTTCTGGTACGTTTTGAGAAGTTAGTGCATTTAGTTTGACGTATTCCACTGCTTTTTGTTTCTTGGAGAGTGAAAGCCAAAATGGTCTCATCATTCACTGAAAGAAAGCAATTTGATTAATTTCTCAGAGATTTGTTTCAGGTATCTTCACTGCTTGGTATTCATAGACAATCCAGAGAATGCCCACATAAGATGCAGTAAGCTGTGAAATGTTTTTACGTAGAGTGATTAAATGATTTATTCACAACTAAGTCCCACTGTATTGGAGCGCAGAGCCACGAGGTCTACAAGACTTCTATATATCCCATATCATTAGTGCTCAAGCATATCTCGAACTCTTTCAAACATTCAAGTAACCAATATACTTAAGAATTCTGCCTAGTAACTTTGCTGATTAAAATCCTCCTCTATACTATAAGAAGCTTACCTCTCTGTCCTATTGGCTTCAGTGGGATTTGGGGGGGCCTTATCACCTGAGAGTTCTTGGTACCGCACTTGAATGAGCCATTTAGAGTAATGCAAGTCTTCTTGTCAAAATTAGTCAGTATAAGGACAAGGAAGAGATGAATCTGGATGGATAAAGGATGGTCAAAATTAAAAGTGAAGGTTCTGAATTGTCTTTTTCTTCTTTCAGAAGATATTGGGAATGCCATTCAGCTTGTCTTGCTCTCTGGTGTTAGATGCTAAGATGCAATACGCAGCAGGTGGAGGATATCTTCTATACTAGATTAATGTTTAAATACTTTTCTAAACAAAATCATATAAATGAATGTATTTATTTGTCTCTTTTTTTTTTTAGTTGAGATTCACAGATGGTAAACTTATTACCAACATGAATTTGAACATTAATTATGAATGCTTAGAAGTGCTTCCTTTGAAATTATAATGTAACTTACTATTATAACCAATTCTTACGATAATCTAGGGCAAGAATCTAGTTATATATTAGCCATTTGTAAACTATTTATAAATTCAAATGAATGAGCCATGTGCTGTATTTCCAGGAGGTATGCATTAAATATCAGTATGAGCATGGTACATGCTCTACCTGACTCAGTGAAGCCTTTATTTCATTATGTTGATCTTCAAAGCACAGGTTTCCATCATCTAAATACCTCAAACAGTAGCTGACGTACCAAATAGGAGGAATGTAATAGAGGGGGTAACTTCTTTCTCCCATGCCCAGAGAAGTATAGAGATAGGCAAACGTCTTTCTTACCCTCTTCATTTCTGCACATATTGTTCTTATAAATACTTATGCAAATATTACCAGAGAAAACAATATTATGCTCCCTTTTATGAGTTTAAAGAATCAGGCTCATTTCAACTAGTATAGCTGGATTCTTCTCAGCTTGGAATGGCCAACAGAAAAATGCAATTCTGGAGACTAAACTTTGTTCTTAATTTAATTTCAGCCTTGGGTTGACAGGGGGGTTTCACGGAGTAAAATTACAAGCAATATAAAGATGCTAAGTTCAGAGGATGTTTATAAGTCACAATGCTTTAGAGGCAAAGAGGACCTGGCAAAAGAGTCTACTACGGGGATTTAAATTCTGTCTCCTGTCTTTTGTTCATTTTGTCAAAACTATGGTCAACTTGTTTTTCTTCTCTTTACCTCTGTTCAAGCTGCAGGTTTAGCTAACTGATCAGACTGTGAAAAACTACTGGACATCACTGCTGGACATGAGAAATTGATAAAAATTATAGTTTAATTATAGACTAATCTTTACTACGATAGTCTCATGCTAGAGAAGAAGATCAAATCCCATCTAATTTTTGTCTCCTATCACAGTACAGCACCGCTCCTGCTGACGAAACATCTAGTAGGGCTAATTCTGACCTTCCTTGAGAAGCCTCATCTCTATGATACACTGATGTTGTCCAGGAACATTGGATTCTGAAGCATGAAGGTAGGCCATGAAATTTCTGTTATTCTAATAAATGCTTTTTATTCAGAATGTCTCCACATAATTCATTATGCTGTTTTGTCTTCCTGAGGCAAATCCACTGCTGACTATACAATTCACAAATGAGATATTTTGCAAGTCCATGAGATAACTTGCAGAAATGGTAGCTGTTCTGGGGAAACAAAACAAAACAAAACAAAACAAACAAAAAAACAAAAAAAACCTTGCCCCTCATAAAAGAGAACTATATTGAAATACTGAAAATTGTCTCTGCTTTATATAATTGCACTGATTTATGGCATAAAAAAAACCTCCCAGAGAAATACGAGTGAACAGCCCTGAATGGGTGCAATCCAGAAATGGAAATTTACTCCCATCTGTTTGGAAATAGAACTGACATCAATATTCACATGATTTTTAAAAAATATTACTGCATGATTATTTCTGAGTAACTTACTTATTTTAAGGGGTGAGGTAACATATCTGTGAAGTAAAAAAGGTTTGTTTGGTTGAACTTAGGCAATTTTATGAATGTGTTTAAGAATGTTTTTAAGAATGAAATACTGCAAGCAAGTTGACTTGAGCCTAAGAAAGTGGTTATTCAGACCCCGGGGAGTTATGACTTATATTTTCTGGAAATCAAACTGAAATACTTTCGCATGATCACTGTGAGTATGTACTGTAGTTTCATAACATACTGGAGGAAGCCAGCCACATATCTTTAAACTCCATAATAAAAGGCAACCTTTCTTGATCTTTTATTAACGACACTATTTAAATGATGTTTGAATATGAACATAGACTTCACCTCCTGAAGACTACTAAATGCTTGGAATGAAAATAAAAATCAATATTTTGCAATAGTTTGAAGACAGAGGGGAACTGTGAAACAACAGAGGGTCTGCTAAGAGGAAATGACTTTCCTTGTTTATCAAGCAGAGTTTCCAAAGCAAAGTCCCCAGTGCTATTGGCTGAGGAAATTAAGGTTTAATAAAATATGGATTATTATAATTTATCATCAATAAAGGAGATAAAAACAGAACAGGAAACTAGAAAAACATAAAAGTACCTTTAAACTTTGTTTGCGTGGTGTATATATTTATATATGTATGTGTTTGTGTCTCTATGTGTGTGTTTGAACACAGCCTAAATGGTTTTGTCTGTGAACACAAACATAGGTGTGTTTGTATACATACGCAGGTATATTTGTTGGCTGACTCATGCAGGCATTGCCTTTTCTTTCAAGAACAGAAGCATGGTCTGAAGTAAGGGTTCAAAAAAATTATTCAATATCTGATTGAACTGAGGACTTGAGCCTGGAACTGAAGAAATAAAAAAAAAAAAAAAAAAAAGCAAAACTGATTTCCACAGTAAGATTTTTTCTTGTTTGAAATGAATCCCAGTAAAACGTACCCAGGGATGGCGAGCCCTGTATCTTTTACATCAACATATGGAAAGGCAATGATGCCTTGTTACAAGAGGATAGAACACAAGGAGCTCCTGCGGAGAAACAGTGATGTGCATCTCCTTCCTTTTATGTAGTTATTTTCAAAAACTTTTAGGAAATTAATTATCTCAAAAGCTTCTATATCTCTTTTAGATTACATTAAAATTGTCTATCCAATTAAAAGGTGAACAGAGGGAACTAACCCTTTTGGAAAATTGTGAGGAAAGATGAATTTGTGTTCAATTTCTGCACTTGAGTGTAATAATGAAATGTAATTGTTGCCAATAAAAATAAGTCATGTTGAGAAGAATGCAGTAAGGATATTCTGAAATCAAAACTAATGGTCCCTGAATGATCAAGACTGTTTTCTAAAATATTTTTAAGTGCTTTTTATTTGGAATGTGTAGTAAAGAATGAAACAATGGCAGCAAGGACCTCAGATGAGTGGTCACAGGTAAAAAGGTTCTGTAACACAGTAACCCACCTCCAGTGGACCCTTCTCTGATAGAGTCACCCATCCTACCACTGCTTTAACAAGAAGCTGATGTCTGACTGTCATAGACAGATACAGACAAAAGGTGTGTTCTCCTGCTTTCTTCTGTCTAAGAAATGGATATGATAAAGCAGGCAAACAAATGAGAAAAGACAGCAATCAGATGCAAACCATTAATTTCTTTGTATCACAAACTCCTCCACTCCTGGGAGACCAGAGAATAGCTGAAAGAACTCATCAAGCCTCTCATACTGCTTTAGCAAGCTCTAGAAATGGTGAAAGCGTTTGAAAGTGTATGGTTTTGACAATAATCCATGAATTTGTAAGAAAATTTCTCATTTCATTGGAGCACATCCTTTCTTCACTGTCTGTTCCCACTTCAGGAAGTTTGGGAAGGACTTTGCCAGAGCAGAGTGACCGTCACCTTTTTATTTTCAGCAGCCAATTTCTTGGGGAAATTGGAAAAGTAAAATATGCTTCGCATAGTTCAAAGTCAACATCATTCTGGTTCCTACATCAGTTTCTGAAACTCCTTCCTCACATCAAAAAGAAAGAAAAGGAAACAGATAGCCGAACCCCATAAAAATCAGTTAACTGTCACAAACCATAATCTTCTTTAAAAAAAAAAAAAAGATGATCATCTCTGTCTTGCTCCAGAACAAAAATCACTGGTCAAAACAAATGAAACAAATATATTCATTTAAACTCAGATTGAACAACTGTTTCTTTTTCTGAGAACGCTCTTACAGATGTAGAGCTTTCTTTCTCTTTCAGTAAGTTCTACCTTTAAAATAGAGAAGAATCAAATGTCTGATGTATTAGCAGCAGCTAGTTTACAGTGTGAGAGAGAGAGCTTATTGTCTGTTCCTTACTCAAGTAAGGAACTCGAAGTTACTCAAGAAGAGGTCTATAGCCATTTATTTTTGGCTATTTGTTGTCTTTGAGATTTGTAGTGATCATAAGAATATGCTGGCTGTTGTCTTTGAGATTTTATTCTTGCTTTTCTCAGAATAGCAAGCTGTTAATTAATAGAGTAATGCAAATATTTTTTCTACATTTTTTTATTTTTAATAATTAAATTGAAATTCAAATGCCAATGTCTACCTCATTTTGCATACTGCATAACTAACGGTCAGAAATAAATGTTATTGACAGATCTATCATGCAGACTCTGGGCAGAAGTGAAGAGTCACAGATCTCTACAGTAAAAACAGATGTGAGTAAGTAATGTACTGTCTGGGAAAACAGACAAGAGGAATTGAGCAGCATGATTAAAAAATTGTATTATGGGCTCCAGTCATTTATTTTAATATAACTAACTCATTTACTTTCCATCTTATTCCACCCAAATAGAGCAAATTTCAAACTCTAGCCAATGAGAATAATAAACAAAGAAAACGCCCAAAATTTAACACACGCAAAATTGTAAGACTTTCAAGGAATAAATGAGACAGTTGACTATGTACACCAAGGAAAAATGTTAACAAATGAGAATGCATCTTTTGTAATCCCTAGCCCCATTGTCTATCTAAACTGGCTTTTTCAGCCTTAAACATTTCCTTTTGCATAAGTTGAGCAGAGATTTGCCAGCACTTTGTTGCTAAATATTCCAAATGTCCCAAATACCCCAAGAAATATCTTCCTTTGTCATGTTCCAGTTCAGGCAAGTCAGGACATGCTCCCTCATCTGCATCAGACTGTGTCAGGATCAGGAGTGAGAGCTGGAAATAATATCAAGCAGACTTTGTGTGCTGCATTTTGAGTGCGGGCCCTGTTTCTGGACCCAGAAGCCAATAACAGGAAAATAAGGAAAAAAAAAAAAAAGGAAAAAAAAGTGACACATCTCGCCTTGATTAATTGAATTATTGAATTTTACTGGAAAACACTGTGAGTTGAGGGATGTCAGAAGCAAATATTCGGTGGGTGGTATGAAAACAGGAGACTGAATCCTTGTCTTTTAGGGTGGCAAGATTGGTACATGTTGGCTCCAGAGTGTATATTAATGGTAAGAGTATATATGAATGTAGTCATCCATTCAGTAACTGTTTATCGATATCTCAGTCTTGAACTCTTTTCTTCTGCAGTAAGGAGCAGAAATGTGAGTGATGAAGTAGTTGTGCACCCTAACAACCGCTATTCTGGCTGACATAACTTTGTGCAAGTTTTTGCACCTGAGAAGAGGTACATAATGATTACACTGGAGTCAAAGATGAGGCCCATGTTTACCACGCTTTGCCTTGAATCTAGCTGGAGAATTTCAGACTATGGTCTAAAGGTTTCTTAGGCCAGTATAGTCTCTTCTAGTATATTAGAACTTTATTCTCTGACACTGAAACCAATTTGTATGGAAATGAGCACTAGTAAATACTGCAGAACCAGGTGCTGACCTCCACAGTTGTGACTGGAAATGGGCCCTAAACCCATACTAGCTCCTGAGCTGTGCCCAGAAGATGCTTGGAAGAGTGCTGCATGTCTTGGACTGGGGACTCTTCCATCAGTTTAACAGTTTGGATGATTTTGTTCTCTTCCTTGGAGATGCTCCCTGCTACTGCTACATTTCCAAGTAGAAATCTAGTCTAAAATTTTCAACACTGGAGAAAATTGCTTATCTCTTGAATTTATCAAGTAGAGACTGAATGAACTGGTGTAGGTAGCTATACCTTAATTTGGAAGAGTTTTGGTGCACCTTTTAAAGCTGTACCTCAGTTAACTCTTTTTTTTTTTTTTTTTCAATTTTGCTATGGGACACCGTAATTTAACTAGGAAGCTGGCTGAATATTTTAAATCATTTTCTAATATTTACTGAGGTTGTAATGGACTTTACTTCCCTGTTCTTTTTGCACAAAGCTTCCACTAAAAACTGAAAGTCAAATAACTGTAATTGTCTGCCATTAATGCTTGTAGAAAATCTAAATACAGAGGAATTGTTTTAATTCATACTTCTGAGACTGCTTAAACATAAACCAATCAAGAAATGGAAAACATGCTGTCATTTTTTATCACAGGGAATTTTCACTCTCTGGTTATAATTCGGTGATGCTTTGGTGGGAGAAGGTGGAAGTATTACCTCTTTCCTCCATGTAAAACGTCTTGCAAAAAGAGTTAAGGGCTCATAGCGACTTATTCTCCCTTGGACTGTGCATTACAACTTTAATCTTAAAAGAGAACCATTGATTTTTCCTTTCAGTTCCTCCAGTGACTCGAACTGGCTTTTGACCAGGCTCAAAGGTACAGTATGAAAGATGTATAGTAGAAAGAAGCTCCACAATCTGCTTGTTACTATTCCATGAGCTAAAAGAAAGAATAAATTATTCATTGTGAATTACTCAGCCTGCTCTGATAGGCAGTCTTTCGTAGTGTAGCAACTTTAAATGAACTGCTCCTCTTCCCTCCTCCTAAAAGTGCCACCAGTGTTTAGCACATAGTGACACTCAATTAACATGACAGGCAAATGACCTAAATGCTGGATATGGCCCACCAAAGACAGCAAACCTTTTTAATGTTTGTGAATATTTTATAGTTTTTTTTCTTTTTCAAGATCAAAGGGCTTAGATATTCCAAAGTATTTTTTTTTTCCTGTGTTAAAAAAAAAAAAGAAAAAAAAAAGAAACCAGAGCAAGAATATGCTCACTGTAGAGTAGAGTTAGGGTATTCCTTTACAGTATAGATTTTAGCTTCTGTCTTCAGGCTGTTAGAGTGCACAGATCATTGGACCATTAACTATTCCACAGTAGAGCTCACTGAACTCTCTCTTTGCAATAAAAACTCTGATTTAAAAAATCTCAGATGATGAATAATCACAGAAGAAGACTTGTTTCCTTAAACATCTTCAGTTTCAGTCTGTTGGTATTTTTAGACGAACAAATATCTTATGAAAAAAAAGTTAAATCCAGACTACCTTAAAATCTCAGACTTAGAATTCAGTATAATTCCCATATTTCAAATACCTATTTTACGTAGTGAATTTTCTTGGCTTGGACTTTGCTCTCTTCCTTCTCATTTCTCCCCCATCCTGTCCTTTTATTTCATGTCTACTTGTTCATTGCTGCCACCCTTGAAATGTGTGTGGCAATGTTCTTCCATGCCAGGCCTTAATAATTTATCATTACATGATGCAACCACTGCTTTCATGTAACTCATGAGCTGGCATGAGACATCCTACTTCTCAGTAGCATCTGAGGAAGTAGTTTGTTTCTATGAAGGTAGAGATAGAGCTTATCAGAGCCTCACATAGCATACCTCTCCTCTCTCTCTCACCATTCTCTATAGATACAGAAACAAAATTAAGAGTTCCTCCAATCTGACCTCATAGTCTGACCTCACCAGACTATGAAAACAGACCTGAAATTTTATGTCTGAACTGGGTAGGGCAGAATTATTACTATATCCAAATGTAAACACCATGCATCAGCTTCACAGTTTTCATTCATTGTGAATAAGTAATTCATTGGCCCTTCCTTCTTTCTTTGCAGTCATATTTATTATTTTCTGCAAGTGTCCTGGGTAAACTCACTTCGGTTTGTGACATGAAAACCTTTGGCTTTGAGAAACGTCTTAACTTTTCATATTGCAGAACTCTTCCCCTCTTTCTCTTTTCCTCCCTCCATTTTTGCAGATACTTCTTTAGGGAAAATCCTGAAACAGGGATTTGCTGAAGTTTTGTAGAATCATCAAAATTAGCCATCAAGAAGGATGTGCTGTGATGTCTGCCACTGACTTCCCACATAGCCCTAAGCAAGTCATTTAATTGCTCTGTGCATGAGTGACACACAGGATGTGATGCTACTTCTATTTCTTTCTTGGCTAGACTGTGAAGACTCAAGGCCAGTCAGTCACTGCATTTACATAGCTCATTTTGTGCACAGATTTCCTGGTATGTATGTTTCTCATAGCTAGGCCCATTGCTTAGTATTGATTACAGTGGCAAAGATCATGACAAGGAGAGTTTACAAACTCTGTTCTCTTAGTGCTTGATCTCCATAATCTGCTGCCAGGCTCTGCAGTGCAGATTCAGATTTCAAACTCAGAGTTCACAAATTCTGTTTTTATGTATTCTCAAATAATGTTATTAATTTGTGGTCAAAATCACTCTCACTGTTACAATTCATTAGAGTTTCCATTCTGCACTGTTGCTCTAGTGAAGTAACTGGTTTTCTTTACTTATCTTCAAAGATAGAAATTTGTGGGGAGTTTATAGAAAAATCCACGTCTCCCTCACTGAGGCAGCCAAGCGGGAGACAGTGATGTCTGAAACATTAGCACAGCAGTGCTCAGAATGAATTTCAGGTTTCTACCCATTGATTTTCTTTCTCCACTAACATGTCCCCAGCAATAGCTGTGATGCCATCACAGGACTGTGCAGTTAGAGGCTCTTCAGCACAAGTGACTGTCATCCCTCCACATGGATCTTGTTCTGCCAGAGTCGACATCCTCCCATCAGGTGCTATTTGTCTTCTCGTTCTTGCTTGACAGCCTACATGGCAGTGTATGGTGCTTTAAAAAGTTCCATCAAATGATATTGTGAAAAATTTAGTAAGGGTATTTTTCCTGTAGATAACTTTCTGAATTCAGTGTGTTGCAGCACGTTCCTGACCATTTTTGGTCCATTTGGGCTGGCTTTGGGCTCTCTCACATTCCCTCAAAGTATGGTGAGCTGTCAACTGTGTTTTCTCACAGCTTTTACAAAAACAAGATTACCCGAGTTATGCACACAAAAATTTCAGTGAAAGTTGTATTTTTGCCTTTTGCTTTTGTTCTTGAGAAAATAGTTCCTCTTCTCATGGAGTTTTTTCTTCCTTTTGCTTTGCAGGAGAGAACACCTTATAAATCACCTTATAGATAATCAGTGGAGCCCTTCTAAAACATCCTGTGCAGGACAAAAAGTGTTAGCATGTAGTTTGGATTATTCATCCGTGTGGAAGGCAAGAAGCATTACACTAGTGTTTGCAAAATATTGCCATTTTGAGGCTACCTGCTAAAAGACTGGGGAGGTCAAGATGGCAAACTTCTATACAAGATAGGAACTGTGGCACTTGCTCTTCTCATTGGTCAGTTTCAACTTTAAATTTCTGAAATTAGAATTACAATCTGGGGAATTATTTTCTCCTTCAGTTGGGTCTCTGCCAGCTCCTCACTGAACACTTCTCAGGCAGGAGATACCAGTGTTTTAATGCAGATTAGCCCGAGAAAGCCGTAAGAACATGTTTGCCTTTGACTGTTTTTATGGCTTTTTTTTTTTTTTTTTTTGAGAATGCTGTAAAGAGGAGTAGGAAAATCAATCAGGGGCTCTCTACTTTCTTAACATTGACCATTTCCCCCTGTTGGGACTATACAAGCTTGAATCACGCATCAGTAATCAAGCATGAGGAAGGATGCCAGGCCCAGTACATTCACATTAGCTTTTGTATCTTGCAGCTTCTCCCTCCCCTGCTTTGAACTGGCTCTCATCATCTCTCTGCCTCACCAGCACATGCAGCAGCTGCCTTTGCTCCCCCTCCTCACTTCTCCTGCAGCCAGCAGCACCCTGAGGAATTCTGGGCTGTGTGTGGGCTCCATGGGGAGCACTGCTGGTGATGACCCTGTGTCCTGGCACTGGCCTGTGCACCCCTGCTGTGGCAGAGCAATAGTCCTCTGCCCTGACAGCCCTTGCTGGCTGCCTGCTGCTTCGGCAACATTCAGTTTTGACTATGCCTCTGAGAAGCTCCAAGTGAACTCTGGGTCTTATGACTTGTACCTGCATCCCTGTGTTTCCCAGGATTGCAAACAACTCCAGTCTCAGGGCTTTACTGCAGTGAGTATTCTGGCTCACAGAGGACTATTTTCTGTGTACATTCTTCAGGGCCATGTAATAGCCAAGGCCATTCACAAACGTTCTAAAAATAATTATTCATTAGTAATTATGAGAAAAATACAGATACGGATTGACTAGCAAATGTCTTTTCTCTCAAGCAATGTTTAGTTCTGATTTATTACCCTACTTGAATTATCTGAAATCTGTAATCAACATGAAGATATCCTTGCTCTCTTCTTACTCCTCATCCCCATGCATGTTTTTCTTTTCAGAACATGGATCCTCTTTTCACCTGCAGCCCTACAGCTGCTGACCTGGTCAAAAATAAATTACTTCAATAGCTCCCATGATAAATTAAGATTTCTGAGGATAGGTCTAATGACTATTTATTTCAGGGACTATGGTATCCATCCATCCTGGAGAACTGGCATGAAAGATACCCATTACCACAGTATTGGATAGCCTCACATTTTATAAATGTCTTAGGGCTGAAGGAATTAATTCTCAATGCAAACTAGAACAGAAACAAGATTTCACAGCAATCTATTTAAAATTTGTTATGAGATGATTGTATTTGCATAGACATTATAGTTGTCTAATCAAGTTTCGCTTTGTGTTTTTTGTATTTGTGTGTGTGTGATTACTTCCTCTTCAGCCCTAAAGGGTTCTCCTTTGCATTTTGCCATATTGTTTTAGCAATTACTATTATTTGATAAAAAATATTATTAGCTGTTATGTATCCTCTTTACATAGCTTGTTTTGTATCTGTAGGAGGGAGCAGAGTAATAGAAATTGAGCATGAAGGCAGGTAGAGAGCAGATGGGAGCTGGCCTGTGTTTGCAAGGTCAGTCCAGTTTAACAATGTTACCAGATTATTGAATAAAGTAGTTCAGGTTCAGGGAACTGGAATACATCCTCACCATATATTGTAAGTTTCTTGGGCTACTTACTCTGTTTTAATAAACAAACTATCCTGATGATAGAACTTCAAATTTGCCATTAAAGATTATCGCGATTTATTTTAGCTTGTGCTGACTGCTGTCACTTTAGAAATGGGATCAGTAAGGGCTCTGAAGTGTTGGCATCAATGTGTGAATTATGTAGCAGCTCTTGAGGCATGTTAATTCCCAAATGAAGTCTGTCTTCACCAAGCTGCTCAATGAAGCAGAGATCCCAGTAGTAAATGATCTACATTAAGATCTGGCCAGAGACAGGTTTGCTTTGGGGTGGAAGTGTGTCTAATGAATATGATCATCTTAAATGTGTTTAAAATGAGTTCATTTGTACATGTTTAAAGTGCTTTGCATCAGTTCCAGTGCATTTAACACTTCTGGATTTTATACTTTGCAGTTATTTATTCAAGATTTGCTTCAAGGTCTGAATCTTGCGGAACAAATTTAACAAATGTGAGATACCTGTGGTCAGACTATGAGATTAACACACACTCTGCAATCTTGTAGGTTAGTTATAGGGCAAATTTGTATAATGGAATAACCTCCAGTACAATAATTAAACACAGATTTATATGACAAAGATGGTAGACAAGATAACGTATGATGTACATAGGGCTCTATCTAAATGAATTGTCTGTCTCTTTTCTCATCTTTTTGTGCGTATTCCATGGACTATAGAGTACATTCAGCAAAATAATCTTTAATTAGTATGGACTAAGTTAGATTCACATGACTTTAGCAGGGTATAAAAAAATGTCTTTTTGGAAAGGGTGCAGTAGATTGCAAAGACTGCAGCTCACCACTAAGACCCAGTGACTATTTCACAGAGTTTATTTGGCTAATCCTACCTTGACTTCAAATTGCTTGGGTGTGGAAGGGACAAGGCAAACTTCATGCCAACTTCTTTTTTGAGCCTAAGCTAAAAATCACCCTTAAGGTTCTTTGATTTGAGTTCTAGGTTTCAAGAGATGCCAAAATGGCTTCAGTATTCAAGAATATTCAGAATACATCATTCCCCAGTTATAGCTGGACCTGTTTTCTTTTGTTGTTGTTATCGTTCTTATTTGAATGTTATTTAAATACTTAGATCTTATTTAAATACTTCTTTAGTGTATATGACTCTGTTGTAATTTATTTTAAAAATGTATGTATCTGCAGTAGAGTTTCAAGAAGATGGACAACAAAGTCATCCCTCTCCTTGAGGGATGACTTTTAAGCCATATTTAATTTCACTTCCCCTTTGTAAAGTCCAGACTGGTCCAGAGCAAGACACACCCCCTGGGACTTTG
Organism: Tinamus guttatus; assembly: GCF_000705375.1. The sequence goes on along the minus strand of NW_010577423.1, from coordinate 913,574 downwards.
GGACTAATCCTTTAGTTTGTGCCTCAGTGATTCTTATGTAGGCTCCATTATTTAATGGCAAGATTTGTCCAAGTAAGCCCAATATGATTTCATGTTTCTGAAAATCATTTCCTAATGTGGATTTGATTGACAATGTAAGAAGTAAGGCTCAGAGAGTAGGAGTGAAGTGGGAAGCATAATTATCAGACCAAACACAACTGAGATTAGAGTCATTCTTGCATCAGTAACTAATATCAAGCAGTCTTCTGTCTTTTGAATAATGATTTTTCTAGATTTGGGAAACGCTACATGAGAACATTTTTCGTATAAATTTTATGTTGCCTAGAAAAGTTCACCCAAATAGATAGTTTCAATTGTGTGTTTTTTTTTTATGAAGTAAATTAGTTTACTGAATTGTAATTAAATTTACTGCAATTAAACTGATTAGAATCAAACCTATTCAATTATCCCATTCACACCCTAAGAAAAAAAATCACTGATGTGAAATGGGTTCTGTATCTGTATCTACCAAGAAATTCATATAGCAGATTTCAGATTTTTCCAGTGTTGCTAAAGTGAAGCTGCTCTTGATAAATTCTCAGAGCATTTAGTGCCCCTCTGTGGGTTATTGAAGGGTTTTTCACCAGAAATGGGAAAAAGCCTGGACTTCGGTATTCTTAAAATCAAGAATCCATGATCACTTCTCTGTTGCATCTCTTAGCTCTCAGCTCTGTGTTTAACCTACTGAACTTTGCATGATAAATGATCGAGGGAGGAAAAAAAAAAAATTCTATAGCTTATTGATTAAAACAACATCACAGGAACTCCAGAGCCAACAAGGCTTCTTCTCTGCTCTCCCTTGCATCTATCTAACCTTTATACTACGGACTTCTGCTTTCTCTTTGGGAGAGTGAACCCTATTCCTCCTATTGAAGACAATCAATAGCAATAGCTAGATGAAAGGAAAAGAAACTGTTCTCTCCTACGAGAACATGGTAAAAAAAAGTACTGCCTGAGGAACTGGTGTGCAGCTACAGCCGTGATTTATTTGGTATTCTGTTCTGAAAATACCAGGATGTAATGGAAAGCTAAGTAAGAAAACGTCTGCCTCGTAGATCTAGAAAAATTTTGCAGATACTTTGCTCGTGTGCTCTAGTGACTGTGAGTGTGGTAAAGGCATTTCTCTTCAGCACCTTTGGGTCTAGACTCTCAAAACAATTGCTGCAGGCAGATGTTAGTTGTCCAGAGGGACAAATGACAAGGAGTTGGGGTACGTACAACCTTGTAACTTCATATCTGGAGGACAAGGGAGGTGGTGTTTTACTCAAGACTATTGTGACCATAACTCTCAGAGCTGCAGCAGTTTTTAACTATTTATTTATTTATTTATTTATTTTCCCAATACCTTCCTCCAAGAATAGATTCCAAAGTTCTGTGCACTTTAGGGTGTGGAAAGGATGGGAGCAACTTAGCTGGCAGCTGACATGAAGATAAGTAGTTCCTCTGTTAGTTGAAGATAAGCATGTAGCCAAAGTGTTATCCTTCTCTGGGCGTAGAGAATTTAGCTTGATCTCCTTTTTACTTTGAGCTGCTACTGAGATCCTAAGTCCAGCACCCTGTTTGGAAGGTAGTGCTCCACAACTTTTTAAGGATTGTTGTGATGGTCTTGCTGCTTCCTTCTTTCCCTCCTTTTCCCAGTCCTTCCTTTGCCGATGTGGATTCAAATCATCCTCTGCCTCACAGGAGAGTGCTCTGTGTCTCAGCCTGAATGCTGTGCCTGTTCAGCTGTGAGGGGAATAAGACAGCAAAAGGGGAGGGAGAAAGTTTATGACTTTAGGCAAGACAGACTGAATATGAAATGGAAATGAATGAGAATCTGTTGGACTTTCTCAAGGTTGAGAGTGAAGGCTCTGAAGGCTGTGTTTTTTGCATTGATGGGAAGGCAAAGTGATCGAGTTGCTCCTTATGTGAGAGCGGAACTGGAATGCATGGAGCTCAACCTGGGCAGGGATGATGAGAGAGATGAGAGCTTTTGGGTAAGGGTTAAAGGGCAGGCTAACATGGGAGACACTGTGGTGAGTGTCTGCTGCAGGACCAGGATGAGGAAGTTGATGAGGCCTTCTATAGTCAGCTGGATGTTGCCTCTCAGTCACAGGCCCTGGTTCTCATGGGGCACTTCAACTACCCCGACATCAACTGGAAGGACAACACAGCCAGGCAAAAACAGCCCTGGAGGTTCCTGCAGTGCATTGATGATAACTTTTTGACGCACTTTGTGGAGGAGCCAACAAGGAGCGGTGGGCTACTGGACCTTGTGCTAGCAAATAGAGAGGGACTTGTAGGAGATGTGAAGGTGGGGGGTAGCCTTGGCTGCAGTGACCATGAGTTGGGGGAGTTCAGGATCCAACGAGGAGGAGGCAGGGCTGTAGGTAGCCTTGCAACGATGGACTTCAGGAGGGTCAGCTTTAGCCTCTTCAGAGACCTCCTCGGAAGAATCCCATGGGCTAGAGCTCTAGAAGGAAGAGGGGCCCAAGAGAGCTGGCTAGTTTTCAAGCGGCACTTCCTCCATGCCCAGCAACAGTGCGTCCCTGTGTGTAAGAAGTCAGGCAGAGAGGGCAGGAGACCTGCGTGGATGAGCAAGGAGCTTGTGGCAATGCTCAAGCAGAAGAAGGTGGTATACAGAATGTGGAAAAAAGGACAGG